>CM068583.1:30631504-30984004 GCA_035048485.1 Pteria penguin
AGGGGGCATAAAAATACATGTTCTGCTAAAAATAATATATGATAATAGAAGTGATAAATATATTACCAAATTTTAGAATAGAAATAGAAGGTGAAATGATCCATTAACGACCATTCATTCTGAAGGTTACCATTTCTAAGTGTGGGTCATTCTCTGACAACTTTGAACTTTCCACTAAAAACGCCCGGACAGAAAAAATTATTTCATGAATAAGAGACCCCCAAAATTTTATACTACAAAAAGTTTATGCATAGAATATCATCGCAAATATGAAAAAATTAAACAACAATATTTTGTTGCCCTTAGAATATCTTCATATTTTACCGTCACATTTTTCTAACTAAGCGAATCGTTATATAAAGGACAGAAATATATCATTTATATTCATATAAGCTGCAGAAAAAAATCATATGAATAAGTTTGATAAACAATGCTATGAAACTGCTACAGAAGAAAAAAGAGGAGTTACTGGCTCAGTTATGTGGCAGAAGTCACCATAGAGCTATACAATAAATGAATATAGATAATATACTAGAACATATATCACATTACAAAAATATTTGATTGTAGTGCAATTACGATACAGACTTAGGACGATCATTTAATTTGACATAAGCCAAACAAATGGTGTGGTTAACCGGTTTACGGGCCCACCTTCCCACTCACCGTAACAGCAGAACAATCAAAGGACGTACATTTAAAAATTTATAAATAATCCTCCATGTAAAGAACAAGGGTCAACAGGTATCGCATATTGAGAAGTCATAAAAATATAAACACGTAAGGTATTGTAAAATACATTATGGTATAAAAATATATGCGACATCAACATGATAAACCGTGATCTGACAGTCTGAAAGCGAGCTAAGACCCTAGATCTGTAGGAGTCCCGACTAACAGTCAGAGGGGACGAGGTTCAGGACCATGTCTCCTCTGAAAGAGGTTTGGACAAGGCCCGTCATATAGTCCCCACCGCCCTGTTAGTAAGCGTGCAACGTTCAAGTAAAAGTCTGCATAAGGCTGTAGAGGGGCCAAATACAAGACCTATAGTTATAGATAAAAAGCGCCTTGAATTTGAAATACAAATGTTATAGTAGGCACGCCGTGACGGTACATGTTCCAAATAAGTAGCACCAAATTATAAATCGATATAACTTTTTTAACTACAGTTAATGAAGTTAATTATTTCCACTCGTGCATTTGAATATGGTTCAAAATTCAAAACGCATCTTCTGTTAATTGAAGAATGTTTGCTATTTGAGATATATTCATCGTTAATATACAATTCAAACCTTCCGGTTCACGGTTCACGATGTTTGGACAAGGAATAATTGAATCCCCTTGATTGGGGTAAACTGTTCAAGACGCATGATCTCCTTCTTACACGAAGTATAAGTGTTGGTTGACAAAACTTTGTAATTCAACGAAATTCAAGGGTAAGTAACATTTCATGAAACGTACATTTATTCAGTGTCTTTACTGAACATATTCTGCTACATATAAAAAGTTTTATTATCAATAAAGATGGTATAAACTTCAAAATATTGGCGCCCGCCAACATTATGCAGAAGTTACGATACCGTATTATGCATACATTCGAACCTATACCGGTCTAAACTCCGGAAAGTCTTTACCATCACATGTCTTTACCGTCCATTGGACCAAGTGCTGGACCACACCGTGACGGTAAAGACATAAAATATCCCTTATTTGTATTTTATTTGTCATTAATTCTGTATTTGTATTGTTTGGCCATGAGTAAGAATCAAAGTACTCAAGTCCTTAGTCCACGGGAACCTTTCATTCATAATAATTCTGTCAAAACATTAGATTTAGCATACCTAGACATTTTCAAGAAGTATATGAACTTTGAATTCATCATGATTCTGAGAATAGTGACATTGTATTTTACGAAGTTTAATTGAATTGAAGCTTATTTGAGTTTGTGTGTCATATTCTGTTTTCATGTTAGATATTCTCGTTGAAGTTGAACTGAAACTGAGATGAAAAAAATGTTCGTGTATTCTGTGTGTTCGTGTTAAATATTATCGAAGTAGCCCTTCAAAGGGAAGTCCGGTACATTAAAGTAAAAGAACAAAAACACTCTATACTGCAAATTTTCGACATCGATGCCTTTATTAAGCAATACAAGAGATGACTAATACAAAGCTATGTAAAATCCATGTCTATGTTTCAAAAATACATTAGCTTCTGAGAACGGTATTGCTTGATAAAGGCCCTGAGGTCGAAAATTTGCAGTATAGAGTGTTTGTGGTTTTTTTTATTTTAAATATCATCGTTTATCGCATTGCATCAAATAGTGGTTCCATTGTTATGACGTTGAATTAAATGAACTGTAATATGTGAGACTTTTGATATTCCATTTGACATCATATGTTGAAGTTCTTGTTTATTTTCTAATAGATCGATTATATACAGAATTGTAATAATCTGACAAAGATATCACACAGTTATTTGAATTGTCTGATACGCAGTTTGGTTGAATGAAATTAACATAACGTAATGATTCTTTACGTGAGGTGTATTTACCATAACGGCAATGTCTTTACCATAACGGCAATGTCTTTACCATAACATAACGGCAATGTCTTTACCATAACGGCAATGTCTTTACCATCACAGACAATATCTGCTTATTTTCTCGTTAATGTCTTCTGCTTAGCTACTAATATGTTGATGACGTTTTTCCACACATAAGAATCACTGAGATGACATAAAAAGGATATGAATATCTTCAAAATTATTGGTATCAAGATAAAGTAAAAATTACACTACCCTTATTGTCTACATGACGTTTGAATGATACATATATATTACTGGTAATTTTGCATATAAAACATTCATTTTTGGATGGTTATTATGTTAAAACTATTTAAAACCTTCACGTTATTTTAGTATGCAAAATAAATTATCAATTTACTTATTATGAGCGTATGTATATATGTGACGGTAAAGACATTTTATACATGGTTCGAGGAAAAGACGGTGTAAAATTGATTAAATATTCCTAGAAGTGCACTGCTGGTGCTCGAAACAGAAAGTAGACACATAAATTGACCTAGATAGATATAGAAGAAATTAATATCTAATAATCGAAAAGTAAATAATAAAACAAAAAATTCAGGAAAGTTTTAAGTTGTCAGAGAATGACCCTTCTATAAAGTTTTTACACTATATTCTAAATTTTAATTTTGAAATATGTTTGAAATGAAATTACTCTAATAAATCAAATTTCCCGCTCGATTCATTTACGCATTTTCGAAAAACCATGTTCATGATTGTGTTGTCTGCAGTAATACACGTACACATATAGTGTAGTACAACTGCAATTTACAAAAAAAAAAAAAAATGATCGTGCTATGAAACCAAAGCTGGAACGAAATTGTGAAAGGTAATTTTGTTGATTCACTTTTTTGTGAATTGGTTCATTTTATCTTAATGAATTAAATTAGTCAATTACAACAAAATTCAAGATGTAACGACTTACGCATATAACGGGAGAAGTGACCCACATCATGCACATGATACTGTGTAGCAATAACAAGCCACGTTTAACTTTTGGTCAAACTATGGCTTCAAATGCATGTATATCAAAAGAAAAGTCTCTTTAAGAGAATTTCAATGGTGCGAAAATTAAGGCTATAACCCTTATATTAACGAAGTTATGCCCCTTTGAATTTTTGACTTTTTCGAAAGTTTCTGACAGTTGATTAAAACGATATAAAACATTGACTATGATCAATAAGCCACAATGGAATTAGTACAAATAACAAATTTAATCCTTTACAAAACACTTGCTTTAAACTACAATAACTATAATATATCTCCACTAGTTTATTCTTCCAATAGTGTATCTGTATATACAGCAAGGTGTTCTTTGCAATTGCTGTTAAATCAATCTTTAAAACCAGGTACCTGAAAAATAAAACAATAAATCATGTCATTACAATCACCTCTTTTTAAATGATAATATGTGCATAAGAGTCCAAAACTGACGTAAAAAGTTTTATGAATTATATTACAAGGATGCTTTTTCCTTGGGTGTCGGCTTAATATTTAAATTAGGAAGTCAACAATCTCAAAGATTCAGTTTTAATGATCTTTTTACAACGTATCAACAACAATAAATTGAATGAAAAAACAAAACAAGAGTAAACCTCAAACACAACAATGCAAAATATTAAATTTCAACATTGAATACCTGTGATAAGATCAGTCCTTCATACCACTCACACATGTCCATTAAGGATCTATTCAACACGTTTCCCCCTGCCGTCAGCCTTAGTAGCGTTGAACACTGTCTTATCACTAGTCACCTGCTGAAATATGTTTTTACGGAAACTCAACTGGGCTTTCAGTGTTTACCTTTTCTCTTTGTACTCTTTTAACGCATTTAGGACACTATCCACTTGCAATTCATTCTAGACATTGTATTTCCTAATATGGAATAATAGGTCTTCTGACGCTTTGTTCTCTCCACTATAGTACTTGTCATCCATATCCCATGAAATTTCTTTCATTGTTTGGAGCGTGTCTTGACCTGATTTCGAGGTCATTTCCCTTAACCCCAATACAAATGGCCTTCCCTCGCCATCTCTGACCCCAAATACGTCATATTTTGTGCCATATTTGGACGTTTCGTCTGTTTCAATTGTCAAATTTTCTTTCACTGATACTTCTTCTGCAAGTTTTTGTGCAAGAAAAAAAGGAGGACTTACTGGCTCAGTTATGTGGCAGAAGTCACCATGGAGCTATACAATACATGAATATCAATAATATACTAACACATATAACATATAACAAAAATATTTGATTGTAGTGCAATTACGATACCGACTTAGGAATTTGACAAAAGCCAAACAAATGGTGTGGTTAACCGGTTTACTGGCCCACCTTCCCACTCACCGTAACAGCAGAACAATCAAAGGACGTACATTTAAAAATTAATAAATAATCCTCCATGTAAAGAACAAGGGTCAACAGGTATCGCATATTGAGAGGTCATGAAAATATAAACACGTAAGGTATTGTAAAACACATAATGATATAAAAATATATGCGACATCAACATAATAAACCGTGCTCTGCCAGTACAAGCACAAGTCGTTGCACGTTGATGTTGCTGATTGTTGAAGCTGAAGGAAGTTTATTTGCTGTTTTTCCTGTTAATTTCAGGCAAGCTTCAATTACTGTTGATACCCGTACTGTGCTGACATGGTTCTCTAACAGTGAATGAACACACATCTGAAGCTCTAGTGTATAACATGTCTTAACTATCTGACTTCTTTCTAACTCGAGATCTTCTTCTTTTGTTTCCAGCTGATACTGAAGAAATGCAATATTTCTCCTCAGCTCTTCATTTTCCTTCTTTACTGCTTCCAATTGTTGTCCCCATTTACCTTCCTCTGGTTTTGGCTGCTGCACTGTTTCTGCCTCCAATTTTTGGACTTTTTGTCTAAGATATCCCTCTCGGGCTCTGGATCTTTTCAGTTCTTCCCTATTACGAACATCTTTCTTTTAATCACTGAAGTTAAGGTTTTCAATTTGCTTAGTTCATCTGTCCTCTGCCATATCTCTCTTTCCAATTGTTGCTTTTTTTACAGACTTCCTCTTTTTGTGACGAAACTCTTCAGTCTTATCTGATATCACTGTTGCAATGGTGTGTTTAGTTGGTTCTACTCTTGCTACTTCTTGTACAGAATGAGTTTTAGACGGGGTTTGTTTTTTGGTTGTCTAGCAGATGGAAAAAGAAATTCATCCTCCATAAATCTGTCCTGTTGTTCTTTGACGGCGGATCTAGTTTTACTTTTACAAAAATTTTTCTATGTTAAATAAACACGTTGAACTTTTTTATGTAAACAACCAATTTTAGAGAAATATCCACTTCCTTCATTGCTTTGGCTTATTCAATTAACATCATTAACACAGATTTAAGGGTCTCTCCCCTCTCCGATGCATTAATTATTGCAGATTGTTTCATCTCTGCGATTTTTTGCGGATAAAGTTATAGCTGTTTTAGTTGCTTTTATAGCAGAGTCATAAATACAACGGGAAATGAAATTTGGGATGACATCTTATAAGAACAAAGTATCTATAAATTGCTGTCTTACTTTGTCCATTTACATCATAAGATCGTACGGGTGTTATTTATTTGTAGGTATTTTTCATATGCTGTTGCCGCCAAGATTTCAGTTCAATCTGGGAAAATTCTGGTATTTTATATGCTATGACGTATCCTCTATCTAAAAACATCAAAATGATCAAGATTACTCACATGATAGGGGTTTCCAGAGCTATTTCCTACAACCGTGTGATTTCCTACCTGACGTCATTTTCTATTTCCAAATCGAAAGTACGGATGCCTTGGAATATATTTTCTCCCATAACTTCGTACTTCTGACGATTTTATTTGAGCATTTGGATAAAATTATGTTAATAATAATGTAAAAAGGTAAGTTTTACCGTTTACCGTTCTGTTGATTCAATTTTTCGTGAATTGATCCTGTCAGCCGTCTATGATTTGACTTTCTTTCGAATTTAGAATGTTTTCTATTTGTCTATATTTTTTGTATTTTATGTTATCAACTTAAATTTATGATGGCCTGGTGTCTTTTTTTGTATGTATATGCATATATATTGTGTGTTATGCTTGAAATGGCCCTAATTTGGAAATAAATGATCTTGTACTCTTGTAAAAAGTAGTACAGAACTTGGTTAGCTTATTTAGCCATTTTAGACCAGCTCCGCCCATTAAAATATTAATGCGCGCTTTCTGATGTAATCCGGTCCAAAAAGAATTATTGAAATATAAATCGGGTAGGGTAACGGGCGTTTAACATGGGGAGTCTAGTAGTAATGTAAATATTTCCATTTTAATCCTGTAGAAATTTAAAATAATAGATATGAAATTGAGAAGCGTTTCATTTTTATGGGAGGATTTCTAGAAAACCTCGTAATCTTCCAATCCTACAAAATTGTTATTTTCATGTGTCAGTCATATTTTGAAATATGTCATGACATCTTTTTTACCTTTTGGCGACGACAGTATTATGTTTAAAGATAATTTTTGATTTTCATTAATTTTAAATATATAGAATTTTGTGTTCATAAGAAACGCACATTTAAAATCCTATTTAAAGGATTCCTTATTCTGTTATTTAAGGTAGTGTGGTCGCGCAGTGATAATGATACTGTGCCTGTTGACCAACAAATAAACAATTAACGGGTTGTAAACTTGTTTTCCATTTAGTGTATCTACCACGCAAAATCAAAGACTTATCTTATTTATAAGTCCTTGGCAAAATATAATTGATTTACAGAATTTATGGAGTAAATTGTTGCAATGAAATAGACATATGATATAAACAGATTATAAGATTTCTAAAATTTTCAAGGAAATTCATTAGATTGGAAAGCAATAAGACTATTTCACAAACGCTTAGATGATCCAGACTAGTGACTTCTTATGATATAAAGAGTTATACTTCTCTGGATTTATCTTTAATTTCTGAGTAAAATCTTATTTTCTAATCTTTTGTTTTACCATGCCTATTATCTTAAATGAGAAAATAATTAAATATATATCATCTATGTATGCTTCTTCATTGAATTCAAATGTGGATTTCAAATTATTTATAATAGTATTTGTGAAAATTGACTGAAAATATGCATTATTGCTTAGGATAAAACCAAAGCCATAACCTATCATGCATTCGGATCTCTCTCGCCTCTACTTATAAAAGAATGCTGCAATATGTAAAACTCCAAACAGATACATATAGTGGAATATCCACATTGTAACCTCCCCCCCCCCCCCCCCCCCCCCCCCCCCCCCCCCATTTTTATTTCACCGGAACCAATGGTTAGTTAAAACATTTCTTTCCGAAAAATATACATATCAATGTTATATAAGAGATTTGAAAACAAATAAATGAATACTTATATAAATTCTTTATGATAAGAACAATACAAACATAAAATTATAATCGTAATACACATAGAAATTCAAGAGTTATACATGTTTATAAATAATAACTTGTTGATACCTTTTGGTTTAATTTATGCATTACTGAAACGCTTAGACTTTTTGAAAAATTCATGGACAACACCAAAAGTATGTTTATTAACATGAGTCTGAGAAATCATTTAAAGGAGCGTGGTTAGAGTTTCATCGTGCGAGCGTGCTATAGTCTGAGATCGCGTTTCATTATACGGTGGACATTCTAGGAGATAGTGTTTTGTATTTTCAATAGTTCCACATGCACAAGGTGGAATTGATATTACATTGCATTTAAATAAGTGGGCATTATGTGAGCTAAATTCGGTTCACAATCTAGAGTGAATTATTTGGTTTTGACATGTGCCCGAATGATAATACGCTGGAATAGGAGTTATATCACGATTTAAGGACAGAGGCGGGAGTCAAATTTTTTATATCCCCACGTTGAAGAGTTCCATCCCGTCCATGTACGATAACCGGCAGAAGTTCCCTTTTGACTCCGTACTTTTCTTTGCCCGCGGCAAAAGGCATAATAACACTTGAGTCAATCCCATTGTTAGTCAATCCCATTGTTAGTCACACTTCAATGCTCATATAAATCAGGATTCATAACCTGAGTAGTCATTTTAATTCTCCAAGGACAGGAAATGAATCAATTGAAACCCCTGTTCAAAGGGAATTTGAAGAAGAAAGTGAGGCAAATATTTCCAATCATTTACTTGGAATTGCCTAATAGGTATTTTATATTCTTCATGCATACCCTTTTATGCGTTTTTGCAAAGACTGCAATGCATATTGCAGGTACTGGGCGTTGTGCTGGCAAGATTATATCATCAAGAGAGATAACTCTTATTGATGGTTTACAGAATAAATGCAAGTGTCACTTTCCCAGTGCCAATTTCATAAAAGGTACAAGGGAAAGGTCTCAAGTTCCTGTCTTTATTTAGAAATATGTATTTCAGAGATCTTGAATTTGAATTCTGAACAGAAAATATCTGCTAGAAATTTTTTTATTGTGAATTGTGTATTTCTGCCTATATGAGGCAATGAAGAAATTCCATGTTCTGTGAAATCAGGAAGTTGGAAAATATCAAAATGTTTATTGGTAGCCATATCAAAGGTTACAATGAAACTCAATAATGCTCAAGTTTAATACAGCACCTCAAAATTGATAGAAAGATATCTGAAAATTGAATAACCGGGATCTGTCCTTAAATATCTTTTGAATGCTGTTCTCGATGGATCATTACGAATTTCATCGAGAATTTCATTCCAAGAAGTTTTAACGAAAGGTAAGAAGGAACATTGATGGAACGAAGTGTTACATGGAAAGGGGGGGGGGGGGCTAAATTAGATCTGTTGCGGGTATTTCTTCCTTGTATTTCATAAGCAATGCGCGGACAAGGAAGATGAGGAGTTCCGGGGCTGAGATGTGGTATATTTTATGAAATAAAATGAGTTTGTATTTAATGCGACGGCTTTGTAAGGATTCCCAATCGGTTGCTCTCCTTAGTAATGAAATAATAACTAATTTAGTCGTGCCAGTAATAATTCTAGCTGCTTCATTTTTTCTTTATGAATTTGTTCTAAGCGGAGTTTTAGTGATTGAGGACAGTTATCCCATATAACATCGGCGTATTCTAGGATGAATCGAATATAATCGAAGTAAAGGTTTTGTAAATACGGTCTGTCAATTTGAAAACTTTAATTTTCTTAAAATATGAAGTTTATTTAGGTTTTTGAAATTATACATTCGATATGCATATTCTGATTTTCTTCAGAATTTAAGACTAATCCAAGATGTTTATGGATGTTTACATTTCGTGTAGGGATGTTGTACATGATAAGCGGGGTATTTTGTTTTTTCGAAATGATTAAAGTTTTGCTGAAATTAAAATTCAACCAACCATTTACAAGACCATTGGTTAATTTTATGTAGGTCATTATTTAAGTTATGTGCTGAGGTAACAGGATCGTCTACAATTGTATATAACGACGTATCATAAGCAAATAGTCTGATATTACTATAAATGTCTTTAACAATATCATTTATGAACGCGTTGTTGTCTATTAGGCACCGTCAATTTGATATTCTTGGGGCCTGGGATTTTTTGAAAAAAAATTGTCCTGATTTTGATTTGAAAATAATCTTGCTCGGTCAGACAGTGAAAAGCAAATAATCTGTCGCCATTAGATAAGCGAAATCTAAAATCATACTTTGGAAAAATTAAGGTGCTTTAAAAAACTCAATTTCTCCTGACGAGCGAAGCTCGCCAGAATTATAAATAACACAACGGTTTATGTTGTTATTATCTTTTGTTCTTCATCGGTTTAATCATGGATAAACCTACCATATTTGTTACTTGAATTTAATGACAAGATCAGCAGATAGTTGGGATTTCTATGAGTGCTAACTGTGCACCTCTTATAGCAGATTTGTTTCTATATTGTTATGTGTGTGTGTTGGGGTTCATGTATTCTATTTAAAAATCTAAACGATTCAACCTTATTTAGGTGTTGGATGATACCTCTAGTTACAGGTACATGTATCTTGACGATATCTTAGTTACTTATAACCCTGAGTTTGAAAGATATATAGCTAACATATACCCACCTGAACTTCAGTTTAACAAAGACAATATTTGTAATACAGAAACACTTTTATTTGACCTATATATTAAGACAATTAACAATAAAATTGATACCAGTATTAATCATTTACATGAAAATTTTAGATTTCCTGTGGTAAATTTCCCTTAGTTTGATAGTTACAGATATTCCTAGACTAAACTTCCATCATATTGTATCTATAAAGTTAAGTTTCTTCCATTTGTCAGCGCCTGCACTAACGTTTTGGACCTTCATATATATATATATATATATATATATATATATATATATATATATATATATATATATATATATATATATATATATATATATATATATATATATATATATATATATATATATATATATATATATATATATATATATATATATATATATATATATATATATATATATATATATATATATATATATAAAATATATATAAAATACAAATACATGTAACGTTGGAACTCAGGGTTACAAGTATCATAAACTTAGGAAAGCCTTTGGAAATTACTTTAGGTCCCATTCAGAACTTTTATCAAAATTCGAAAATATTACTTAGTATCCAGTGAAATTTCCCATCCCAATTTCTATGGTGATCTTGTGTACTTCTTAAGAGGGTCTAAGGTTCCAATAAGTTTATCTCGTCGGGTTCCAAACTAATGAAAAACCTTCGTGACCTACAATAATATGACACGGAGAGCATGAAAAGGACAGTTATTTTTCTATTGACCCTTTCTAGAACTTACAATAGCCTTCGAAAATTGTTACAGGTCCTATTCAGAACTTTTATCAAAATTCGGAAATATTACTTTGTGGAATTTCCCATCCCAATTTCTACGGTCTACTTAAAGAGGGTCTAAGTTTCGAATATGTTTATTTCGTCGGGTTCCAAATATAGTGAAAGGCCTTCGTGATTTAGAGTAATATGACTCGGAGATCATCAAAAGGACAATGATTCTTGTATTGATTCCTTCCACTTTCTTATATATAGATATTTACTTGAACTTGTACGCTGACCAACAGGCGGGTGGGGACTATATGGTGTGACTAGTTGAAACCCTTTTCAAAGGAGAAATGGTCCTGAACCTCATTCCCTCTTACAGATCAATTAATTAAGGGTCTCAGCTCGCTTCCAGATCGGCGGAGCACAGTTTACTCATGTTGATGTCGATTTATACATTGTTGACATCTTGGTCTTACTTAGCATTACAATACATGTGTATATTCTTATGACCTCTCAACTTGAGAAAGTTGTTAATCCTTGCTTGTTCTCTATATGGAGGATTATTCATCGACTTTTAAATGTATGTTCTTTGATACTACTTTTTTATTGGAAGGTGGGGAGGATGACCTGTAAACCAGCTAACCACTCCAATTGATTGACTACTGTCATATCAATTGACCGTCCTCAGTCTATATCGCAACTGCACCTTAATCGAAAGGGTTTTTTTTGTGATGTTCTTGTGACAAGTTGTGTCTGGGGTTTTTTGTTTGTTTTTGCTTTTGTATGTTTTTTTTTTTATTTTTTTTTTCAATTTATTACATTATTAAGAGTTCATTTCCTGTCTGTTTTTTTGTTTCAAATTATTACATTATCAACAGTGCATTTCCATGGTGATTTCTGTCATACGGCAGAGTCAGATGCGTTTATCTTTTTTCTTTGAGTACTGTAATGTTTGTACTGAATATATGCCAAAAACGGTTCATGAAGGATGGACAAGGGGTAGTAGCAACCCGAGGTGAATTTTGCCGTGTATTGATATCTTTATGTGCTTAATGTATTTGGGTAAAGCCCAGTGAGATAAATTCAAAACAGTTTTCTTTATGCTGATATCTCTATCCTATTAAAAGTTATGACAGTTTGATGATTTTCATAGAATTTGTTCTTTATATAAATCATGGTTGATTTCGCGACTAAGACGGAAAGGATATTTCTCACATTTTTAGAATTTTTGTCATTTTTCTGGGTTTTTTTACCCAAGGTAGCAGCCTCTTTCTTTCACGCCCCCTACCCCCTTCCCTACTACCTCGCCCTCCTGCTTCTAGTCTCACCCTCATTTCAGTATATGGTATCATTATGATGGACTAAAAGCGTATAACAGTTGAGATCGATTTAAGCAGAATTTTATATAAAAAAATTAACAGTGTTTATTATCAGATTCTTTTGTTATACAACAATATTTTATTGATGAAAAAACTTTTCTTGCTCTGGCTCTTCCGAAAAAAAAATTCCTTTGCCCCAAGATTGAGGTAAAAAAAATAATCTGGCCGATTTTCAAATGGACGGTACCTCAGTAAAGTAGTTACTAAACCAAGATAAAAGGTTGCCAGATATACCGATCACTTTTAGTTTATGAAGAAGACCTATGTGCCAAACCCTGTCAAAAGCATTGCTTATGTCGCAAAAAACTACCCTTATTTCTTTACCCTGGTCTATAGCTATATCTATTAACTGATTAATTGTTGAATCATTTGGTCGGAAGCCAGATTGAAGATCAGTTATTATACAATTGCTTTAAATGAAGTTATATACAGTAAAACTTCGCTATCGCGACATCGTACGGATCGAGAAACAATATGTCGAGATATCGGTAGGTCGAGATATCCGAATTTCAGAGTTGAATTAATATTTGTCACCATACTTTCGTCAGAGACATAGACTACTTACTTACTTACTACATAGATTACTTGAAAGTAGTCTATGTCGCTGCTTTCGTATTATACACTTTACTGGCTTTCCCGCCGTGACATTTCACACCTTTCAAGGTGAGCGTCTTATCTGGTAATAATTGACAAAACAATCCAGTTTCATCGGCATTGTAAATGTCACATGATTTGTACTCCTGGAATATGATCTGGAAAGTGTTTACCCATTCCGTCATAGCATAACTGGAGTCGTCCACCGAAAACGCCTCTTAAAATGTTTACATGTAATTGAACTTTGCCGATAGTGTACTCTTGTAATAATGTAATGTCTCTAAATTACTATATTATCATAAGATGAAATTTTAATAAGCATTATATGTTATCAACATAACTAATTTCATCATTAGATAAATTTTTAACAAGAATCATCCTTATCATCGTGATCACCTATAGAAGCCAGTGTCGTGATAAACCAGGTAAATTTTGACATCAGGACTGAAAAGTTACGTCGAGATAAGCATGGTTGTCGACATATTGTATGTGGAGACATCCGAGGTGAATTTCATCATTTTATTAGAAAAATGGTCGGGACCGGCGGTTTATGTCGAGATAAGCCGGGTAGTCGAGATATCCGATGTCGAGATATCGAAGTTTTACTGTAAATGTTTAAAAACGCAGCGCTCAATGACTTTACCAAGGATATTTATTAAAGATATTGGTCTACAATGTTTTTGTTAATGAAGGGTTGTCTTTTTAGTAAATCGGAGATACGTTTGCTTTTTTCCAAATATCAGGCAATATACCCAAACGCAACGAAATATTTAAAAATAGTTTTGAGAGAGGGCTAGACTATTCGTTGGCCGCTGTTTTCAATAGAATTGGATTTATTTGGTCAGGGCCTGTGTCCTTAGAAGTGTTTAATAAACGAAGAACATCTCTTACGTCATTTTCGCTGATTTTTATATAATTTAATGCTGGGTGATTTGATTTAGCAATGTTTGGTAAGAGTTTATTGCTATAATTTATAGTTTGTTGAAGAATGAAGTAGTCGTTTAATACGTTGGCTTTGTCAATATCAGTTTCAATCAGTATTATTACACTTTAGTGGTGTATTAGTTTTTGTATTCGTTAAGGTCTTAGCAATTTTCTATCATCCTGTTATTTGTCAGATAATGTCTTATAATAATTTTCTTTTGATTTACGAATCATGTTAATGCATTTATTTCTTATATTGCGGAAGAGCGACAAATGCGAAGGGTCATTTTTGGCTGTTTAGCGCGTTTATAAATTTGTTTACGTTTACGGATTATTTTTCTTATTTCATTATTTATCCAAGAGAGGTTTTTTTCCGACTTGTCACTGTTTTGTTAGGAATGTAAGTAGCAGTGGTATTAAGAATGTAATCACTAAGCTGACTGACTGAAATATTTGGATTTTCGGTTAATAATATTAGACCATTCGGTATTAGCAAGTTGATGACAATAGGAGGTAAAGTCGCCAATAAGTCGTTATAAAGCCAAATTTTCCGTTTTAATATACTAGGATGATACTTTTACATATTTAGTAAAGCGTAGGTCGGGCAATGATAACGTATATCATTTGCAATAAAGTGCTCCGTGACAGCAGATTTGAATACAATGTTCGGGTTATTTACCAACACAATGTCAAGGTTCTTTGACAATATGACTTAAATTGGACGAATCGAGGATATTGGTTATATCATTTGTCGTACGGGAGAGCTGATTGCAATTAAGTCGCCTCAGATAATCATATTATCATGTTTAGTAGATATTGCATTTTCACTTGACGATTTTATGAGGTTCCAGGAATGTGGGGGTGCTTTAGGGAGTCTATAAATAGTTCTGAATAGTATGATTTGTTCGTTGAGATTTAATTCAAGCCAAACACATTAAATCTTGTAAACTTCGAGATCCGTGCGACGACGTGACGTGATATGCGGTTTAACGTAAACCGATATTCCGCCACCTAATCGATGGGATCTGATATAGTAAATCCAGGGATGGAGAATTCGTCTGGGCAAGAGGAGGACTTTAACCATGTTTCAGTGACACTTAGAATGTCATACTGATGTAATTCAGTGTAAAGGAGATCTATTCTGGGAATTAAACTTTTTATGCTAAGACTGACTATGGAAAGTTTGGTTTTTAAGTCTATACGTGAAAAACTTGAGATATCACTTTCAGTGGAGCTAATAGACGAGAATGACATATCATTTGCAGGAATCGATGTCGGGTCAAGTTTTGTCTCACTAGAGAGAATGAGAATTTATACACTTAATATAAAATACATGATTATGTTGAAAGGGGAGAGCGTATTTTGTAAAGTGATTTTACACCGACATGTACCAGGATTGTTGGAGTTATTTGCTTTATTTGACATGTGATTATTATGATACATTTGCAACTGGGACCAATATCACAATACAAAAAGCAATAACACAATGTGAAAACTTTTGAATTGAGTAAGCATCAATATATTGGCAGATATAAGCGTGCAAAAGTCCAGCATATTAGTTGATAAACAGGTTGTATGAACATAGAATAGACTAAACCTTACGCCTACTAATGTAATGCATACGTGCACCTACCTACCTACATACCTACCTACCTACATACATACATAATTCGTACATACGTCCATACAGAAATATAAAAATACAAAAACACATTTATACAGAAACACATACATACAGTTGTGTACCTACAATAGCACATGACATATACACAAATAGTAGTATGTAAACACGTCCGTGTACGTGTTTAACAGTACGATACACATGCACACACAGGTACGGTACATGCGAACGTACGCACACACCCTCACATAGATACATATACATACACACATTTACATACATATACACACATAACCTATACATACATACATACATACATACATACATACATACATACATACATACATACATACATACATATATTTAGAATGACCATTAATAAATAAATGAATAAATATGCACAAACATAAAAAATAAAGATACTGAAAATAAAGTCAAGGAGGGGAAGGCGTCATAACCTGTTTTTACCTAGAGCGTACTGGTACTTGAGGTCTTTAAGTTTGTAATCGTCTTCAACTCTGTGCCTTTTATCAATTAAGCGCTTGGCTTGCGGCGCCGACGATCCGGGTTCGATTCCCGGGCTATGTTTAAGAGGTTGGTAACCTCCTGCTTCCATGTCGCGATATAACTGAAATATTGTTGAAAGCGACGTAAAACACCAATCAACCAACCAACCTTTTATCAAGGTAGTCGTTCACAAAGACCTTGTCATCGTCAGTCCACGCCCTTTTGAAAGTGTTCGATTTAACTAAACACCTTGTTAGATACACGATTGCACTTCGAGCCTTTGTCAAGTCCTCGTTCACATACACATCTCTTGGGAACTGTTTGCGAGTCTTGAGCGTGCGTTTCTTGGCTTTTCTGTTCCTAAGATGGACAATAACGGCTCTACACATGGTGGGGTTGGCGACGACGAACACGGTTGGCACTTTCAACATCGAAGGTCTCAAATAAATCATCAGCTTTAGCGATAACGTCGGAGATGGTCACGTCCTCAATGGCAACGGTAGGACACTCGGGGGATACTAGAGATACGGATGGAGTTTCTCCAACTGAACTGCTCCATGTCGTCCAGGCGAGTGCGTAGGGAGGCATTCTCCATATCTAAGGGAGGGTATTTCCTATTGAGCCTTTTGAAGGGGTTGTAAGATTCGCTTGTATCCTCTGTAGATATAATCGTGCTGATATTCTGGATGATATTATCGCACACAGCCCGGGATACTGTATAAATATCAGATTTATTTAGTGTCAGCAAAATAATGTCGTCGGCCAAGGGGTTCGTGAAACCAATGGTTAAGTGAGCTATTGTGATGGCGCTGTTTTCGTCATCCGTAATTTTTTTTCTTTTTTCTTTTTCTTTTTTTTTTTTTTTTTTTTACATTTTCGACTTCTTAGAAAACGCAGCATTGATTTGCATTTACAGAATGGAGATGCAATTTTGTTCCAGAGGTAGTTGATCCAAAAATAGGGAAATCAGGAAATCCTTTTTAAAATCTTGTGCACAAGTAGGAAATATAACAACAACGTTCACTATTCGAAAATGTCGGATCAACCGTGGGTCAATGTCAGTCGCTAAAGAATAAAAGAGGTCAAATATAGATATGGTATATATGGGAGTTATTTCTTATTTCTTCTAGATCGTTCCAAGTATAGAATAACAGCAATTTTTGAACACAAATTACAATATGAGGTAGTGTTGTACATGGTCTCGACAGTGGTTACAAAAGTTGTATTTTAAAAATAAATACAATAAAAACATTAATGCTCAGTCCGAAACAGGCTAAAACACATTTTATTGCTGGCGGGATTTTAAACCAACCAACAATAAAACTGGTTTATGGCCTTTCTCGGTGTAATTGATGCTTAGCAATTCACTGGGAGAACCGAGTACTCATAAAACTTTTCGCTTCCTATGATTAGAACCCATTTCAATTATCATAATCTGAACCAACATAACAATAATCAGTGACGGATCAAGTATTAACCAAGACACTCAGCCATTCTGGGTGCCAAATCTGGAGTTATACTTGTGAATATGTGGCACAAAAAGGGAGGGGCGCTCCCCCCTCCCGGGCTCCCCTCTAAATCCGCCACTGCTATGGTAAGAGAAGCAATTCATTGTCTGTAATGCACAAATATTTTCCTAATGTAGGCAAAAGGTAAGAGTAAACAAAATCAGTGATCAAAATCAGCAACAATAATAAAAAGAAAGAATTATTGTATAAGGACGAATAAAATAAATCCCGAATTGAATTTAACGCGAGTTTAGTGGAAAAAGCACTAAGTTTACAAAAAAAAAAAAATAAATAAATAAGTAAATAGATAAATAAAAAGCGTAGAAATATTTTGCGCTCGCAATTTTTACTTTTCATAAATTTCAATGTTAATTTCTCCCTTTCCTCTTATTTTCTTAAACGTTTATTTTGCATATCCTTCTAAGTATTAGTGCTAAATAATTGTAAAATGGCAAAAACAAAATACGACGAAAACCACTTCTTTCAAAGTACATGAGACCTCGAGGGGAATATGGTACAATAATTACATAAAAAATAATCCAAGAAAATTTTACAACCAAAAGCAGCCATGTATCTCCCGACATTGATATGGAGGCATTTTAAAACATTTTTAATAAGTCTTTAAGTAATGACGCCTCACATGACACTAATGGCGACTGTGATATTGATGAAAACTTAGATACCGTTTTAGACGAACTGGACGCAGAGATTGGTTTAGAAGAGATACTTGCTTGTTATTAAAAGCCTAAAAAGAAAGGAAAGTTGCAGTGAAGATTCTTTACTTAATGAATTATTCATTGATTGTGAAAATATATAATTACCTTTACTCTGTAAGCTATTAAACGATATTTTTGAATCAGGGGTTTCCCAGAATCTTGGCCACTTGATGTATTGTGCCTATTTATAAAAATAGGTGACCGTGTCATATTCCATATTTGATGCCGAAACGCGTAGAGTCGTGCCGGCCATTCCGTTTATCAAAATTGCAGGTTTACGCAACGCAAGGAATATTGGCCCTATCATTCATATAGGGTCACTACCTGCTGCCAAACAAAATTTAAGGACACGGACGGGGGTCGGGTGGGGGTGTTCAGCTGCTGTTTCGTTGAATAAAAAAATGAGAAATGATATTAATTCTTCAAGTCATTTTTAACAAAAAGATATGTATATGTCTATTTTATCCTCTTCATTTCAAAGTAAAATGCCATTACTTTTTATATATTGCCTTTTTATATTTTAACTTTAAAAGATATACCAAGTCCATATAATCCATATAGGATATATTCAGTTGAGATTGGTATTTCAGAATAATTGTATACTTTTCATATAATTCTTAAAATCAATCATATGATTAATTTAAATTAAATTTTATGTTACTAACTTCTAAGGATTGCAGTTTTATGTCCTCAATATTGTTTCTTAGTTTCAACGAACTCACATGTGCATGTGTCATGATTCTTATCAGATGCACACTAGTTTGAACGACAATTATTTTACTGAAAATCAAATGGTTTTATAAGTAAAATTCTTTTGACAAGAATTACATACTCTAAATATCAAAACATATGTGCAACAATCCAGCTCTTTAAATTGTCGGAGTAAACAGCGTATGAGTTAAAAGTGTCGGAGTAAAAGGCGTAGGAGAAAAAATGTCGGAGTTAAAATTGTCTGAGTTAAAAAGTGTCGGAGTAAAAAGTGTCGGAGTTATTCTATGTCGAAGTTAAAAGTGTCGGAGTAACGGGATTATCCCGTTTCGATCTAGGTGTAAACGTACATGTACGAAGATATCTGTGCACTCTAAATTTCATATGAAGTAATATTGCGCCCTTTAATGGCTTTATAGTATGAGGAAACGTCTACTATAAATGCCTTTGTAATGTTAACAACTTTTGTGACTTTTTTGACTTTTTTATATATACATATTTTCTCGTCACTTTCTAGATTTATTAGATAGGAAAAAGCAGAAAGGAATATATTTACTTGACAACATTTAATACAAATTAATTACATTCTATTTGAGTGGTCGTATGAACGTTTCATGTTAACATTAAGGTTTCGTGCTTTCTTGTGATTTTTTGTCTATTTTTGATATATATGTAGGGTTTTTTTCTGGCCCGCCGAAGGGTAGCAGCTCAAACTCCTCTAGAGGCAAAGTAATTTTACTTTACTACTTTACACCAATACAAGTTGTTAAGTATTTTACTGCACTCTTCCAAAAAAAAGAAAAAAAAGAAAAGAGAGAGAGAGAGAGAGAAAGAGAGAGAGAGAGAGAGAGAGAGAGAGAGAGAGAGAGAGAGAGAGAGAGAGAAAAGAAAAAGAAAGAAAGAAAGAAACCAAAAACACCTATCAAAACAAGTTTAAATTTTTAACAGCATTCACCAAATTAAATTAAAATAAAAATAGAAAGACTTCTATCTTTTTCACACATTTTACTGATATTACTTTGATTTATTTAATTACAGAGAAGCACCAGAGTATTCATTTGCGGTCTTTTATTAGAACTATGTATTTCAAGAGTTATTTGAAAGTTTATGTCAATTTTAATGTTCTTGATATTTATGATTTTTTTCGTACTGTTAATTTGATCCTGCGCTGATGGCATCTGAATGGCGGTTAATTTAGATTATTTACCATCACGAACTTTGTATTTGAAGAATAAGCATACTGACAATGTCCCACCACAGAGAGAGAGAGAGAGAGAGAGAGAGAGAGATTGAACTGAATTTCGAACATGTACCTCTTACTTTTGCGTTATATTGTGTTGTTAGGTCAGAAAGGGCAAATTAAAAAAAAAAAAAAACATGTGCATGTATTCACAACATCTTTTTCAATGATTTACGTTTAGTTTTGACAAGAGCCTAATGTTGTATTTCAAACGACAATGATTTACTCCGAAAGCAGCTAATACATTACGTCTGTGATAAGCTTAAGCATAGGGGACGAGGGAGTAAGATCAGAGTCTGTGGTCATAAGATCATTATAGAAGTGATAATTAAGCTTAAGCATAGGGGACGAGGGAGTAAGATCAGAGTCTGTGGTCATAAGATCATTATAGAAGTGATAATTAAGCTTAAGCATAGGGGACGAGGGAGTAAGATCAGAGTCTGTGGTCATAAGATCTTTATAGAAGTGATAATTAAGCTTAAGCATAGGGGACGAGGGAGTAAGATCAGAGTCTGTGGTCATAAGATCATTATAGAAGTGATAATTAAGCTTAAGCATAGGGGACGAGGGAGTAAGATCAGAGTCTGTGGTCATAAGATCTTTATAGAAGTGATAATTAAGCTTAAGCATAGGGGACGAGGGAGTAAGATCAGAGTCTGTGGTCATAAGATCTTTATAGAAGTGATAATTAAGCTTAAGCATAGGGGACGAGGGAGTAAGATCAGAGTCTGTGGTCATAAGATCATTATAGAAGTGATAATTAAGCTTAAGCATAGGGGACGAGGGAGTAAGATCAGAGTCTGTGGTCATAAGATCTTTATAGAAGTGATAATTAAGCTTAAGCATAGGGGACGAGGGAGTAAGATCAGAGTCTGTGGTCATAAGATCATTATAGAAGTGATAATTAAGCTTAAGCATAGGGGACGAGGGAGTAAGATCAGAGTCTGTGGTCATAAGATCTTTATAGAAGTGATAATTAAGCTTAAGCATAGGGGACGAGGGAGTAAGATCAGAGTCTGTGGTCATAAGATCTTTATAGAAGTGATAATTAAGCTTAAGCATAGGGGACAAGGGAGTAAGATCAGAGTCTGTGGTCATAAGATCATTATAGAAGTGATAATTAAGCTTAAGCATAGGGGACAAGGGAGTAAGATCAGAGTCTGTGGTCATAAGATCATTATAGAAGTGATAATTAAGCTTAAGCATAAGGGACAAGGGAGTAAGATCAGAGTCTGTGGTCATAAGATCTTTATAGAAGTGATAATTAAGCTTAAGCATAGGGGACGAGGGAGTAAGATCAGAGTCTGTGGTCATAAGATCATTATAGAAGTGATAATTAAGCTTAAGCATAGGGGACAAGGGAGTATGATCAGAGTCTGTGGTCATAAGATCTTTATAGAAGTGATAATTAAGCTTAAGCATAGGGGACGAGGGAGTATGATCAGAGTCTGTGGTCATAAGATCATTATAGAAGTGATAATTAAGCTTAAGCATAGGGGACGAGGGAGTAAGATCAGAGTCTGTGGTCATAAGATCATTATAGAAGTGATAATTAAGCTTAAGCATAGGGGACGAGGGAGTATGATCAGAGTCTGTGCTCATAAGATCATTATAGAAGTGATAATTAAGCTTAAGCATAGGGAACGAGGGAGTATGATCAGAGTCTGTGGTCATAAGATCTTTATAGAAGTGATAATTAAGCTTAAGCATAGGGGACGAGGGAGTATGATCAGAGTCTGTGGTCATAAGATCTTTATAGAAGTGATAATTAAGCTTAAGCATAGGGGACAAGGGAGTAAGATCAGAGTCTGTGGTCATAAGATCATTATAGAAGTGATAATTAAGCTTAAGCATAGGGGACGAGGGAGTATGATCAGAGTCTGTGGTCATAAGATCTTTATAGAAGTGATAATTAAGCTTAAGCATAGGGGACGAGGGAGTATGATCAGAGTCTGTGGTCATAAGATCATTATAGAAGTGATAATTAAGCTTAAGCATAGGGGACGAGGGAGTAAGATCAGAGTCTGTGGTCATAAGATCTTTATAGAAGTGATAATTAAGCTTAAGCATAGGGGACGAGGGAGTATGATCAGAGTCTGTAGTCATAAGATCATTATAGAAGTGATAATTAAGCTTAAGCATAGGGGACGAGGGAGTAAGATCAGAGTCTGTGGTCATAAGATCATTATAGAAGTGATAATTAAGCTTAAGCATAGGGACGAGGGAGTAAGATCAGAGTCTGTGGTCATAAGATCTTTATAGAAGTGATAATTAAGCTTAAGCATAGGGGACGAGGGAGTAAGATCAGAGTCTGTGGTCATAAGATCATTATAGAAGTGATAATTAAGCTTAAGCATAGGGGACGAGGGAGTACGATCAGAGTCTGTGGTCATAAGATCATTATAGAAGTGATAATTAAGCTTAAGCATAGGGGACGAGGGAGTAAGATCAGAGTCTGTGGTCATAAGATCTTTATAGAAGTGATAATTAAGCTTAAGCATAGGGGACGAGGGAGTATGATCAGAGTCTGTGGTCATAAGATCTTTATAGAAGTGATAATTAAGCTTAAGCATAGGGGACAAGGGAGTAAGATCAGAGTCTGTGGTCATAAGATCTTTATAGAAGTGATAATTAAGCTTAAGCATAGGGGACGAGGGAGTATGATCAGAGTCTGTGGTCATAAGATCTTTATAGAAGTGATAATTAAGCTTAAGCATAGGGGACGAGGAGTATGATCAGAGTCTGTGGTCATAAGATCTTTATAGAAGTGATAATTAAGCTTAAGCATAGGGGACGAGGGAGTATGATCAGAGTCTGTGGTCATAAGATCTTTATAGAAGTGATAATTAAGCTTAAGCATAGGGGACGAGGGAGTATGATCAGTGTCTGTGGTCATAAGATCTTTATAGAAGTGATAATTAAGCTTAAGCATAGGGGACGAGGGAGTATGATCAGAGTCTGTGGTCATAAGATCTTTATAGAAGTGATAATTAAGCTTAAGCATAGGGGACGAGGGAGTAAGATCAGAGTCTGTGGTCATAAGATCTTTATAGAAGTGATAATTAAGCTTAAGCATAGGGGACGAGGGAGTAAGATCAGAGTCTGTGGTCATAAGATCATTATAGAAGTGATAATTAAGCTTAAGCATAGGGGACGAGGGAGTAAGATCAGAGTCTGTGGTCATAAGATCATTATAGAAGTGATAATTAAGCTTAAGCATAGGGGACGAGGGAGTATGATCAGAGTCTGTGGTCATAAGATCATTATAGAAGTGATAATTAAGCTTAAGCATAGGGGACAAGGGAGTATGATCAGAGTCTGTGGTCATAAGATCTTTATAGAAGTGATAGTTAAGCTTAAGCATAGGGGACGAGGGAGTAAGATCAGAGTCTGTGGTCATAAGATCTTTATAGAAGTGATAATTAAGCTTAAGCATAGGGGACGAGGGTGTAAGATCAGAGTCTGTGGTCATAAGATCTTTATAGAAGTGATAATTAAGCTTAAACATAGGGGACGAGGGAGTATGATCAGAGTCTGTGGTCATAAGATCTTTATAGAAGTGATAATTAAGCTTAAGCATAGGGGACGAGGGAGTATGATCAGAGTCTGTGGTCATAAGATCTTTATAGAAGTGATAATTAAGCTTAAGCATAGGGGACGAGGGAGTAAGATCAGAGTCTGTGGTCATAAGATCATTATAGAAGTGATAATTAAGCTTAAGCATAGGGGACGAGGGAGTAAGATCAGAGTCTGTGGTCATAAGATCATTATAGAAGTGATAAGCTTAAGCATAGGGGACGAGGGAGTAAGATCAGAGTCTGTGGTCATAAGATCATTATAGAAGTGATAATTAAGCTTAAGCATAGGGGACGAGGGAGTAAGATCAGAGTCTGTGGTCATAAGATCATTATAGAAGTGATAATTAAGCTTAAGCATAGGGGACGAGGGAGTAAGATCAGAGTCTGTGGTCATAAGATCATTATAGAAGTGATAATTAAGCTTAAGCATAGGGGACGAGGGAGTAAGATCAGAGTCTGTGGTCATAAGATCATTATAGAAGTGATAATTAAGCTTAAGCATAGGGGACGAGGGAGTAAGATCAGAGTCTGTGGTCATAAGATCATTATAGAAGTGATAAGCTTAAGCATAGGGGACGAGGGAGTAAGATCAGAGTCTGTGGTCATAAGATCATTATAGAAGTGATAATTAAGCTTAAGCATAGGGGACGAGGGAGTAAGATCAGAGTCTGTGGTCATAAGATCATTATAGAAGTGATAATTAAGCTTAAGCATAGGGGACGAGGGAGTTAGATCAGAGTCTGTGGTCATAAGATCATTATAGAAGTGATAAGCTTAAGCATAGGGGACGAGGGAGTATGATCAGAGTCTGTGGTCATAAGATCTTTATAGAAGTGATAATTAAGCTTAAGCATAGGGGACGAGGGAGTAAGATCAGAGTCTGTGGTCATAAGATCTTTATAGAAGTGATAATTAAGCTTAAGCATAGGGGACGAGGGAGTATGATCAGAGTCTGTGGTCATAAGATCATTATAGAAGTGATAATTAAGCTTAAGCATAGGGGACGAGGGAGTATGATCAGAGTCTGTGGTCATAAGATCTTTATAGAAGTGATAATTAAGCTTAAGCATAGGTGACGAGGGAGTAAGATCAGAGTCTGTAGTCATAAGATCTTTACAGAAGTGATAATTAAGCTTAAGCATAGGGGACGAGGGAGTATGATCCGAGTCTGTGGTCATAAGATCATTATAGAAGTGATAATTAAGCTTAAGCATAGGGGACGAGGGAGTAAGATCAGAGTCTGTGGTCATAAGATCTTTATAGAAGTGATAATTAAGCTTAAGCATAGGGGACGAGGGAGTAAGATCAGAGTCTGTGGTCATAAGATTCATAAGATCAATATGGACGTGAGATCTTGGAACAAATAATGAACAAGATCAATATGGGAATGAAATCATGATCAAAATATGAATGAGATGGAGGTGGACCAATGTCGGAATATGACAAATCTGTGAATAAGAAAATGTGTGAATATTAAGATAAATGTGAAAATAGGACAAATGTGGCATTGAGGTAATTTTAAGAATGATATAAATTAGGGAATAAGATTATAATAATAAGATCAATATGGGAATGAGATCATTGTGAAAACAGAATTAATGGAGGAATGGGTTAATGTCAGAACTGAGATAAATGTGGAAATGAGATTAATGCCGGAATGTGGTCAATGCCGGAATGTGGTCAATGAAGGAATGAGGTTAAGCAAAATAACAGTAATAGATAAATAAACAAATTATAAACAAATGTATTAATAAATAAATTAATTAACTAAAAGTCAAAATAGAATGAAGAAAGGAACCCCATAGTAGAAATAGTACGGAAACCAATTAGGGCCACGTAATTTTTTATTTTGTCTTTAAAAAATTCAACTTACTACCTTGAAATTTCAACTTAACTGTCTTTAAAATTCAAGACATTATCTTGGAAAGACAAGATACTATCTTGAAATTTTAAGATACTATTTTGAAAATACTAACTTGAAATTTCAACTTACTATCTCGAAAATTCGGGATACTATCTGAAAATTCAACTCAGTATTTCCTTTCTACTTAAATAAGTCCAAAGTAAATTCGTATTATGGCCACCCAAAAAAACTTCCTTGTTCTTCGGATTTTTATGATAAAAATAGAGAGGCCGCGAGTGAATTTTTTTCATTTGTTTGTCTATTCTTTTTTTTTTTTTTATTCAATATTTTATTGAGCGATTTTTTTTTTTTTTTTTTTGAAACTGTACCTTCATATATAATAGGACTGTTTAATTACCATGCTTACAACTCTAACATATAACCCACTAATACTCGGAGAATTCCATTAAGATATCAAAAATATTCACCGGATTGCAAGATAACTTTATCCCCGACATCTGGGTTAGGCATACTTGATCGGCTGTGATGGCACTATCGACTTTTGATATACGCTGGCAGTAGAATATCAGTAAATGTGGTAAAATAGGCACAACGTAACAAATTGTTAATCCATTTAAGCGAACAATAGAAATTAAACATGAAAGATTGAACTTCAATAAAGAACGTTTTTGTAATTTTTTTACTATCACAGCAATGGTCGATGACTTTACCATCAATAATTATAGTTTAGATATCTACTTTTTATGAAACTATCGTCATATGTAGTGAAAAAAAAAAACATTTTAAATCTTTTTTTTTTAATCTCCAAGCAAAAATAGCCGCGGGAATATACTTTTTATAAAGTTGTTTGTCAGTTTTTCTGTAGACGTAAAATTTTCCACACTTTTCAACATATCCTTTAAGTTAATGGACTGTTACCGTCTATCATCCCCGTGTAGACAAACTGCCGCCGAATGCTGCCTAGAATTGGCGAAAACCAGTTTTTCCCGAAAATTTGAAAAAAAAAAGAAAATTGGAAAAATCGGAACGGCGATTCCGTCGAACAAGACATTAATTTGTTGTGGCCTAAATTTTCTTTGTTTATACGATATTCATTCATATCAATACATATGCACTAAACTACCCAGAAAACCGGTTGTGTGAACTCTGAAGATCTTACAGTCCGAATGTCCGATACTCCGACGGTCTGATAGTGCGAAGATTTGAAGGCACGATAGTTCGAAGACCCAATAGTCCGAAGGTCCAGTAAATCGAAGGTCCAATAGTCCGAGCCCTCCCTCCCCCCCCTCTCTCTCTCTCTCTCTCTCCCAGGATCCACTCAAGATCAAGTGGCTGTCCTCTTAGAAGCCTTAATGTCAGACCCAAGCATAGGACCAAGTCGTATGGTTATTGGCCGTATGCTTGAGTCGATATAGCCTTCGGTCTATCGGACAATTGGATTATTGGGCTTTCGGATTATTAGGCCTTCGGAATATCGGATGGTCACGGAATTTTCAAGATAGTATCTAGAATTTTCAAGACAATATCTTGAATTTTCAAGATAGTAAAGTTGAATCTTCAAGACTGTTAAGACGAATTTTCAAGATGGTATTTTGAATTTCCAAAATGGTAAGTGAATATAGTGAAGATAATTTTTTTGAATTTTCAAGATAGTATCTTGAATTTTCAAAATGATTAATTTGACATTTCAAGTTAGCAAGTTGAATTTTCAAGATGAAATAAAACGTTAAGTAGCCCTAATTGACCTCCTTAAAATAAGCCTATAAATTAATGTAATCTTCTATGAGCCTCAAAGGAGGTGTGATTTTACGACGTCTGTATACATATTTACTGTCATTTCTTTATCATAATGAATACTTTATTCTTCCGAAGTCTGGTTGAAATTCTTTACGCTGGTTTTTATTACTTCCTTCACAAATGGCGCATCGTTGAACGTTTATTATCATACTAGAGTGTATGTAATACGACATCATTTTTATGGAGAACAACACCTTTATTTAAGATATCATTGTAAAAAGTTTCTGTCTATTGATGTATAGGCAAAAACCAATGCTCAAACTGTATAATCCGCGAAGCGGATTATATTTAGTTTGTGGATCGATTTATGTCTATACATCGATGGACAGATTTTTTTACAGTCAATTTTTATAATTTAGTTTCCGGTAATTCAGAATAAAACTTTTTTTCAAGAACGATAACATCTTTTATTCGAAACTGATAAATCAAAATTTCGCACATCAGTCTTACGTTAGCCAATCAGAATCGCGATCTGATGTGGCTGCATCAGTAATAAAGATAGTATATGTATAAGATAGAAAGAATGCCATGAAATGAAAGAAAAAAGGCAGTAATGATTTTATATCTTTTATTTTATTGAATTTAAACTGACATCTTATTCAGTCAGAAATCACTCGATGTATATATCTTACCTAAAATTTATTTCGATAGCTGATGTAGTGTACGCCTCTGTTGGAGATAACCTTGACATGACATGGCCATTATCCAGGTTTCCTGGGTTTGGAGGATATAGCATTAAGAACGTCGACGTTAATAACGTGCTTATTCAGTTTGATGGATTCTCACCTCCTGCACTAGATACCAAATATAGATTTCTTGGAGATGCCATGAGTTTGACAAATATTACAAGCATAAGGATCCCAGATGTTGAGGTCAAAGATGGTGGTTATATAGTATCACTCAAAACACAAGAAGACCTAGGTGGTGCCATCCTAGCAGTACGTGGTGAGTACTTATTGACAGTAATGGGGAGGTATAATTAGTTGACAGTCCGCCCATTTATATTCATTTCATACCTTGTGTGGAAGTCTCGGGTCCATTTTGTATTTTAAACACAAAGTATTCTCGAAATACTCCTCTTTCTTACAATACGTGAAATCGTTGTGACTGGAATCTGGACTTTTAAATATGTAACTTGGCTAATCAAACAAAAAGAGGTTTTTGAGAGAGAATTATATGATATAATACTGCCTTGGGAAAGAAATATTTTCAAAACCAAACTCCACGATTTATTAAGTACATTAGTCATTACCACTGATATGTAGTTGCATAAAATATTTGATAACATTCAATTGTGCTTTTGCAAAAAGACATCGCGATTTAGAGTTTCCAAAACATAAATGTGTTCATTTTTATTATTACAATACTCCTTATCAAGGAGTATCTTACTGTTATCGTGTTCAAAGGTCAGATTTACGTCCACCCAACTACAACCTTTGAAGAAATATTCCGATGTTTGTGTCAATATTTGTCTATTTTAGCGAGGATAGCTGTGATGATTTAATCGATTTAGTGTAAGAGTCTTTCTTAAAGAAAAGTATTGACCACAATCGTGTGAATTCTTTTAGAAACGTCTTGCGATGGTGTATGAATTTATGTTCATCAGTCTATTCGCACGATCAACATTCGTGGTGACCAACATTCGTACGTGTAATCTTCGAATTCCTCGTCTCTTCTCTTAATTTTCACACTTTGAATTTTTTTTTTTTTTTTTTTTTGCACATTCGATATAACAATAAAGATAAAACATTTCAAACTACAAATGTATAACGATATGTTTTATGTATTGATTTTCATTCGTACTTTCTTTTACCCGAACTACGATCAAATCGAGTCGTCTAGAGATTACTTTACACTTTTCATTTTAGTCCAAGATTCTCTGCCCTTCTCCCACTTTTCATATCGGCGGTTTTGGGGAGAGGGTCAGAGAGACTTTGTTCATCAAAAGTTGGAATTTCCACAAATCGCCGATATCAAAAGTGGGAGAAGGGCAGAGAATATCGGACTATTTTCATTGCAATACACTGTCGTTACTGAGAATTAAGGACTTATATGGAAAATATCATAACCCAGCATGTAGCCTTCACTAAATTGATAAAGTGTCACGTGGAACACTGTTGCTTTAAGTTCATCAATCTCATCGCATAATTTGAATAACCAATCTAGCCTTTAAATATACAAATCAGTATAAAAAATAAAAACACCTAACTGGAAAAGATGGACACCCCCCCCCCCCCCTTGCCTTGCCATTGATCACATGATGGGATAACCTTATGAGCAGGTTTCTCTGTGCACTGCTTTAATTTCATTCATTTGTAATAAGATAACTTATTTCAATTAACTTCATTCAAAATGAGGTCGAGGTGTCCTTAGTGTGATACATCACAAGATGTGAATAGGGACAGGCTTGGTCAGAGACATATATAAACATGTCTCTGGCTTGGTGTAGTGGTCAAAATTTATCAAAACATGGGACCGGTGCAGAATGACAGACTAATTTTAGAAAACCTCAGACCCATGACCTCATTTATGTAAAATAAAAATCGGGTCCCATGCTCTTTTACTTGCAAAAAATTGGTGTTCCATGCTAAACACTAAACCCTATGACCATAAACTGAGAGTACACTTAAGTATTACAACTTTCCAATACATAATAATTAAGGATGGAAAAAGTGGCATGGATTTATACAGTATATTTTTTATTGAAAACTGCAACAATTTTACATGCGTATCAAACTATATACTCATAATAAATGAAATCAACCTTAAAAATTTGACTGCTCAATTTATGGTCAAGAGTCCAGGTCTTTGACTGTATATAATATGATGTTGGTTGTGAATTGTTGTATATATGTTTAATACCTTTTTCAAGTTTGCTGCAGTATTGAATAAACTTTTTTGTTAGTGAATACATTACTTTTTATTAGCTCACTTGAGCCTATGGCTCAAGTGAGCTATAGTCATAGTGCGCGGTCAGTCTGTCCGTCATAAACTTTTCACATTTTTGGCTTTTTATCCAGAACCACAAAACAGATTTCTATGAAACTTGATATGAATAAAGTACTTATAGTCCCCTACAAGTCTTATTGTTTATGTCCCAATCTGTCAACAGATGGCACCACCACAGGCAAAAGTATGTCACAGAGGGTATCCTCATTTGAGAAACTTCTTCTTTAGACCGGGCTCATACAGAGACAAACTGAATGCATAGGAATGATCTAGAGGAAATGTGTGAAGAATTGTCATTTTTGGTTCTGTTCCGAAATCAAATTTCTTACGTTTTTGCAACATTTTTTGGGACTTCAATTTCAATGCAGAAAAGTGTCATGTTTCTCAGATAAATGATAATGATGATATATTATGGGCCATTGTGATCATAATTATGGCAAGGAATATTACTGTGAAAGAATTTTATCAATATCTCAATTTTTGAATTCTCTATGAATTTTTTAAGACTTCCAAAAAAAAAAAGGGGGGGGGGGGGTTGGCCATTTATCACATATTCAACTTTATCTGCAAAACTGTTGGAAGGATTTTAAGAAAACTTGGTAGAAATAAATAACTTATGACCCCCTTCAAATTTTGTCGTTTTTGTCCAGACCTCTTTACAGATGGCACCGCCACCGTCAAAAGTAGGTCACAAAAGAGTACCCTGCTTTGACAATCTTCTTCTTCATACTGGCTGTATACAGAGACAAACAGAATGCATACAAATAATCTAGAGGGGTGAGTGAAGAAGTATTGTCATTTTGGTTCCCTTCCACAGAAGTTTTTTGCCCTTTTGTGGGGCTTGGTTATTTTATTGCAGAAAAGTGTCATATTTCCTATTTAATTCATAATGATGATTTCTTATGGACTATATTGTGATCATAGTTATGGTAAAGAATGTTACTTTGAAAGAACTTTGTCAATATCTCAATTTTTTTTATTTTCCATGAATTTTTTAAGACTTCCAAATGAGGGTGTATAGGAACAATTCTTCACATTTTTAACTTCTGCTGTTATACCACAAGAAATACTTTAATGAAACATGGAATACATGAAGTACTATAGGTCCTCTATCAATTTTGTAAATTTCATCCAGATTGGTTAACAGATAATGCCACCATCTCTAAAAACTAGGTCTCACAATGGTACATATACCTAAGCCGGCGTGGCCTAGTGGTATCGCGTCGGACTCCTGATCGGAAGGCCGGTGTTCGAGTCCCGCTCTGGTCATGCCGGTGTCATGTCTTTCGGATGAGACAGTAAAAACCGAGGCCCCGTGTCGTGGTATGCATGGCACGTTAAAGATCCCTCACTGCTTCGGGTGGGTCCGTTGCAAAGGTCAAAATTTATATGCCCCGCATCGGGCAGATGCCGTCACCATATACGTGAAATATTCGTGGTGTGACGTTCAACAAAACTAAATCTTAATCTTAATCTGGTACATATACCACTTGGTAATTAAAATATGGAGAGTAGCGGTTCAAATCCAGCTGTGGTCAAATGTTTTTTTCATGTCTTTACACATCTAAATAAGTTTTTAGATGTTTCTCAAAACTCAGCATATGAAGTTAGGCAATTTTAAGTTAGATATGGACAATATTTGAAACAATTGTTGTTCATGACCCAGACTTGAAATCAGTCAACAAAAGGCTGCACCTAAAGGAAATGACTAACATGTTGCCCTGAATCACATCTTACAGAGACAAAACAAATGCTTAATATCAAAATCACCTGAATGGTTGTACAATAAAGTGTTGCTTTTTTCATTCTGGTCTGAAATAAAATTTGACATATTTTCAATATTTGTGTTGACTTAGTCACAGTAATGCAAAAATAAATGAATTCTTCCTTCCTGCATGACTGATCATCTAGGTACTCAAGTGGGCGATATAGGCCCACTTGGGCCTCTTGTTTTTCGAAGGGATCTATACCTGGTTTATCATCCATTGCGGTAATTTTCATGAAAATCTGTCGGAATTCTAAGCAACATCGACGTAATATATCAACATCGGATCTACAATAATTCAGAAGTTCAACTTGAAAATCACCCTTATGAATTTCGTACCATTCTTAGAACTTTCTCCTTGCCTCTGGTTTCATGCCGTCTGGGTTATAATATTTGGCATCAAGCAAATTTACGCGTTTACCATTTTGAGTAGAAGATGTATTAAATAGGTGTGGGAAGTAACCTTTAGCTAGTTCAGATATTCCACGTTCTGGGCATTTTCTGTAAAGCCATTGGAATAAAATTGATAGAATCCAAAAATTTAATTTACACTGTGGTACATCAATGCTCATGAATTTGGAACCGGTTTTGATGACGGATGGTAAAATGCCTTGCTTCTACAAGAAATTCATTATTGGATAACTATCATAACCCTTGAAGTTATGACAAAATACTTTAGCACCAGAATTCTCCCCGGAAAAAAGCCACTTGCAGAAATCATCTCTCGTATTTTCACCGCGGAAAATCTTCTCGTTTTTTCCACAATGAATACAATAACCTTCAGGCGTTAACTCTGCATGCAAACAATTTTCACACACTTTGTGTGCTACACATAGATTGGGGGTGTGTATAAAAGTTCCACAAGATATCTTTTTACAGTTTTTACAAAATGTTATTAATTTTCCTTGGACTCATCCCTGCTCACGTGACTTCTCAGTTCGACATGTTTTGCGATGACATTTGCCACAAATCTCTTCTGTATGTTGTATTCAGCCTTTTTCACACTGCATCATTTCATCTTGTGTACACTCAAAATCAAAGAAAATAAATGGCACTGGCCTTGCCCTCCTGTTCATAATATTACCGCATCTCTCCTCTGTTTCTGTTTCTTCGGGATGGATGTAACATTCATGAGTTGCATTGAAATATTCTTTACACACAAGACAGTATTTTTCTCCGCAAACATGGTCTTTTTTGTGTCTTTATTTTTAGTTTGACCACAATTTGAACACACATAATAAGTTTTACAAGTACTTCGTCCTTTTGATGTTTCTTGTTTATGCATGTTAAACCTTTATGACGCAGATCTAACGCTGGCGTTGATACATAAAATGACGTCAGGTTATGACGTTATCAAATATGGCTAGAGCAATGGGGTTAACCGCCTCTTCGTGTCGACGAAGGCGTAATAGAAATAAGAGACTTCTGCGAAAAAATGTCAAAAAGGCCAAATCATTTACTGGATCTGAGATCCAATTGACTATTACAGTGAATATGAAATTGTAAAAATATTTACAGGACATTCGGATGACATTAGAAATAAGTTTGAAACCGAAATCTCCACTGGAAAACACTAGACAATCGGTCCAGAAATTTCATATTATTTACCGGACCGGCATCAATATAACCGGATTTGTCCGTCGGTCCGACGATATTTCATTTCCATTGCTATTAAGGACGATCATTCATGACGTTTGCGCATTGCAAATACCGCAAGTGGAAAAAACTCTACATGACATATATCTACATATCTACATGATATTAACAAAATAAAACCCAACAATATTTTCATAAAATTTATCTTATTGGATACCACCCACTTGTACCATGGAACATTCGGTCCGGAGATAAGCATGCTATCAATTAACATCCCTGGAAGGCGAAGCTTTTTTCTGTTCTTTTGTTTTTGTTTTTGGTTTTTTGCTTTTTTTTGGGAGGGGGATCTTTTTTTTTTTTTTCGCCTTTCCATCTTTTTTGTTAGCAAAAGCCAGTGCAGCGCAGTGGATGAGGTGATCGGCTCGTGAGTAGGAGGCCTGGGTTCGACTCCCGCCTTTGGATGCACCGGTTTCCTGTCCTTCTGATGAGACATTAATAGCCAAGGTCCTGTGTCAGTGGGAGCGGTGCGTAAAAGATCCCCCACTGCTTCGGATTGTCCGTTGCAAAGGTATAAAACTTCTATGCAGTGCATCAGGTAGATGCTTTCACCAATGATATACGTGAAATAATCTTAAGGTGATAACAATAATCATTTAATCGATCGATCAATCAATCAATATAAATAATCCCTCACGGTAGAATTAATACATTCCATACATTGACTTACTCTCTAGGTAAGATGTGATTACTTGTCAGTGTTAAATTGTCACCAAATACATGTTCCCCAGTAAAGGTTAGAGAATAGTTTCGAGTTACCAAATCATGCGGAACGAGAAAAATATTCTCTAACTTTCTTAGTGTATACTTGACACCTCGAAAAATTATCTTAACCAATAAACAAACCCAGCAATAATATTAATAATCTCAAATGCAAATTGTCATATATGTAATCTGGTTTAATATGTGCAATAGTCTGAAGAGACCCAAAATATCGTTTTTGCTGAAGAAAAACAATCATTTATTGACTGAGTTTCGTCGAGATTTGAAAGGAAAAATGAAACAAGTTTCGAAGGAAAGGGAGTTATGATGCACCGTAGGGAGAGAATGAAATTAAATGATGGAATACAGGTTAAATACATACAATTATATATAAGATAAATGTATGTTGAAAATCGATAAATATAGATAAACAAATGAATGAATCAATGAATAGATAAATTAGATAGATAGATAGATAGATAGATAGATAGATAGATAGATAGATAGATTATTTTTATGAAGTATCTCTCTTTTTGAGTAAAATCACTTTCCTGAAACTACAATTGCATAAACAATAAAAATACGTTAAACATTGATTTGCTGCCTAACATTAGAAGTGTAGTAATTCAAAGTGGGTAAAAGAAGTAAAGGTTGGTGTTAAAAAACGTTAGTAAAAATCAAAAATAAAATAATTTTTCATCTTGAACACCTTTTTTATTATCTGAATTGGTTTTGGTGAATTACATAGTTTCGAGATATTCTTGCGGGAGATTTGGTTATCAAATCATATGGTGTTTGAGTCAGGCGAGGCGTGATACTATGGGATTTGGTAAACGATTAACTCTATTGTGAGAGGTGTATACACTATTAGTGTATTAGTATACACTAATACCGGATACTGATTACTTATGTTTTGATTATTTCAAACCATACACTTAAAATCACCGTTAGGTACTTTGCTTGTCCGTCTGAATGGGAATGATTCAGCGCACTACTCGACAGGTGGCGTGCGTGTTCTATAGGTTGTCGGCTAAACGCTTTAGACGCTTGAATCTAATGTAAACAATATGTCGCAATACAGAGATCTTCCCGTGTCTAAGCTGAAGAAAGAGCTCGCAGAGAGAGAGGAGCTGTAACTAGCGGGAGAAAAGTGCAACTGATTGAAAGGTATGTTTTTAAATTTTTGATGTTTTTTTTCAAAATGATTATTTAAAAAGTTTACTTTTGCTCGATAAAAATAGACACATGCAGATCGGCTGCTAGCAGTACTTAAGTTACAGTGTAACATAGTGTAATGTGAATTAATGATATTAAATGGATTTTTCTTCATTTGCTGACTTTTTAGAGTAAAGTCAGACTTATAAAGTTTAAGTACATTTATGGTATTCCAATTTTTTTGCTTTAATTATATAAAACCAGACTGCTGGATGCATATACAGTATCATTAATATTATAATATTAGTAATAGAACGATAGGTGTACGTAGAATCTGTAATATAACTGAATTTCACCGAAAAACTACTACAGATCACCAAAATATCACATAGTTCAACAGAAATAACACTTGCATATTGAAAACGATCCCAAATTATTAATCAATTACGTTTTATTTACCAGAGATTACGTTTTATTTGCCAGAGTTGTGGAATCAGGTAGATGTACCTAATTAAACCCACTAACTTTATGTAGTCTCTGTAGCTCACTCATTAGCGCGCAGAGATGTCAAGTCAGATATCCCCGGTTCTAATCCAGGTGCCTGCGAGATTTTTTAAAATTTTTTTCCTGTCAGAATACTTCACCCTCAATGCGATACTTTTTTTTCTTGTTACCAGAGTGACACACTTCAAACAAATTTATTTCCTAGAAGGACATGTACATGAAGGTCATGACAGTTCATGATTTCTTTTGTTTTAAAATTTGCCCAGCTTCTGTATGTGGCTGAAAACACAGTGAATCAAGCACTTTGTGTAATTTAATATTACACCAACAAAACTTTCACTGGACTTCAATAAACATCAGTTTAATGGGGTGGGTGGGTCACCTGAGGGAATATTTATTCAGCCTTCAGGTTTCCTTTATATTCTTTAGCCATTACAAAGTGTTTTATGTACAAGTCATAGATTTGTTTTCTAATCATTAATTAATCTGTTTTGCGTTAGAGCATTAAATCACTATCTATTCAAATAAAGTAACAAAATATGTTATATGATATATCTAAAAATTACATTGTGCCTTTTTCAGAAATAATTGTGAAATCGGGGGGGGGGGGGGGGGGGGGGGGGGGGGGGGGGGGGGGGGTATTTGTCCAGCTCCAGTTTTAAACTGCTGTGTATAGGATATTGCTTGATGGAAGATTCAATATATAAAGGTTTTCCATTTCATGAATCCTGCAAACAAATTCAGCATCATAGATCGAGTGTCATTGTCATTGTGCTTATTACCTGTAATAGACATACTGAATAAGGACAAGTTCTTTGGTGATTTCTTTAGATTGTTATTAGGGTTTCTATGTGTCAGACACTTATTTCCCCATTGAGTTTCACACAACTGTTTTAGAATCAGACTTATGATATATTCAAAATTTGTTCCAGGTTAACACGAATGATATTTCAAAAATAGAGAAAGATACAAAGGGACAGAGTAGTAACAAAGTGTGGTTCGATGAGAGGCGTTGGTGGCTAACAGCGTCAATGTTTGGAGATATTTGTAGAATTACCGAGCGGAGAAATGTTACAAAGCTGTGCAAGTCTCTCTGTGGGGAAGGTCTAAGCCTGTGCAATCAAGCGCTCATCCATGGAAAAAAACTATGAAAAGAAGGCACTAATGAAATTTGAAGAAGTATCTGAGATGAAAACTAAACCATGTGGGTTCTTTGTTTTCAAAGAGAAGCCCTTCCTTGGTGCATCACCAGATGCAGTGATAGATGGAGAGTCTATTGTTGAGGTTAAATGTCCCTTCAAAGGAAGAAATGAGGAGAAGATAATTCCCGGAAAGTACTTCAAATTCCTTATCTTTGACAATGAGAAGAGAGTCACCCTTCGTAAAAGTAGTAAATACTATGATCAGATTCAAGGCCAACTTTTAATTTCTCAGAGGCAATATTGCTACTTTGTAGTATACATATTTCATGACTTGTTTGTACAGAAAATACTCTTTGATAAGGATTATTGTTATAACTCATTATTACCAAAGTTAGAATCATTTTACTCAAGGCATTTTCGACCATTTATAGCAAAATCTTTCTACTAGGGTACATTAATGTTATATAATAAACAAACAAAACTTAGAACAGCATGTGATACCAGCTAACAATTTAATACTATAACAAGAGTTAACAGCTAACAATTATAAAGGAACATGTGATAACAGCTAACAATGGTAAATATTATCTGATGAAAACAGATGTGTCTGTGAAACATTGATGCCCTTTGTGGCAACAAGGTCATGATAAGGCAAGTTTTGCAACTCCTGAGTTAAAGTGACATTAGGTCAAACTCAATATACAATAAAATGAATGGTTTGCACATATGAACTTATGAACATGCATATGAGATATATCAATATGGTTCAAAACTTATATTAATTATTCAGGTTATAAATGCACTGATTTTGGAGATTTATACAAATAAAATAAAATATTTGAACAATTTATAATTTCGGCTAATGTTCATCAAAATATGAGCATGCAAGTAAAGTGATGTATTTTTGGCAGCAAACATAATTCACATTTTGGTAATTTAAAGGTACATTTGTACTTTTCTTTGTTATTTACTGTATACTTGTTTGTATTCAAAATACACATGTATATATTATCATTAATAGTTATATATACATACATCTTGTAGTATTTCGTTATAATAATTAAATATTGTTCCTTTTAAGGAACCAAAGTACACCCTGCATACAGTTTTTTGAACTTTCATTGATTTAATCAAAGTAATCATTCATCAGCTTACAACAGTGTGTACTGTTTATGACAATCTGTTATAGTTACAAATGTTTGAAGAAAATGAGACATATAATAACTTTGCATTGCAATTAACAAGTGGGCCTATATCGCTCACCTGAACATCTAGATCATAGATCATCAGCTATACAGAAGAAAAAAAAAATTATTCTTCACACATACTTCTAGATGACTGTGATACAGCTAATTTAACACTCAGACCTGAATAAGTTTTAAAATGAGGGAAACCTTTCATGACCTACTTTTCCTTATGTGGCACCACCTGTTAAGAGATCTGGACAAAAGCAAAAACATTTAGTATTTCTTTCGTACCAAGCTTCATCTAAATCCTTCATACATTTCTGAAGATGTTAAGGAAATGATAATAACACCCCCCCCCCCCCCTTTCTGCCTTTGTTTTATAATACCAAGTTTCATCAAATTCCCTTCAACGGTTCTTGAGAAAAATTTAAGTTAAAAATGTGAAAAGTTCATGGATTAACTTTAACTTAAATTATTTCAAACATGATAGATTTCTATAACACTTTATGCATCTTTCTTAACAATACAGTTTCTAAAGTTGGAGATAGCAAAACAGACAAAGATTATTCTGGAACCTAAATTAAGTTTACTGTGACTCAGTTCGCATTTCAAAATTTTGTATCCTTTCGTTAATCCAATGATCCTCTCAATATGTATACGCTTAGATGCTACTCTACGGTCATGAACAACTTCTTCTGGATCTAGCTGTGATTTGCCCTTTAAGAGTGTTGGAGTATTTACATGCACATTGTGGTTAGCGAAGAGGTCCTGCACCATTATCCCTCTGTCTGCCATAATACTGTCGCCACATTCAAACATTCCTGGTGAAAGAAGTTCTGAACGTTCAATGATCTGTCTGTCACTCACTGAACCAGCATATGCATCAGATACATAAGATACAGCTCCTTTTGGTGTACAGCCTATCATGGCTTTAATTGTGTTTTTATGCTTATAACTGGACCATGTTGCTGACTGGGAATTCACATCTGAGGGTTTTTCAATTGGAACTTCAGTTGCATCCAGGATAACTCTAGTTGTTGGGAATTTAGCAGCAAAGTTGTTTGGCATAAATGCTTGTGTTACTTCCCTTGACGGCCATATATCTAACTCCTTTAGTTGAAAATATAGAAAATTTATCCAGGTAGTGAAAAGTCGAGAGATTGTAGATTTAGAAATTTGAAAGAACATAGATAGTTCAAAATCCTCTTTGGCTTGACGCAGTTTCATAAGTGTCAGAAATAGCTGATCTTTAGGCTCAAGCAATGAACATTTGTAATCAAGTTCATATACACAGGGTCCTAAGCAAAGGAAGAAAATCATGAAGTGGGCATAATCGTTAAACCCAGTATAATAGCTCACTGCAGATGGTTCATATCTGAACATTTCTATCCCATACTTTACAGAACAAGGCAAATTACACTGCACTTCCTTTGATGCAGCCTTCATCTCTTCATGATCTTCTTCCTTGACTGTTTCTGATTCCATGGTGCAACTATGATCATTTACTTCCACCTCATACTGTACGTCTTCGAGACTAGGCTCCTCTGCTTTCCGTTTGTTTCTCTGCTCACTTCTCTCGGATCTCTCGGAAGATGATTTCTCAGAAAGTACAGGGAAAAGGGAAGGTATGGCATCCCTACGCAGTCTAGATCTATCACCTTTAAGAAAAAAAATACTTGGGTGAAGGTCAGTGTCAAAACTGTAAACCATGTGTCAAATCAATATACTATTAAGTCAACCACTAATTCTATAATGGATTTGTTCTTCAAAATCTAATTAGCACCTAAATACCAGAAGTCTCTGTCGAGACTGGAGCTCTGCTGGTCTCTTCTTATCAACTTAAAATATACCTTCAGAGAAGAAGAGGAAACAAGTTTTTGGGATCATGCTCCATTGTGGTGTCCCAGGGGGTCTGGATTGGACCAAAATTGCACATATTGTGACAATTTAATTTGAAAATCATCGATTATTCATTGCTTAGATTCACTTAATATCACTCAAGGATTATAATGCATACGTAATAAATTCTTCCACCCTTTTCTCAACCTGTGATAGGAGGATTACAGGTATCACCAAAATGACACACATAGATCTAGAGTCCCTAGGGTCAACATATTTTAGATAATTAAGATGTCATCATTCTTATTTCTAGATCTCTCCTGAGGAGAGAGCTTAATTAAGTATCCTATACACTTGTTGCTCAATTCTGATTTTTCTTTATGTACATTTATACTAATATTGTCTGCTAAACTTATTTCCAACAATAAATAATGTTTAAACCAAGTTTGATCTAGATATTAACACTCTTTGAGAGAATAATTATGATAACAAGGACATACAAACAAATAAAAATACTCACTAAAATATCTCAAACTTTTGCCAACTGAATTACTGAAACAAAGAACAATTATAAAGCAGATAAGAAAATGAGCAGCATGCAGTGGTGGAACCTGTTTCAATATGATTGAATTGTTATCAATTTGTTTGGAAAAAAATTGATTTATAAATGTAGCTTTAAATATTTTGCAATAAACTTTTCAACAGATTCCATCACTTCCACTTTCAATAATAATTGAAATAATATCAGAACACAAATCAAGTAACATTTATTATAATCAAGATTAAACATTAATTATTAAAAATATGTCATAATATATAGGCAACCATTCTAGCTTTAATCTTTAAAAAGGGGGAAACCTTAATACATATACTGCATGATGTTCAAAAGCTATTTCCTATTGGATTCAAATACAAAATTAATTGTACTTGCAGGTCATTTGAAATAAATAGACCAATTCCCCTGGCCCATATCTCTCTCAGCCAGAAATGTGTGGGGAGCGTCTATCTTTGAAAAGAAAGGGGGGGGGCTAAGCAAACCCCCCCCCCCCCCCTAGAACTGCCCCCCCCCCTCCGTTTGGCCACCTATGGCATAAATTTATCTGTGCGTACTTTTACTTTTTTAGCCTGGAGGATAATGATACACACTGTGTGTATTTGGAGTCATTGCCTTTGGTGAAATTTTCTAACCATAGGGGGTTGTAAACCACCACCCCCCTCTCCCTCCACACACACACACACACGTACACACACGTGTACACACCGTCAAGATCCGCCGATGCAACTGTTCAGTGTGGCAGATTTTTCAAAATCACTGAAAACGACAGACATGTTGGAAAATTTTTTCAATATATGTGAATGATTCAATGAGAATGGCTGCGATCGGTAACTTAGGCAAGGGGGCGTAGCATGGTAGCCGAACAAGTCAAGTGTCTGCATAAATATATATTTCCATTACACATAAACTTAATTATCTCAATCCATAATTAGACAATTGGACATTTAACTGAATTTTAATTGATAATAAAACTCAACATTTTCATGCTCATCTGTATCGTAGTACTAACCTGTTAGAGTACAATAGTAGTCGTCTGTTGTGAAGTGGTTATGACAAACGAGATCATCATCGGATGGTTCCCATAGTCGCTTTGTACGAGGATCTTGCCGTCTTATGGCCACCCTCCATTTCTGACGAAGATCCTTTCTCTTTGGAAAACGATGCCCACCCGAATTGCTGCATCGGGGGACACAACAATAACGCGGCATAACGCCTTTTCATAGATCTCTATGCTGACTTCAATATTGTTTACGTTTGCTAAGCAGCGGATCAAGCGTCTAAAGCGTTCAAGTGACAACCACTAGTACACGCGCGCCATCTGTAGGAGGAAATGATATGAATTATCCCCATTTTCTAAAGGATCATAGTGAAGGAAAGTATTTGTTTGGATGGTCCGTCTGGTCATATTATGTATACATAGCATTGTCGTAGTTTTGTATATGAAGTTTTACTCAACAAAACAGTTTTAAAACGAAGTATAAACAGTCGAAGTAAATTAGCCCTACAGTAAGGCTGGAATCAACTGAAGGATGTCAGAGTGGATCTTATTTTCATTGAATATTCCCAAATGACGCAACTTAACGTCATTGTGACGTAATTTGTTACGTCACGATCACTTTATGATGCGTTTGAATAAGAAACATTGGTAAATAAACAATAAAGGCACGGAAATGATGTCCAAACTTTATTTCTTTACTTTTAAATATCTTCATGGAAAACGAAAGTAGGTAAGGCCGCTTACGGCTATGACAATTTGCTCAGCTTTTCAGCTCAGTTGAGCTGAGCTCAAAGTTGTTTCGTGGGACGCGTTTATTCAGAAATCTCAGCTGAGCAAAATTATTTGAGTTTGAGCTTGAGCTTGAGCTTGAGAAAAATCTCATACATGGGACGCAAGCCTGATCCCACCTCTGTTTTGACAGAGGTTCGTGATTGTTTATAATATATTTACATATGTATTGTCGTGTTTCATCGATTTCGAATTGTGGATTTCGGAACAATATCTTGGATTTGTACTCCACAATTCTGACAGATATACTTGCTATCCATGATGTTTACAGTACGGAAGTCAAGTTGAGAATGAATAGGATCTAAAATGTAAATAGATTTCATTAGTAATGTTTACTAATACATGTAGTTAATTTCTTAAATATAAACAAATCTGATTGGTCAACATAAATTTTAAGACCTTTTTAATGAATTGGCTTACTCAGATAATTCATTTCAAGTCTATCGCTCGAAGGGAAAGGATGTATAAAACCGAGTGTCCCGATTGTGAAATGAAATTTTAGAGAAAGGATGTAATGTTACGACACAGAACAAACAAATACCAGAGAAATATAAATATGGATCTCCAAAGCGGTGAAAATTTCATGTCAAATGAATCGTATCCACAGAGAATCAATGAAGCATATCCGCAGAGAATCAATGAAGAGTATCCGCAGAGCATTCAAGCGTATCCGCAGAAAATCAGTCAAGCGTATCCGCCGCCGTACGAACTCACACCGCCGCCGCAGGAAGATGGTAACCGCTCTATGACGTCATCAAATCCACGGTGGTACCGGAAGTAGAATTCATTCAAGGCATACCTATCGATCTAGAACAAGACCATTTCTTTGATACCTCTATGAGGAACCTCATAATGATCGATGACCTCATGGCTATTTCTGCCAAGGATCCGAGGATCAATGACCTTTTTGTAACACGAAGTGTTACACTGTTATGGACCCGGGTCATGGGCGATGCCATATTGGGATTCACCCCTTTGCTCATGTATTCCTACACTCAGTGAAATAGGTCTATGATTATGTGCATTGAATTTGCAAATATTCATGAACATTTGATACCTCTGGTATGTTAATAATTACATATTCAGCAAATTATTTAGGAAGATGTATGGAAAGTCTATACCAGAGCTGAACAAACGCGATGATTGTTTTTGAAACTAACTGGCATGTAACCTATGTTTTCAATCAGTAGTTGATTACTACGCACTGATCGCACATTTTCGGGCCTTTCCGTCGGCCCTTGCCAACCACAATAACAACATGCTTTGATGACGTTATGCCGAGAAATTGATGTTTTACTTGATTAAAGTGGGACAGCAGACTGTATAAGTTAAATTTTTTCCTTTCCGTATTGTAAACATTCTGCGTAAGTTTCACCAGAGCTGGGTATTAAATTGCCCCCCTTTCCAAATTCCGCGTTGCTAAGGGACGAATAGCGTCATGTATAAAATTTTTCCGAGAAACGAATTGATATTTAGTGCACCGACATAAGAAGTTTCTTCGGTTTCATATTCTTAAAATTCCATGATTAAATTATTAATCACAAATTGATTCATACATGAGTGACTTGACATCGCATCGTAAACAGCTGAACAGGCAGATTTCAAAACTGATTTGCTCCGGCGCGGCGAGATGAAATAACATGAGGGAAAGCATATTGCACGGAGGTACGCACGCATGTCATGTACGTTGTCAGATTTGTTGGTTTGACTTGATTGTAATAATTGTGCACGTGAATGGTAGAACTTGCAAATTGTCCTTGATATGAGATTTAAGATGGACGTTAAGAACAGTGAACGAAGTTGGTTCAGACAGAATTTTTGATAGTTGGAGTCAGAGGCAATGTGGCCAAAGTCAAAGAGTAGGTATAATGACTTTTAAATTTGAGGACGGTATATCGTGATTATACATGTCGAACGCTAATGTGTGGACCAATTTGAATTATCAAAACAAAACAAGTGAATTAGAATGTCTATTTAACATCACTTTTGTCCCCCACTTTTGTGAAAGCAAGGGGACATTACATCTCATAATACTCATTCCTCCATCTGTCAGTCTGTCACAAAAACTTTAACCTGGGCTATAACTTTTGATCCAGTAGGGGTACAACTTCACATGTAGATTCCTTGTGATGAGACTTTCCATTTAAGATAATTACTTTTGACATCTTAGAATTCTTTTGAATTCACTTAGTTATCTTGACAGTTATGTATCCTCAGGAACACCCTCATCTGATTACAAACCCTCCTAATTACAAACATGGATTCACCATGTCTTCTCTGTCTTTGTACACATCTAATCCACAGCAAGTGGTCAGAGCAAGGACAGTTTAGATCACCTTCACATAGTTTGTATGATCTTGCGCTATAGGCCTGACATCCGCAACTGGAAAATTCAGTTTTGAACAAACTACAAATGCTGCAAATAGCAGACATCTTGGGATATACACTTGATGGCATGCTTTGGATGCTGCATGTGACATAATTTTTCGGTTTGAGTGGCATAGTTAGCCTTTTAGAGTACATCAATTCTGTACAAGCTACAAGTATCAAACTTACACTAATCAATTATTCTTCTGAGACTCGAAAACATGTATCAAGCTGTACCTGACACTTTTTGTCACCTGCCTTTTGTGAAAACGTGGGGAATGAAATCTCATTTGTCTGTCCATCCGTCTCTCTGTCTGTCTGTTACAAAAACTTTAACCTTGGTCATAACGTAGGGCCATCATATCTGGCATGTGTGTGCCTAGTTGCAATACCTTTCCTGTATCTGTAGATATGCACCACAATGACAATGTCACAGATCGCTGCACCCTTACTGTTAGAGCGTCAAAAGCAAGGGACCACAACTCTCTGAATTTGCTTGTTCCATTTGAGTAATTTTGGTATCCTGTTTTGGGCACAAGTATCTCAGTTATGGACAGTACAAGTACCAAAGTTGCACCAATGATTCATCTATGGGATGCACACTAGAGTACCTGGTTCGATTGTTTCATGTGACAGTTTTCCACTTCAGTGATTTGGTTAACCTATTGGAGGTACCTCAGTTTGCGACAAACTAGTAAAAATAAAAGACTTCTGACTTGGCCGTATGCCAAGTCACCTCAACTAAGCAGTGTGTGAAAATTCCCAAACGTGTGCTAATGGTTCATCTTGGGACGCATACTTGAATGCAAGCTTCGTATAACTATTCCCACTTCAATTTTGTTTCATTAATTAGAATAACTCAACAATGATTCAAGAGTCATTTTGAATTTGTGCCGTTCATTGTAAGAACGGGCTATTTCATGCATATTCTATAAGAACAATCAAAGGTAGATTAATAATAACAAAAACGTATGTTATGGAGCAAATTATTGTACTAGAATCAATGCAAATTAATACTGTTTCATGCCCATTTCGATATAGAGAAATGTCATTTTAGAGCAATTTATATATATTTTTTCACAAATATGACAGAGAAAAGTTTGGGTTTTTGTGTTGGCTAGAAAAGCCAACATACTATGCTGTCGTGCAGCGTGTGGAAGTTGCAGGCGAACAGCTACTTATTAAATCAACAACAGTACGCCTTGAGAAATAATTCTCTGTTGTTCGTCAGTGGAACACATTATCCAAATTGATTTATCGAAACAAAACGGCTTTTGAAAAATGCAAATGTGTCTCTTTATAGAATTTGGGGTTATTCCACATAATTGCATTGTAAATTTCGAAATATTTTTCGTTTGTTTTGAGAAATCGCGTATGAATATATACCATTGTCAGACAACTACTGAACTTCTCGTTCGATCCTGTTACGAAAATTCGCATCTATTATATACCTTACTTATTATTGCTTGGGTGCGTTTTGAGAATGAATGATATCTGAATTTCCTAAAATTAGATAGTTTTGGTCCTGATAAATGTACATACATCTGAATAAAATACAAAGCATATTCTCGAATATCAGTATTTTGACACAATTTACTTTTGCGCGATTTGCCTATCTTGTTTCTACTTCCGCCCAGCTGTTTCCTTGAAAAGCTCTCGAAACAGTCACGGACTGCAATTTTGGCAAGTACATATCAAAAGGTTACAGAGTAAGGTGAAGTTTTTGTAGTGATTGACTCATTTTTTGCCAAGCAGCGATTCTTGACTTAGAAAATTGCTTAGAAATGTCGTTTTCCAGACTCTCTAGGCTGTTTCATTAGATATTGGTCCGACAGTTGGCGGGGGAAACGAAACACTGAAACGGCAGGGTAAACACCGAAACGGCACTTACATACTCATTATAATGACAATTTTGCCCATTTCCATAATATATAGGCTAAACAACATTGGAAATGCTGTATTTTTTTTTTTAAATTTTGACTTAGAAATAAAAAGTTTGGTATTTCGAATTTCCTCTGATCGATATCCAATTAATATGATAGTTTCAATTAATTTAAAAGCAATTAACATTTCAATGCATACATGAAAGGTGCAATTGCCGAGCAGTTATAAGTAACTGTGCATAATAAAGGATTGTCATGGGAACTTTCGCCAATTATCTTGTAAACAAAAACTTGCCAAATTAATCAAAGTCACGCTATTATCCAAATGTTCAAAGTTTTGATATTGCAAATTTATAAAATTTCATTTCTTTAATAATAATACTACTATAAATGCTATAAATTGCGATAATAAGAATAATGAATGTATACTGGCTATAAACCTCTTCATGACATGAAGACGGCCATTTTCACAACCTGAAATAGCATAGAAAAGAAAGTGCAATAACTATGTCAATATGCATCAAATCATAATATAACTTGGTCATTGTATGTATAATATTAATATCTATCATAAAAAAGTTGTCTTTTGTGTCTTTGATTAATAGTAAGTGCCGTTTTGCTGTTTACCCTGCCGTTTCTGTGTTTAGGGTGCTGTTTCGGTGTTTCAATTCACCGACAGTTGGCATGTGAGTACAGATCAATAATTTGCGGAGCAAGGGAAGCTTTTAGTGATTAGCCTTATTGTTGCAGTTCCTTCACTTAAGAAGTTTTAGATTTCCAGACTCTTTCTGCTGCTTATGCAGATATCAATTTTGTATGCAAGTACATATCAATAGGTCACAGAGCAAATTTCAGTTTCATAGTGATATCTCATTATTTGCCGAGTTACAGCTCTTGGACTTGGAAAGAAAATTCCGTAGAAATTCTAGTTTCCCAGACTTCTTTCTGCTATTTCTTCAGATATTGAACTGAAAGTTGACATGTGAGAACAGATCAGTGAGTATCAGAACAAGTGAAAGCTTCTTGCTAGTTTACCTGAATTATAGTCAAAACGGCCCAAAAAACAAACTGGCCCACACCAAAACAGCCAAAAAACAAAACCGCCCACACCAAAATGGCCGAACTTTTTTTTACCAAAATGGCTCAACTTTAAATTTCTTTTTTAAACGGATTTATTTGTCGAAACTTTGGAAATCACTTATTAAATGAATATTGAATTTTGTACTGAGGTTGTTAACCACTAAGACATTGGTGTTTCCAGCTCTTGCCACGTGGATGCCACCTCAAGGAAGAGCCAAAAATTTGAAATTTCATACGAAGAAATCGAAATAATTGAAAAAAATATCTACGATTATCTAAGATTACACTGTCCTTATAGATAGAAATATATTTTGAAATCAGTAAAACTTGTTGAACTGCCTTTAGAGTAAAAAAAAATTAATACTGGCATAAACGCTTCCCTGTTTCTGATTACTTTTTCTTCTTATATATCATAATAGTCTCTACAAAATAAAGGGGCTTGTACTTTGTACTGTGCACATATTTGTTATTGTACATGTATGACTTTTCTCTAATAAATAAGCCGGCATGGCCTAGTGGTATCGCGCTAGACTCTTGATCGAGAGGCCGGGGTTCTATTCCCGCTCTGGTCATGCCGGTGTCCTGTCTTTCGGATGAGAAAGTAAAACCCAAGGCCCTGGGTCGTGGTATGCATGGCATGTTAAAGATCCCTCACTGCTTCGGGTGGGTCCGTTGCAAAGGTCAAAATTTGTATGCCTCGCATCAGACAGATGCCGCCACCATATAGTGAAATATTGGTGGTGTGATGTTAAACAAAAATCAATCAATCAATCAATTTCTCTAATAAATTATGCTACATATATATTTCTTTTCTATTTGTTTTGTGTGTGTATATATATATATATATATATATATATATATATATATATATATATATATATATATATATATATATATATATATATATATATAGTTTATTAGTTGTGTACATTATCTTTATGAATTGCCTACATTTGGGCTAGAATTTACAAAATGATTAATTGGTAAAGCCCTTGGGTGATATTGTACTTTAGATGAAAAATCATTGTAACAGAAGTTAAGCAACGTCTCATTGATATATATAATTATATATATATACATGTATAAGCAGTCTATCATAGCTGAAATAAATGCATTGTTGAAATGTTCTTTATATAAACACATTATTGATCACGTTACAGCTTTATTTGACCAAACCTATTTATATGCAAAGAAACATATTAACAGTTTGCGCCTTTCGTCACATTGTTCGAGTATTGAGACTGGGCAATATAAAAATATACCTGTTGAAAGATGTTTATGTAATATTTGTAAATTAGACAGAGAGGACGAGTTTCATTTTATTTTGAAATGTCCCGCTTTTGAAAACATAGGAATTAAATATTTGAAAAATTGTTATTATAGAAGACCCTCCATCTTCAAATTAGTTCAACTCCTGAGTTCCAATAACACAAAGGAACTTTGCATTTTTGGTAAATTTCTAAAATGTGCTTTCAAAATTAGAAGTACTTTAAGTCATAATGAAGACTTTAGTCACATTTTATAGTTATATATTGTACTCTAAATTCATTATGTTGACCTTGACATTATACTATATTATTGTTGCTTATTATATATTTGTATACACTACAGTCCGGTGGAACTTTGAATGCCCACTATCCACAGTGGGCAGTCCACCTGAAATTTCAGTGGGCATTAGGAGTGGACATTTACTTGAGCTATCAAGCTGTCCACTTACCTGAATGTTAATTCTAACTGGCTCTTACAAGAATGTCCACTGTGTCCAGTGGACATTTTAATGCCCACTTTAAAAATGCCCACTGTGACCAGTGGGCAAATTAAGTTCCACCAGGACTGTACTGTATCTATTGAACTTGAAAATGTTTTCTTAAGTACCTAATAAAATCCCAGAAATAGCTAATCATAATCATTGCTATTATCATTGCATAGCTTGCACACAATTAACTTTAGAATTAAACCCGTCAAAGGCATATAAATCAATAATGTTTTTATAACTTTCTGAAAATTGCTGCAATTACCGTAAATAGCGAAATAAAAAAGTCGGGCCGTTTTATCTATCTTATATAAAGTGAAAAAAGTTTGGCCGTTTTAGTAGTGGATTTGGGCCGTTTTATTTTTGGGTCGTTTTGACCATACACCGTTTACCTAGTTTTTACCTCAACTGAACCTTAGGCTCAATGAGCTGTTATCATAGCGTGTTGACAACTTCTCGAGAACCACTAAAGGGAATTTGATGCAACTTGGTAAGCATGAAGAACTCATTGTCCCATACAAGTGATTTTTTTAACCAGATCCATCGACAGCAGGAGCAAAAGTAGGTAACAGATGGTACCCTTGTTTGACAAACTTGTCTCTTTTTTTGTTATCATGATATTCGTTATGTATGATAAGAATTTACAATGAAATTTTTTTTTCACCAGCTCAATCTTAAGATATTTTTTATTAAAAAAAAGGGGTGGGGTGGTATTCACACTTTCTTCTTTATTATTCTTATGAACTGTGTGAAGGAATTGGATGAAGCTTAGAAGAATTGAAATACTTATGACCTCCTATTAAATTTATTTTTTTGTCTAGATCTCTCAATAGGTGGTGCCAATTAACTCATGTGGACAGAATTATGTACCTTGGACTTTGATCATTTCTGAGAAATCAATAGTTTTCTTGACTTGTCTCATTATCTTACAAATAGTTAATTGTAATTGGTATGTATGTAGACATTTGATAGGTTGCAGAGTTCATATTTAATAACTCCTTTCACACTAGCCAACACACAGGACTTTCAGTCCTTTGATTTTTATTTTGGTAGATAAACTTATGAATTGATACTGATTGATTGAAAAAATAACAAGGATTAGGGAAAGCTAAGACTACTTACGAAGCCTTTCATAGTAGCTATAGTAATTAAACAAACCTACTAAAATGATGACAATTTCACAAGAAGTACACTTATTTGATCATTTCTGTAATCTGCATCACTGTGATATTACACTGTAATGTGCAGTGGTCTGTCATAAGTCAAAACAACATAAAATTACAATAGGTAATGGAGCATTTTACAAAGAAATTTGATAGATATTGCACCCTTCCCCATTTTGCTATAACCTCATTTGTATGTAATATATATTGAATGAAATATTTCCTTTTCATGATCAAGAAAGGAATTGATTTGTATGTATATAAGCTTCAAAAGACATTTCAAATCAAAACTGTATTTAGATTCGATATAATAAAAAAATGCCCCCCCCCCTTTAGGAAAACAAATCATCGTCTCTCATGTCAGTTTTGGCTAGCTCGGGTTGATAAAATGATCCTGTAAGTGCTTCGCCGCAGCAATCCTCAAGTTTATACATTGGTATGTTACTGCGCATAAATCGCTTGGATACGGTGAAAATTCAATATAATGAAGTGTTTTTACAGTTTCTACAAATTCGTTGTTAGAACCAAATAGATAAAGAAAATATTTACACAATTTTTTAAAGGAGGTGTAAACCCAGAAATTCCTGACAAGAAATGAAAATGTCACATAAGGTAGTACACATGGTGATTAAGTAAAATAGATATTCAGATGAAATTTTGAACAAAAGTTTTTGACAAGTATTTAGAATCATTACAATAATAAGTTTCTAAATAAAGAATTTTATCAGAATGTGAATTAACATGATGATAATTCCCTCCGGGCTTGTAAAATCTTTGTACCCAAAGATTAAATTGTTAAAATATATATATTTTTAAATATTGAAAACTATGGGATACATGCACGACAGATAAATGACAAAAACCTTTCATGGTTATGAATGCAATATACATATTATGAAATAGTATCATAAGAAAGGAGATCAGTAATTGAATAGTATTATGCGTATATTTGATATGTCATTAATATAACAGTGAACTGATAACTAGAGTTTTAAGTCAGTGAAACATTGCAATCTTGGTAAATTCGTAATGATCATCGTCAAACACTTCCTTGAACTTTAAATACACTTCGATTTCTAGATGACAATGAGTTCAGTCTCCTACCGCCTGAGCTGCCGTCTTTTTGATCTAGATGTTCCTCTTTGGAATTGGTTATTTGGATCAGGAACAAATGGATTAAAATGCTGATTCGTAGTCCAGGTTTGTTGAGGCGGTACATACGACACATTTTGCTGTTGCGTTTGATACAAATTTTGTTGCTGTGTTTGGTATAACACATGTACGGAGGATGGCTCTCGGTTTGAGTCTGGTTTAATATTCAAACTATAACATTGTGAATAAACTATGTCCAAATTATCCTCTAAATCCCAAATTTTAGATTCATTTTCATTATTTTTCTCACGTAATTTGTTGTTTTCGGCTTTAAGGTAATGGATGTTGGATTCCAAATTTTGAATATTGGTTTTCGAGCGTTTTACGAGATTTTCACATCTTTGTTGCATATCGGCTTTTTGATTTTCTAAACAATCGATCCTTTTATATAGCTCCTGTTTCTCGATCGTCTGAATAAGGCATTCGTTTTCTAAAGCGATACACTTCTCTTTTATTGTTTTGTTATCTTTGATGCTGTTATTTTCTCTGATTTGAAGTCGTTTTATTTGTGCATTTAAAATTGAATTCTGTTTTTTCTTCCAACTGCTTTGTCTTGGAGTCTCGTGAAATATTAATTTTTCCTTTAACTGTTGTTTTGTTTCTCTTAACTCCACTTTGAGAGCCAGATTTGTGTCTAAACACATGAAAAATGCAGTGTTTCTAAGGATGCCATTGGACTTACTTTGTTTAAAATCTTGTAGCCTCTGTGAATCCCGGAGTTGTTTTCGCTTCAACTTAAGTTTCACTATCGCTTTCTGGGCATGTTTATATCCACAAGATTGGGTGATTTGTCTGAATTTGTTACAGTAAAAACAGCGTTTCCAGGTTGGATGGTACTGTGTGTCCCAGTATAGTGAATATGTTTGATATTGTCCATACCATCGTTGCTGTAATGAGTAATTATCCATTGTTGTTAAGTCCAGAAGATGCGCGATGAACAGGGGAATAACTCACTTTGCCGCCGAGGTACAGGGGAACGTCGCACTATCTCCACCATTTATGACGTGAATTTTGTCATAATGTTAATATGTGTATATACGTTGAGGAACGGGGAATGTTGGCGTAGATGTCGTGAGGCTGACGTTGCCGTATAAACGTAGGTTGTTCCGTATATACGGTATAGAAGTAGAAGTGAAGAGAAAGTCCGATTTTACACCTCAATGCGTTAACAACAATAGATAATTAGAATACAACAATATCACTGTCGGTAGAGTAAGAAGATATTCTGACGTCCGAACTAAATAAACGATGACCAGTCAGTTGTTGTCAGTAGCGAGTCTGACTTCCGAACTCAATACTAAAGTTTGCGTTTGAATATGTAAACGTAGACGAAAAAATACAAATAGTTTTATCCTATATGAGCCTTAAAACAGATGACAGGTATTGGCGGGGGTTAGGACCATAACATATTAATCCGATTACGAAACACTAATTGTGATACAAGACATCGAAAGTTTCTACGAATTTGTTGTTAGATCCAAGTAGATAAAGAAAATATCTACACAACTTCTTACTTTTTATGGTAAGTAAACAGAGAAGCTGTAAAGCCAGAAATCCCTGACGAGAAATTAAAATGTCGCATGAGGTAGTAACCATAGCAATTAAGTAAAATAAATTATCATATGAAATTTTCAACATAAGTTTTTGATAAGAATTTACAATCATTAGAATGTAGAGTATCTGAATAAAGAATTTTATCACAATGTGAATTTAACATGATGATAGTATTCTTTCTATCTCGTACATATGCTGTCTCTATTATTGATGGGTCGTCATCAGTTCGCGATACTGATTGGCTAACGTAAGAGTGATGCGCGAAATTTGATTTATCAGTTTGAAATACAAAATGTAATCGTTCTTGAAAAAAGTTTCTTTTTGAAGTACGTGTAATTAAATTATAAGAAATGAGTGTAAAAAAAATTCTGTTTAACGGTTTGTAGACAAAAACCGAGACGCAAACTTTTTTTCAGTCATTTCTTAAAAAGATTAATGAAATATTTTATCCAATCAAAGCCACTCATACATTGAAATAATGGCCCCGCTCTCCTACAGAAGATCAGCCAATCAAATGTTCCGTTGTTTTATAACCATTTCACACCGTTCCCGGTAATATGTAAAATTTCATTAAAATGTGTTTAATTATGATCTTATACTCATAAATATCGTTTTTCATTATTTATTTCCACAAAATTATATTTACACCTTTAAGTATTCCTCAGGCATTTATATTCTCGATGTTGGTATGCCATCACTGCCCGTATTGGTTTACTTAGATACCCGAGGAGGGAATCTGGTTAACATTTTGTGGTAACTCGGGCTTTAACGTAAGCGAAAATACCACTTTAAGCTCTCCTATGTATATTCTATAAGATTCTGCTGATAATATACGATCGGAAATGTGTAAAACATGAATTTACTTGTTTGAATGACAAAGTATTTTAATAATTCTCTTTTACCGAAATTGGGATATGCATTACTGTCTATGGTTAAGTCCGATGCACTATCCAGAAACGAACGCTCGTTATCCAAATTCTGGATGTCCGACTTCAAAAATATGGCCTCGTTCTTGTATCCAATCAATTCCCATAACTGTCCGGTATCAGCTTTTCTCGAGATATCTCGCGAGTCACGTGAGAAAACTAAGTCTTTCCGACTCCGTAGGAAACAGCATAATACATTTATTGAGGAAATCAAATCGAGGTCTATATAAGTGTTTTAATTGGCTATTTAAAATTATAAAAGCAAAAATATCGTCAATGAAGGACGTTTCATTTACATGTGTATATATTTATCTGTTTCATATCGTATTCTTTAATTTCGTTTATTATATAAATGTCTTTGTTACATGTCAGACTACTACTACTGCTGTCTTATTTTATGTGGACATTAAATAAAGAGAATATCTCAATTTTAAGAGAAGCCTTCAAAACCAGTAATTGAAAACACCACCAATGACGTCATCATCGGAAAGGACGTAACGTTACGCTGTAGCTCAAAACAGCAGTCGTCTCCCGACTATGTGACATTTGGTGCGTTGAGTTACACCTGGCTGGTGGATGCAATGCAAGCAATTCCTTCAAGGTATCGTGTCAATGGTATGACGTTGACAATAATAAAAGTAGAGAAATCTGATGCTCAGAGGTCCATCTCATGTCAGGCATCTCAAGACAGCAAAACGTCAGAAATGAGCGATTCTCTCAGGATGAACGTTTTATGTAAGTACAAACATTACATGTTCAGTCAGAGCAATGCAAATATATGAAATCAATTTACTGCCTCATAATTTAACGATTTGATAATATTCAGTCGAACTAACATTACTTTATGTTACACTGCAAAGTAGATTCCAGTAATTTGATCGGTTTATTGAACTTTCCCATGAGACTATATTACCTGCCTGCAGACAGGTAATATAGTCTCCGTGACCTATCTAATTCCGAAGCGGAAAAAAAGATGGCGACCGTTCTGCCATGTTATAGGCTGCACCGGGTGTTTTATTTGTTCTAAGTTAGGCGGTATTATTCTTACTGTGCCAACTGTCGTCTAGTGCGATGTAAACATCCACAATGGCTCCTAAAATGTTGCGTCACACAGACAGTGAAATTGAAACAAGTAGGCAGGTGTACAGGCTGATAAAAGTTATCTGTCTCATGTCCTGAAATGTCATGTTTCGACTAAGACTAGTATAATATTCAGTTTATTCATGTTGAATAAACCATTTTCAGGTACCGGTATGATCTTTTTTATGGTACAATCCATTTTAAAATCCAGTTATGCTCTTAAAGTTATATGTATTGTAAGTTAAACAAGTATGTAAACAACCTGGGAATAAGCACACTCAAAGTACCTGTTCATTTACTGAATATATTTGATTAAACACTGAACTGTGTTCAACTACAGGTGTCCTGACGGAACAAATACTCCGCGCAGCAACAAAGTTGAAGCATGCAATAATTCATCCCAATATACATCACTGGTATAAGTCTATTTGAGATATAATCAATGAAAACAATCTGGTTTGTGTGCACTCTGACATTGACCTTGTAAATATGATCTTGGTTCAAGGTCATTACACATCCTTGGGTCATGGACAACAACTGTATAAAATATGATAGTACTGCAACGTAACATTAAGAAGTTATGGCTTCGACAAGAATTCTGGCTAAGTGTGTACTGTGACCTTGACCTTGTAGATATGACTTTGGTTAAAGGTCATGACACACCCTCACGTCATGGAAAACAGTTGTGTAAAATCTCCCTCCAAATTAAAAGGAAGAAGTTACGACTTGGACAAGAATTCTGGCTATGTATGCACTATGACATTGACTTCGTAGATATGACCATGGTTCAAGGTCATGGTACACCCTTGGGCCACGAACAACAGTTATGTAAAATATAATCTCTCTCCAAAGTAACAGACATACGGACAGACACACAGACGGACAACACACTCCGTACATTGTGATACACATCTTTGGATCATGGAAAACAATGGTGTGAAATATTATCCAGATCCGACATAACAGTAAAGAGCTATGACCCGTACACGGATTTTGACCATGCGTGCACTGTGACCTTGACCTTGGAAATAGGATATTGAGTCAACGTTATGACACATCCTTGGGTCATCGACAACAATTATGTGAAATATTATCCAAATCAAACTTGGCAGTAAGAAGTTATGATCCGGACAAGGATTTTGGCTATATGTGTACTGTGACCTTGACCTTGAAGATATGACCGTGGGTCGAGGTCATGACACACCCTTGGTGTATCGTTTCACCCCTAATATTAATTAATTTGCACACAAGGAAATATGTGTATCACTGTGTATTACACAATTGTGAAGATCAAGAAAAACATATAAACACAGCTCAAGGGGGCCAACAACCTTCGCATTGGATGTATTAATTTACAACAATCAGACAGCATAATTTTGCACAACTCTACTCACATTTTTTCTTGAAAGGGGCTTGGTTGGGCTTGGGGTGGGGTTTAGACCAAGCCTCAAAATGTTGGATCCGCCACTGAACAACTACCGGTGGTTGTGTACATACACTCCCGCCCTTTTTCTCATAACACAATATACCAGTACATGCTTCTTTTTCAAAGCTTTGAATAGACAGTTTTACTTTTTTTTAATCCCGCAATTCTTAATTATAGATGGGTTTATAACTAAAAAAAAATATAATTGTGTCATACACAGGTCCGAAACCGAGGTGACACTTTATCTTTGCTCCCACTGACCCTAGAAGACTCCATCGTACGTATATGTCACTTTTCATATTAGTCATCACAAAATCTTTTAAGTATTCAAAGAAAGTGATCGTAAAAAATTAATGTCATGAAAATTTGAACATAGAAGATCATGATCCACATGTCCGGTATTGCATTCGCGTACCATCGCCATTGTAATTTCAGCGAGAGCGTAAGCGGCCAATACCCCATTGACCTTTGACATGCAACGTAAAACCGCTTATATCTGAAAGTGTGGATTCAACTACATTTGAACTGTCAGGTACCAAGGAATAATACTACGGTTTTCATACCTATAAACTTTTCTTTAATATTAGTCACTTATTAATTTCATTAAAGGAGCCTGGTCCGATTGAAGTCGGGAAAAGTGTAAAAAAATGTAAGCGGATTTCTTAAACGGAAATCGATTGTTAGTATATTATCTAAGATGTATAAAAAGTATCGGTACCAAAGTCGATGTCGTTAACGAGATATGCTAGTTTTAAATTTGCAACATAACCGCACCAGCTTTTGAATATTGATGAGGATGGTCAGAGAACATTTGTTCCACTTTTGGTGTTTTGTCTTTTGAGTCTGTGTATAGATTTTTTCTACCGCACTTTTGCTTTTTCCCGTGCTCGTATTCCTCCATGTGCACCATTGTTGTTGTTTTCTACAGTGGATATCCGCGCACCCGCATGATTATGGGCGGAAAACTCGCTTCATTTGGACAATTGAAACCAACCGAATTTAATTCTACTCAATTACCTTTATTCTACGAAAACATTGAGTGATTTTAGTTTTAAATTTTGCAATTAACACAAAGTTTATAATTTATGCAATTTATCCTTTTCATACTATAATTTTCCACTCTCGGACCAGGTCCCTTTAATCAAATAAATAATAAAGTACGTGATGTCAGAGGATCATTACTGACTAGTTGATAACACTTTATCATTTTTATCATTACACAGAGTTAAAAATTCCAGGACAATTGGTCATATTTTCAAATTCCTCTGGTCAAGAATTAAAATTAATATTTGGGATTTGGATTTTATTGAATATTATTCTGTTCAGTAATAGAATTAAATCATTTTGCATGACAGTTAATTAGAACATTTGACAATGGAATAAATTAAAATGAAATAATTGACTGAAGTATTTTCTCAGTTTATGGCGCCGAACCCAGGAATTCGGAGTATCGCAATTATTATAACGTCAACATATACGCGCACTTTGTGATTGTTGTGACATCATATAATTATAGCATAAGTTAACGCAGATTTTTTATCCTGATAACGCGATCATACACATCCGCTCCGTTTTTTTCCTGTGTGCTAAAACAATCCTTGCAAACGCTTTTACAAAAATCTAGGAGGATCAAATTCAAAGTAGAAAAAAAATTAAAAAGTCGTGATTACGGGATAAAAAAAATCGTTATTACGGAATAATAATAAAATCATGATAAAAAAATTTAGAAAATCAAAAAGTCGTAATTATGATATAATTACAAATTAAGAAAGTCGTTACTTCGAGATAAAAAGTGGTTTTTTACGAGTTTAAAAAGTCATTATTACGGCATGTGCGTTGGGTTTTTTTTATCCCATTCTTTCTTGCCCTCTGCATAGAATTGTTTATTGTTTATGACCCTTAAATATTCACGATCAGTAAAACGATACGTCCTAGGGTTTTGCATATCATAGCTATATGAAAAGATACAGTCACTTAAATTAGTAGGGAAGTACATGCATAATGAGAAATAGGAAGAATTCCTCCAAAAGAAGTGTGAACTAGATACATAACAGGAAAAACTCATTGTCTGCAAAGTTTCGTCTACTTGGTCTTTATCAAGTGGAAAGAAAATAATGGCCAAGTGACTGAAAAATGTCTAGACATTGGGTGTTTCTTGCAGGTTATTTAGTTAATGAGTGTTTCGTGTTATTTATTTATGCGTAATGAATTATGAAATATTCTAGAATTAGTATCAAGTGAGATTAAGCTATATGAAATATGACAACGTGGTATTTTATATTATCTATTAACGTATCATCTAGCTGTAAATGAAAAGATCTATATTTCTATTGTTTTCACCGCAGATGGACCAAGTGGAGTGACGATTTCACCTCAGAATCACTCATTGAATATCGTGGAAGGAAATCAAATTGGCCCATACTCCTGTACAGCGGACTGTAATCCACCCTGTAAAATTGAGTGGAAATTCCAAGGACTGGACGGGAGATTTAAAGTACTGGAAAATTCAAACAACTTCAGGATCAGTAATGTTTTAAGAACCCAGTCAGGAATATATCGCTGTAGAGCTAGTACAGATCTAAATGTCATTCCTTCCTACTCCCGAGATGACATCAAAATCAACGTCTTATGTAAGTTGTATACAGTATATATAACTTGATAATTGTTTTCGGATATGCATTTAAGATAATAATCATGGTAAAACAAAAGATTAAAAAATAACATTTTACATACAGATTGAAGATAAATCCCGAGGAGAATAACTCATAACAAGTCACCAGTCTGGATCATCTAAGCGTTTGTGAAATAGTCTCATTCAATCAGTGTCATCTGTGTTTATGTCGGTTTTTATCACGAGAACATGCTTGTGTAAACTTGAACGATAGAATAACTGTCTGATTGAAAACTGCATTTCAACATAATTAAATTTTTGATTTCCTTAGAGTAATTCGTTGAATTTAGGGGTTACCATGCGAGTGTTATACAAAAACTGACAGGGTATCGGCGAATACCCTGTCAGAAATTGAGTTTCACTGCGAGGCGTTAGCCAAGCTGTGAAACGGAAATTTCTGACAGGGTATTCGCCGATACCCTGTCAGTTTTTGTAAAACACAAGCATGGTAACCCCATTCTAATGCATTTGGCAAAATAATTACAACTAGAAGCACAGAGTTATGGTTTTCTAAGCCAATTCGCTAATCACAGTCAAATAAAAAACTGCAGGGTATCGTGACGTAACAAATCAGAAACTGCAGGGTATCGTGACGTCATATCAAAAACTGCAGGGGTATCGCGAATACCCTTGCAGTTTTTAATCGAGCAGCCAATGAGATCGCGTGTTACAAACAAAGTGCATTAGAATGTATGTTCACATAAAACAGTTGCAGGTTTTCACCAATATGTTTATACAAAATGCTACACGTATTTACGAACTTGTACCAGACAAATCATGTGTACCTTACAAACAATTACAAGAACGCATTAAATGATGACGTCATTCGCATATAACTTTGGGATTTTCATATTCTAAAAGAGCACACTTTTCAAACGTTTCTTTTAGATCATTTTCATTTCATATTCCCCGTTTTGAATTATACAGTCGATAGTGTATTCAGGACACCAAAAGTGAGAGTGGCTAGGCAAACAGTAGATGCTTCTCGTGCATCTGATTGGTCATCTTGGGATGTTGCTGGGGATTCAACGTTGCCATGACACCAGTTACATCTGTATTTTACAGTATCGTATGGTCTTAAAGGAAATTTTAAAAATAGTGATATCGCGACCCAGAGACAGGGTATTAACAATGTTGGATATCAAAGTATCGGTTCTGGGATCGAACTGAAGTTTCTTGCATTGCATTGCATAAGGGCTTAACCAGTACAACACACCGTGCCTACTTAAGTGGTTTGAATATACAAAAAAAATTGAAATGACTTAATTAATGTGTATTGTATACTTAATTTGTGCTGTCAATTCACTGTGAAGTATACTTTGGTAGCAATGACATAAATATTAATAGAATTTTTCTTTCAATCATTAACAGGGGTGGTGTGATACACCCATATACCAGATGGAGACAAACTTACACCCATTTCGTGTCTGTACCCATATGGTATGTCAGATGATGACCGGAATTACATATTGTGATATCTGCCGGATCATTCTGGCCGAATAAGACGGAGTGGGATTGTTAAACTGAATTGCATTGATAACACTATCAAATTAACTAAATAAACATTTGTGAAAAGTAAAATACGAAAGTAACTGGTGTCACATGACTATGACACGGACAATAATGTACCAGAGAGGGCATTCACGGACCCCAGAAATTCAGAGGTGAGACCAGGTGCCCGGGAGGAGTGAAAATTGACGAAATGCACTTTTACAATATATCAATAATTTCTATTCATGTTTCCATGTAGTTCAAAATTTTAACATTTTAGAGACAATTTCCCATCTCAAAGCTACATTTTCACAATTTAAAACTGAATTTTTATTTATTGTCTTATTTCATTCATTTTATTACCAAAAAAAAAGTTTGTTTAAAAGTTTATAATTGAATTCTGTTACTTTCTTTTCAAACATCTCATTGATTTTATTGATGTATATCAATTTCTCAATATCTGACACCCTAAAAAAAAAAAAAGACTGATACAATGGAATATGAAATGGGGTTTTTTTTCGTAGTTAGATGTCGTATATCAATTTTAATGTTATTTCAGAAATTTGGATAGATTTATTTTTAGTTTAGTTGCGTTGCGTTAAGTTTAGTTTAGTTTAAACTAAACTAAATTATTTTTTCCAAAAACAAAACTCAATTTCATACAAATATTCTGATATAAAAATTCTTGTTAATTATATTTCTTCAAGTTTTTAAACAAGTGACTCATAATTTTAAACAATAGAATGTTTTTTGAATTTCAAATTTTCATAAAATCACTTCAAAGGTTAAATTTCATTTTCATCAACAATATCAGTAACGCATATCATTCCCGTTAGAGTCCAATTTTGAATATGATCTTATTATACCACACGGTTTACACAGAAAATCATATAATACATGAAATATTGGAGTTTTTTTTTCTTTTACATGGATTAAAAAATGCAAATATCTATAACGTTTATAAGACTTGTTTTTGATCTATTGGCCATTTCCGCATTTTGTTCGATGCAGGAGCTTATCTTAGTAGAATGTGTTCAAACCTCTAGAAAAACGTTAAGTGTTAGGAGAGGGGCAGGTTTGGTAAAGTGGTTAAGCGTCTGGTTTGTGGTGCAGAGGATCCGGGTTCGATTTCTGAGTTGCGCCACCTTGCTTAAGAGGTTAATTACTTCCTGCTTCTGTGTCACTGAAAAAAATGATGACGTACAACATCAACCAACAACCAACCAGTATGATTGATATTGATTTATGTAGTCATTGATGCAAACTGAACAAAATTACAAAAGAGTAAATATTAGTAGAGTAACCGAAGTCGTCGTTCGAAAAAAGGAAGGTAACTCATTTCATTTGGGCCGGCACGCGCCGGCCCATTTACTGATTTAACTTTGGAGAAAACACTGTGATTTACTGCTGCCCTGTAAAGTACTATGATTCACTGCGGTATTACTTTGTTTACTATATATCATCTTGGTCACTAAAGGTCATTAAAACGCTTAACAAATACGTTACGTTCACATCCTTTGTACATATTATCGTGAAATTTTTTTCCCCTGTTATTATAAGGGCAGAAAATTATGACATCATCGTTGCGGCGCTATTTATAGATATGTATATACGGCGATGCTGTGCTCAATGTTTAGTTTATTTTTAGAAACCTTGCTGTACGCGATAGTATAGAAGGGATTACCGGAGAGGTTCAGTTTACCGAAAAGATCGTAAAATCTACCGAAAAGAAAATTACAGAATAAAAATTTACTAGTATTTCCTCTGATTAAAATTATAAGTGATTACTGAAGAAATTGTATTCTAAGACGTATATGTAAACTTATACTAAACAATGATACATAAAAGTCAAGTTATACCTATTTAAGCCTTTTAAGTCATTGATTCAAATTTTAATGTCATGTCATCATCTATAATTTCATACATTTGTCTGAAACAAGAGTGTCTTAGGTTGTACGATTAACCTCCAAAAATAACTTGAGAGACGAGATGGGCATAACTTCATAAAAACAAATTTTCTACGATATTTTTAAAGGTTAATTGTACAACAGAATGATTACTTAAAGATAAATAAAGACAACAGGTCAGTTTGAAATTATTATCACTAATTATGTAGATATGAAGTTTGAATTAAAGTTTTCATAGAAATTAGTAAGAAATTGCAAGAAAATTAAAAGTAATTCAAAATAATACAAACTGTTTTGATACTACTACTTTAAACCTTTTTGTTCATAATTCCAAAAGTATAATAGGTAAAAAAAAATCCCCATGAATTTTTAAACTTAAACCGTAACATTTAAATTCAAATTTTTATTCTTTGGTTTGATTTCATTGTAATATTCTTAATTTGGATTCAGTCAATAATACTGAAAGATATTTTGAATTTAAAGGTTATATTGAAATCATTTTAAGTAACAAATTTTATATTATTAAGTAAAGATTGGTGAACAATTATTCCAATATATATATATATATATATATATATATATATATATATATATATATATATATATATATATATATATCTATATATATATATATATATGTACATTTTTTTTCATTTCCAAAGTCTTATTTCAAAATTAAAAGTTAAACCGTAGCATAGATTTATTAATTTGATATAACAATTATGATAGTCCTATTGTATTGATTAATCGTAGTGTGATTTGATTTGTACTATAAACATTAACAGTAACACCACCTGTACTTGACAAGATTATCCAAATATTATTTGTTTTTAAATTTTTGGATTAAATATTATGATTAATTACAAATTTGCTTTCAATATTAGTTTGAATTGTATTTGAGCCCAGCATAATTTGTTTACATTGACTTGAAGTCAAGTTTTGATAACATTATCTATTTCAACGAATGACCAAAAATCTTGCATGCTAGTCAAATGTTTAGTTTTGTCTATTGTTTATATAAGTGTTTTCCAAGAGAAAAGTTTTTCATCTGATCTGTATATCATTTCTAATCATATTCAAGTATCAGTAAGAAATTTAGAATACAGAAATGAACTTTCAACATACTTGGTGTGTTACACCTGCCCTAGCTAACACATAGTGATTTTCATCAATACATTATGTTTATTTCAATCAAAGTGTTATAAATACTTGGCATGAAATGGCTGAACACATAGCATTAACCTTTACTGTCATTTTGTATGTCTGTGATAACTAGACATGTATAATGTGCCATGACTTTCCTGCTTGCACAACTAGACAGAAGATGCTTACTCCTCCCTTAAAACTGCATTCATATCTAGATTTCATCGAAATTGCATCTACATTGCACTTTTCAGACCCTTTTTATGTCACCTGCGAAACAAAACATTTGAATCAATTTGTCCGATCTCCATCCGTCTGTCTGTCCGTCACGCTTTCATATTATTGGTCATAATTTAGTATTAAACATCTATACTTGCAAATCAAACTTGCAGGATTGATTTATTACGATGAGAGCCGAAGGTCAAACTGAGACTGTCAAGGTCAAGTTTATGGGTAAACATATGGCAAGCGACATCGTGTTTGGGAGCAATGACTTTTTTTTTTTAATTTTTCAAAACAATTATACGTCGCCAAATTACACACTAAGTACTATGGGCCACGTGCTAAGTATTGACTTGCTAATAGTTTTAAAGTAGTTTCTTGACATTTTAGGATGCTATTTTTCAGTATGAAGGGGCATTATCCTTTCAAATATTATTCAATCATAACCAACAAATATCACAATTTAACTTTTTTTTTAAATTACAGTATTACTTCTAGGAACATATCATAATCAAACTTGTACTGAGCTTATTACATAAAGTCAAAAAATAAACGGTGTTTCAACAACTGTACACTATAGGTAGGTCGAAACCTATAGTAATGGAAATATAAGTCGGTGAACAATTTGGTTACGGCCCGAAACTTTGACGCTTGCGTCAATAGATTTTCTTGTCTTATCTTGATTGAACTTTGGTACACTTCTACAGAATAAAATATTTTTATAAAATGTGTAAGAGATGAAGCACCAATGTTTCCTTGTGAGTTTTCTTTTTCAGTCAGAGTAAATCCGCGGTAGGACAAAGTACTAGTAATTCCTGTCGGGTATCTTCCTATAAGAAAGTCCTGTCGGGTATCTTCCTTTAAGAAAGTCCTGTCGGGTATCTTCCTTTGAGAAAGTAATGTCGGGTCCCTTCCTCTGAGAAAGTACTGCCGGGTATCCTCCTTTGAAAATGGTCTGTCGGGTATCTTCTTTTGAGAAAGTCCTGTCGGATCCCTTCCTCTGAGAAAATTCTGTCGGGTATCTTCTTTGAGAAAGTCCTGTCGGGTATCTTCCTGATTGCTCTACAACTGTGCTTTCTAAACATATTACCTCCGCTCTTACTGCTGTTAAAGACCATGTTATCAAGTATTGTAATGCTGTCTTTAACAACAGTAACGTCAATTACTTTCGGTCTATCAAAATTCTAACGAAGTCATTGAAAAATTCCGTTTGAAAAATTTTGAGGCTAATAACGTTTCTACATTTGATTTTTCGACACTATATACCTCTTTGCCTCATGACTTAATCAAGGAAAAAAGAGGAGTTACTGGCTCAGTTATGTGGCAGAAGTCACCATAGAGCTATACAATACATGAATATAAATAATATACTAGAACATATATCACATAACAAAAATATTTGATTGTAGTGCAATTACGATACCGACTTAGGACGGTCATTTAATTTGACAAAAGCCAAACAAATGGTGTGGTTAACCGGTTTACGGGCCCACCTTCCCACTCACCGTAACAGCAGAACAATCAAAGGACGTACATTTAAAAATTTATAAATAATCCTCCATGTAAAGAACAAGGGTCAACAGGTATCGCATATTGAGAGGTCATAAAAATTTAAACACGTAAGGTATTGTAAAATACATAATGGTATAAAAATATATGCGACATCAACATGATAAACCGTGCTCTGCCAGTCTGAAAGCGAGCTAAGACCCTAGATCTGTAGGAGTCCCGACTAACAGTCAGAGGGGACGAGGTTCAGGACCAAATTGCTGTCTCTCATAGACTGGTGTTTCAACAGAGAGTCTAAATCATACCTCTGTACTTCAGTTACATCTTGATTTTTCTCTAACAAACAATATGATAATTATAAACATTGGACTTGTACTGAGTTGTGTAATGCCATCACATTTTTGATGGATAATATTTATGTAAAATTTAATGGCAAGACTTATCAACAGATTATTGGGATTCCTATGGGCACTAACTGCACTCCTCTTATAGCAGATTTATTTTTATACTGTTATGGAGAGACTTTATGCATTCTATTCAAACTTCTAAACGTTTCGACCTTATTGATAAGTTCAATGACACCTCTAGATATCTTGATGATATTTTAGTAATCGATAACCCTGAGTTTGAAAACTATGTATCTGACATTTATCCATCTGAACTTCAATTAAACAAAGGCAATACTTTCGACCAGGAAACACCTTTTTTGGAATTATTAAGAACAATATTCATACCAACATATATGATAAACGTGATGACTTTGGATTTCCTATTGTAAATTTCCCTTATCTAGATGGTGATGTCCCCAGACTCCCATCATATGGTATTCATATTAGTCAATTGGTTCGGTTTGCTAGAGCCTGCACTAACGTTTTGGATTTTCACGAAAAAAAATCTCAGATTCCTTTTAAACTTCTTACTCAGAGTTATAGACATCATAAACTTCGAAAAACATTTGGTAAATTCCATGGATCTTATGCAGACATTTTATCTAAAATTGGAAAAGTTACTTTTCAACAATATGTATCCAGAGGAATTTTCCATCCCAATTTCTATGGTGATCTAGTGTACAATTTAAGGAGGTCAAAGGTTCCGATAATTTCATATCAGCTGTTACTAAAATTATTAAACGCCTTCGACATCGACAGTATGACAGATCATCGCTAAGACTATAGATCTTGTATTGGGTCCCTCTACAGCCCAATGTAGACTTTTACTTGAGCGTTGCACGCTGACTAACACGGCGCTGGGGACTCTATGACGGGCCTTGTCCAAACCTTTTCAGAGGAGACAAGGTCCTGATCCTCGTCCCATCTGACTGTTAGTCGGGACTCCTATTGATCAAGGATCTGAGCTCGCTTACAGACGGGAAAAGCAAGGTTTACTTATGTTGATGTCGCCTTACATATTTTTGATAGCAACGTTTTATTCTATAATTGTTTCGTGTGTAATAAATTTTTATGACCTCTCTCCTTGAGAAACATTTTGATCCTTGTTCTCTGTATGGCGGATTATTTATAAATTTGTAAATGTCTGTCCTTTCATTGTGCTGCTTTTGCGATGAGTGATAAGGTGGGCGGTTAATCACACCAACTGAGTGACGTTTGTTACTTCAATTGACCGTCCTAAATCGGTATCGTAACCGCAGCACAATCGAATATTTTTGTAATGTCGTTCCGTGTTTATTATGGTATTGTCGTTTTTGTGTGCAGGTCCTTGGTGATTTGTGTCATAGAGCTTTGTCAGATGTCTTCTGTTTTCTCTTTGAAAATGTCCTGTCTTCCCTTGCGAAACTGGAACATTTATATGGAATTTTTAACAGTGATCTGACTAGATGTTTTTGAATTAAGGGGGTTATTTAGTTACAATCTGAAATTAGAACCATTTTAGCTCACCTGAGCCGAAGGATCAAGTGAGCTATTGTGAACAATCGCCGTCTGTCGTCCGTCGTCTGCCGTCCGTCGTCCTTCGTTAGCTTTTCTACATTTTCGACTTCTCCAGAACCGCTGCACAGAATTTTCCCAAACTTCATAGGAAGTAAGTACTTAAGGTCCTCTACAAAATTTGTGTTTTTCGTGCCCATCCGTAATCCAAGATGGCCGCCATTGGCTCTGATTGGTTGACACATTTTCGACTTCTTCTCTAGAACCGCTGCACAGAATTCCACCAAACCTCATAGGAAGTAAGTACTCAAGGTCCTCTACAAAATTTGTATTTTTCGTGCCCATCCGTAATCCAAGATGGCCGCCATTGGCTCTGATTGGTTGACACATTTTCGACTTCTTCTCCAGAACCGCTGCACAGAATTTCACCAAACCTCATAGGAAGTAAGCACTCAAGGTCCTCTACCAAATTTGTGTTTTTCGTGCCCATCCGTAATCCAAGATGGCCGCCATTGGCTCTGATTGGTTGACACATTTTGGACTTCTTCTCCAGAGCCGTTGCACAGAATTTCACCAAACCTCTTAAGAAGTAAGTAATTAAGGTCCTCTACCAAGTTTGTGTTTTTCGTGCCCATCCGTAATCCAAGATGGCTGCCATTGGCACTGATAGGTTGACACATTTAGGACTTCTTCTCCAGACCCGTTGCACAGAATTTCACCAAACCTCATAGGAAGTAAGTAATTAGGGTCCTCTACCAAATTTGTGTTTTTCGTGCCCATCCGTAATCCAAGATGGCTGCCATTGGCTCTGATTGGTTGACACATTTTCGACATCTTCTCCAGAAGCGCTACACAGAATTTCACCAAACCTCATAGGAAGTAAGTACTCAAGTTCTCCTACCAATTTTTTGTTTTTCGTGCCCATCTGTTATCCAAGATGGCCGCCATTGACTCTGATTTGTTGAGACATTTTGGACTTCTTCTCCAGAACCGCTGCACAGAATTTCAACGAACCTCATAGGAAGTAAGTTTTTAAGGTCCTCTACCCAGTTTGTGTTTTTCGTGCCCATCCGTAATCCAAGATGGCCGCCATTGGATCTGATTGGTTGACACATTTTGGACTTCTTCAAAGCGACTGCACAAAATATCACGAAACCTTATAGAAAATCTTGTAGAAAAAAAGCAAAAATTTCTTCTGAAATTAGCTGTCATTTTATTGAAATAAGCAATTTGTGCTCAGGTGAGCGATATAGGCCCATTTGGGTCTCTTGTTTGACATATCGTATGTCATTTGTCTCATGATCTTGAACAAAGTTCTTATAAAACAATTAACAAAGCAGGATCGTATGCATACGGGTAGAATACGTGTGACATTCCAAAATAAGTACTCATTTACGAAATGTGTATCCATTTCCATTAATATGTAGTTCAAAGTAAGTATCTATATTCAAAATATAAGCAAAGGAAAAGAAAATGCACACTGAAATAAGATTATTTGAACCGAATAAAACATGAAGGAAAGGAGTAACAGAAAAATAAATGCATTTTATCTTTTCATTCACAGATACACCGGATAAACCTAATATAACGATTAACAATTCTAATTCGCTTGTCGGTGAAAAAGTCGTGAGGACTGAAAATTCATCACTTGCGTTAGTTTGTAAAGCCAATAGTAATCCACCTGCATCAATGACCTGGATTAAAGCGGCGACTCAGCAGTTACATAGTACAAAAAGCACTGGAAACATCACTCACCTACTACGGAATATACAGTGTCAAGATTCGGCCATCTATACTTGTCAAGCTAAAAACGGTATAGGGAAACGGGAAAACACCTCATTTGAACTAGAAGTTCAATGTAAGTTAGAGATATCAACATTTAAAATTGAAACGTTGAAACCTTTTCCAACTTAATCACATCTAATACATAATTTATTCGCTTCAGGTCGAGCAAGCACTACCACTACGAGCATACATTTTGTTTTGTATGGTTTTAGTTGTTGTTTTTTTTCTTTTTTTTGGGGGGGGGGGGGGGGGGGGAGCGGTGTTTTCGTTTTTTGGTTATTTTTGGGGAGGGGGTTGTTTTGTTTTGTATGGTTTTGGGGGTTTGGGGGGGTTGTTTTTGTTTTTATTTATTTTTTTTCACATAGAATCCATCATTATTTGATAACATATCAATTTGATTATTTTTTTATGCTTCATCAGGTGCGCCAAGGCTTTACGAGCCGAATGTATTTCAGTCCAAATATGGAGTGGAACTCAATAACAGCCTGGAGATCAATGTAACTGTGACAGCTAACCCGCAACCAGCGTTTGAATGGACAGCAGATTCTCCTCAATCACCCTCCAACACCAATGTTGTAAAGAAACCAAATTCGTCCTTTATTTTTGTGCTGACGTCAAACTTTCAAATTACTGAACAAAAACATTTCGGTAACTACACTTTCCGTGTTTTGAATGACAAAGGATTAAACGAGTATACCATCGCAGTCACAGCAAGAGGTAAATCCATATCTTATACTACCAATATAATATTCAAAATACAATCACTCCTAAAAAGGGCGAAAATTTGTTTCACATTAGTTTTAAATTAAAACCAGTGGTGTTGTATTGTAATATTGAATATTGAAGCAAGTCGCGCAGTAAATGAAACTTTTCATAGATGAATCGCGATAAACTAGTGTTTTACTTGCTTTCTTTGACATCACTCTCCATATGCATTGTATGCATGATTATTGTCCCCCGTTTTTCGCGAAAGCGTGGAGACATTAAATGTCATTCGTCTGTCTGTCCGTCTGTTACAAAAACTTTAACCTTGGTCATAACTTTTTAACCGTAAGACGTAGGTCCTTCATATCTGGCATGTGTGTCCCTAATTGCAATACGTTTCCGTTAGTACCAAAACTTTTTATCATATGACCTTGTTTTCTGTTAATTTCTATCTTCATTTTAGTTTTTTAATCATTTCAAATAAATATTATTCCATTTTTATTTATTTGACAATACTTTATTTATCTTACAGGTATCAAATATTTATCTACAAAATCTTACATTGGCAATAGAAATAATGCAATTGACCAAACAATCGAAACGAAACTTTTTGTTTCCAATAATGATTAATTTGGCATTCTTGATGTCATAAAATAGCATTCTTGGAAAAAAATTAGAAATCTAGACTTCAATTAGAATTGACGATATCATTGATTATAGAAATAAAAAGAATGATATGAAGTCCTCGTCTTTGTCATTTTATTTGATGTAGTATTAAATTTATAAGTTAACATACAAAACCTAGTTTTTGAAAAATATAATAAGAATATAATTTTTTTTATTTTTATTCTAATCAAATGGCCCTCTACAATTCATAGTCAATCCGGGCCAAGGTGACCAGATAACAATAATTTGCTGTCAATTATAATATATCAGCTCTAAATATTGTACAATATATCAACTATATTTTTCAGAATATTGAAAAAAATATTTCAATTTCTTTTATAAATAAACATATGATAAAGGGTTGTAACTGACTTCTTTATATTCATTCTGACATTGTGTATATTTTCTTCTAAAGAATCCAATCTACAGAACATTTTATGCTTATACATCTTACAAGCGGTAAATGATATGATTAAGTTAAGAAAGTCAATATAATCACTTTTACTTTGGTAAAATCCGTCTACAATATGTTTCCATTTGATATCAAAATTTAAGATTGTTCCCAAAGTGTACCAAATTTGCTTTACATTATTACAGTTATATAACAAATGTTTTGTATCTTCTATTTCATTTTTATATTTTTTACAGTACATTGTCGTGTCATATTTCCATTTACTTAAGTAGTGATTGTTGCATAGTAAATTATTCAATAATTTATAATTAAATTCCGCTATTTCTTTATCCACCATACATTTGATTTTATTTTCATAAATGCAATACCATGCATTATGTCCTGCAATATTGAATTCTCTTGCAAGAATGTTTTGATAACATGGCTTTTGAAACTATTTTCTTAATAAGATACTATAGAAAAAGTGACTTTTTTGATTACTTATATTTTGATATTTGTTTTCAATTAGAAAACATCCCTTGTCTAAAATGTTCACATATTTTGCTTTCGTACAATCAAACTGTCTTGAATATTTGTTAAAAATATAATGCAACATTTTATATTCACATAACCAATTTGACTTGTTAGTAATGATATTAGAAAAGTACATAATACATGTACTACGAAAATTTCCTTCATCATCAAATAAATCTTTTACATATTTTATGTTACATCTCAACCAGTTATTTAACAGTATTGGTTTACCTTTAATAGTAAAATAAATGTTATTCCAGATAACTTGCTGTAAAAAACACATCAGTATTCAATTTACACAGTGGAGGTGTTGTTTTACATTCATTAAATGAACAAAATATTTCTTTATAAAACACAGGAAGTTTTTTTAGCAAAACTAAATTCATCAACTTTTCTTATATTTGCTTTTAGTAAGTAATTCACATCGATGTTGTATTCTGCACATATACTGTCTACAAAATAACGCTAATTACCAGTATTATGTACAATACGATGTAACAATGCAGCTTTTAATGATTTAACTTGTCTCAATGTCAACAATACCAATGCCACCATCTAAAATATTACCAATTAATGTATTTCTTTTTATTCTCTCCCTATTTTTGCAAAGATAATTCTAAATAAGTTTGTTTGTATTTTTCAAAAAAGATTTATCTGGCATTCCAAGAATGGAGGCTCGGTAAATAAGCTTAGAAATTCCCAAAGTATTTATTATACACGTTTACCAAATAAAGTAAGTTTTCTACGTTTCCACGATTCAAATAATTTTTGCATTTCATCATTAACCTTTGTCTAATTATTTGCGTAGCATTCAATCTTATCATGACCAACATATATACCAAGAGCTGAGAGATGATATGGGACAGCCTTGACGGATTCCTCTATTCATATTACAAGTTTTTGATATCCAACCATGATTTTTAAATCGAAATATAGAATTTTTATATTTTTATCCATGTAATAAAGTTTCTACCAAAATTAAATTTCTCTAATGATTTAATTAAAAATTTTCACTCTATGCTATCAAAGGCTTTTTCAAAATTTGGAAAAAGTAAAATTCCATCTTGATTATTATCTAGTATTTAGTATTCAAAAATATCTAGAATTAACCGAGCATTATCGCCTATATGTCTACCTTTAATGTAAGCTGACTGATCTCTGCTAATCAATTTATCTATTACTTTTTGAAACCTCTTAGCAAAACTGAAAGCTGTGATTTTATAATCACTGTTGGTCAAACTTATAGGTCTATAGTTTTTAAGGTCTTTCTTATCTCCTTTTTTGTATATTAATGTCATTATAGCCAGTTTTTGTGAATATCCCATTTCATTATCATCATACATTTGTCTCAGAGTGTTGAAGAAAAGAGTATCTAAATCCTTCCAAAATGTTTTATAAAATTCATTCGGAATACCGTCAATGCCAGGTGATTTGTTTGTTTTCATTTCTTTGACTTTATATTCACATTCTTCAATTGTAGGAAACTTGTCACAAAATATTTTATCCTCCTCTGACAAACCACATAAATTTTCTAAAGATGACAAATACTTATCTATCTGTTCATTTTCTATATTTTTGTAAGTATATAATTCTTCATAGAAATTATACATTTCTCCTAGAATGTCATCATCTGAGCTGAGTTTTACACCATCTTTATTAAGTAGTTCCTTAATAACACTGGATGACTGCTGTTTATTTTCTAGACATAAGAAATTACTAGTATTTTTCTCTCCTTTTTCAATCCACCGTGCTCTAGAACGTATTTGTGCACCTTTATGAAGTAAAACATCTCTATAAATTTTGCGAAAATTTATCCAAAAAAAAAAAAAAAAAATATTAAGGAAAAAATTTTAGATTTAGAAAAAGAAATCTCAAATATTGAAGAATCATTGTCTGAAAATATTAATATGAAAAAGAAAAAAGATTTAGAAAATGAATTATCAGATTTATGTGATGATAAATATAAAGGTGCACAAATACGTTCTAGAGCACGGTGAATATTATTCCATTTTAATATGACTAATCAGATCACATGACTATCAATGAAATCTCAAAATGAAAGTGAAAAATATTTTGGAAAAGTTTATATAACAATGTATTTAGACAGATTGTTTGAATATATCTTGAGTTGATCTTTGCGTCCATGTGTTCTTTTCATTATAAACACGTGAAAATATTGCATAGCATGCTTCTGAATCGCCGTAAATTCTGTCCAAATGTCGTACACCTCTCTATTATTTTGAGTATTGCAGTTCAGGGTCGAAGTAAGGGGACATACAAGTTGTAAGAAACTACAAACGCCTGTTTTCAAGACATTTTAGGATAGAGCAAATAGATGCCAGTTCGTTTCAAAACAAACTGACTTAGTATTTAGTGTAGGGCAGATCATTCAAAGCTGATAAATACCCATGTAGGTTAACTTCCATTGTCGGCCATGTTTGTGGTCAAGTGTGATGTTTTGCCTCATATTCATACCTAGTGTAATGATTTTTAGAAAGTTGTTTAATATGGTTGATTTGTGAACAAATATTCAGTTATGTATCTCAAAGATGGCGCACAACTTCTCACAAGGGAAGTAACACCAAGAACAACTTCATGCTAACGAATACTGTCTATAGACACCCCTGTTCAGTATGAAGCACAAGTATTTGACGCTCTACAAGTCCATCACTGATATTAAATGCCCTTATTGGGGTTAAAGAAAACTCAGATTGATGAGCAGATGTAAGACAGTGAAATTACCATCTGTAATATGTAAATTACACTGACATGGATTTTATTACTTTTAAGATATATGAAATTTAGTAAATTACATGTATATTGTTATGTAGTATTCAAATTTCCTCTTTTGACATATATTCTGTTTCGTCGAGTATATAACATAAATGATACCGTTAAACATATTTCTTTTTGACAATTTTAGGAAAACCTCTTCCTCCATCTAACTTCTCATACAAAGATGTGCAGCAGACATCCATAAATCTAACCTGGATATCAGGATTTAATGGCGGTTCCGTTCAGAAGTTCATTATTCAAAGATCGACCGTTGCTGGCTGGGTTTTGGTTGGTAATGTTAGCGATCAAGGTCAAGGTCATGAAATCAGTCACTTGGTTTCTGGCTTATCCCCTGGTCAACGGTACACCTTCCGAATGTATAGTTTTAATAGGTTCGGAAATAATAGTGAATCCAGTTTGAGTTTATCGGTTTACACAGAAGGTAAGAGACTAACGGTGAAATATTAGAAACTTTAAAGAGAAAGATTATATGGAAGAACTATACATAGTCATGTGCAAATAACAACCATACGAAAATGTATCTATTTATAGATTTAAACAGTACATTTTTTATTGCCGCCAGATAAATCGAAATTGAAAATAAATCTGAAAGAAAAGTATTTAGACTAATTAAACTTGTGCAAGTGAAAGTTCTTACTTTTATTATACATATATGGTAAAATGATCCAGGGTTAGAGGATCCAGGCTCGTCATCACAAGGTAATATCGCAGGTGTGGCAGCAGGAGTGGCGGCTTTTATAGTGGCGCTTATCATTAGCGCGGTCATTGTGGGTGTCATATACTTACTGAAGAAGAAACAAAACCAAAAAGGTAAATTCAATTAAAAAATTCAAAGACTGAGTAATTCAGTATAATCAAAAAAATTATTCAGTGCCTCTGGATCAATAGATCTGGGGCGTGTTGTTTTGTCCTGTATGACTGGCTGGCTGGCTGGCTGTTTTCCTGTTGATATCTTTAACAGTAGACATCACTTTTCCACCATACAAACCAGTGTCTTCAATGTCACATGTTTGTTACTTGTGGCAAAATCTTTCCGTTGTTACCATAATTTATGACCTTGCGATCTTTATCTTTACGTTTGACCTACATTTAAGAAAAAAGTTCATCCTTGACCCGAACATTTCAATCATATGAGCTATGGTTAAGGTAATTCACATGTGTGTTCCTTATTCGTTGATACCATAATAATACTGTATGACCTCAACGGTCTAGTATGATTGTCTTTCACTTTTGAACTATATGAGGTAATTCATTGATATTTTCACATGTGTGCTCCTTGTGGCAAGAGCTTCCATGGATACCATAATTTGTGAACTTGTCAGTGACCCTCATGCTTGACCGACACATAGAAAATCTGTAGACGTAACGTTTAAACCATAAGCAACGAGGAAATTGGCGCAATTTCAAAAAGAAGAAACCGTTGTTTGTGTTACTGTGAATTAAAATGGGGATAAACGTACTGTGTTTGATTGTTTCCAACAGGTATACCGTGGTTATACCGTTGGAACCATCGTTTTTCCTGGCTCCGCAAACTTGCAATGCCTGGGGCACACTATTCGAGACCCGAGAGGCGAGTGGGGGCTTATTGGAGGGGGTGTCCCCTTCGCACAAGGGGGGTTCGGGGGGCCTCCCCCGAGAAAATCTTGAAAAAAAAAATGGAGCAAAAATATAGCATTTGGTACATCTTTTTATGCCATTTTCTCGCTTTTTCACTCGTAGATTCCATTGAATAAAGGGGAACAATATCAAATATACAGACTAACAGATTTGTTTACGGAATCACTTCAAAATTCCACTTCTGTGTATAAAATATTTTGCTTCACCTACAAAGTTTTTCAGGGGCGGATACAGAAAGGTGAATGCCGGGAGGGGGCACACTGATTGAAGCCAAAGACTTCAATGAGGCGCATAGCACCGAAAGGTGGTGGATGCAGGAAGGGGTCACACTCTTCTACTGGTGGGAGTCTGGCAGTCTCCCCCAGAAAAAAATTAAGGAAAATGGTTCAAAATAGTGTATTGTTAGCACATTCTGAGATGATAAATACACATTTTGAAAGTGAAATTAAAAAAAAAAAGAATGATAAATACACATTTCGAAAGTGAAATTAAAAAAGAAAATAAACAAATAACACTTTACTGCCATAATGGGAGGGTGGCACTGGTAGATTTCTAGACGATCCCTCCACTGACAAGTTCCAGCGTCCCCAGACGATCCGTGTCCAGATCATGTGTCTACTAATTTTATTAATATTACCATCTACGCCAAACATAGTCTATCCATCCATTGTTTGCAAAGAAATCAAAACACTTTTAACTACTTATACTTTATCTGTCCCAAAATCATCCACTATTAATATCAGTGAGAATAAAATATGATCAACAATTATTTTTTTACTTGATTTTATTTCTTTCTCCAAATTTTATGGCTTTTTATTTCATATTTTATAAAAATACGTCTCTGCATTTTATTCTAAATTAAATAGAAAAATTAACAACAAACAAACAAAATAAAGCCAACAACTAGGTACAATTCCTTGAAGATGTATTTATACACAATTTTTTAGGGGAATCCAATATAAATATCACCATAGAAATAGAAACGATTGTAAACTAAATATATAGATAGGATTTACTATTTGGTATGTGTATTATAGATACTGTTAATCAGAGACATATATACTTTGTATATACCAGAGACATATATGTGTATATATGTCTCTGTATATACTGTGTATATATGTCTCTGTGTTAATCAAAATGGACGGTGTATACCGATTACGTAACAAGTTCCACTGGTATGTACAAATAACTGAAGACGCTTTAAGTGGAGACGGTGTTAACAGTGGAAAGCGAAGCTAGTGGACGGTGTATTCTGTTTAGGCAGGGTATAATGACAAGATCGGTATAATGACAAGATTGACAAGATCGCATTTTTAGATCGATTTTAAGGGTGTAAATGCTCTAGAACATTGGTATTCTTAGAGAATTTAATTAGATCATATCTAAATTTAATGAATAAAAACATTTTATCTTATTTCAATGCGAGTTTAGCTTTGTATTTTAAAATGAATAATGGCAAAACTAAGTGAAAGGGTACAAAGACAAGATCGTCTGTTAGCATGTGGATGGCCTTAGTCAATCTGTTATCTTTGCTAGTTATATTTGCACGTGATCTATTTGGACTACATAATGAACAATCATTAAAGTCTTTGAAGTAACAAATCAAAGAGAATAGCATCTATGATGGCTTGGTACTAGTATTTACTAGCATACTCACCACATACTCACCATTATCTGACCTCCTTGTTAATCCATAATGATGTAAGCTATGATCGTGCACATGTTTTTGAAAACCACAAATGATTTTAATTGATTGATTTTTGTTTTACGTCACACCACGAATATTTCACGTATATGGTGACGGCATCTGCCTGATGCGGGGCATACAAATTTTGACCTTTGCAACGGACCCACCCGAAGCAGTGAGGGATCTTTATCGTGCCATGCATACCACGACACGGGGCCTCGGTTTTTACTGTCTCATCCGAAAGACGACACCGGCATGACCAGAGCGGGACTCGAACCCCGGCCTCCCGATCAGGAGTCCGACGCGATACCACTAGGCCACGCCGGCTTGAAAACCACAAATGACGTAAGCCATAACGATAAATGTGTTTGTTTTTATTGTATACTAATTACCATGATTAATATTTCAAGTTATGGGAGAAAGAGAGAGGAATGATACATTGATTATATATATATATATAAATATATATATATATATATATATATATATATATATATATATATATATATATATATATATATATATATATATATATATATATATATATATATATATATATATATCGTCAAACACCCTAACTACGACACTACCTTAACTGCGACACTTTGGGGAAAATCGTCGCCGTTTGTAAATAATAGCGATTAGGATGACATTTTTCATTTGTTTCAAATCTTCGATCGATTTTCTGTCAATAAATACAAACTTCCGGGAAAATGCGTCAAAAACAGGTAATGTATACATTTAATATATTTCATATTATGATAAACTTACTCCAATCATTAAGTCATTTTTACATAGCACCTAAATAAGCCGTGATTCCCCCAAAAGAGCTACACACGTTTACATCCACTTGTCAGTCATATTGAGAAAGCTCAATGCCAGAGGTGTCCCCTGATTTTTCAGAATAGAATGAGGACAATTATAATTTTTTGTTATTTTATTGCGAATAATACGCTATGTGTTTTCTGTTGTTGGCAATGACGTTCTTGACGCAATATAGATGTTGTAGCGAGTAATAGCTATGTTTAGAGATATATTGAGGTTAAAACGTGGATGATAAAGTGATATTAGAGACATATAAATGTGTATATATGTCTCTGGTGATATATATGACAATTACAATGCCAGTTTTTGCAAATAGGGTACTTCTCCGTCTTGGTATTTCAATTAAATATTTCAATATTAAGTAATTATCCCTTTAGGTGGTTGGAGAAATGTTAAATGTTAAAAACTTGTTTTAATTATATTACTTCATTCAATAACAAAATAGAAAATAAATAATTAATAATTTATTTTAATATTATTCTATAAAATTATAAAAGAAATTCCCCTCCCCCTTTCATTCATGATACAAAATAGTAGAAGCAAATAGATAAATTAAATATTGATTTCAGAGAAATCCTAAGAGAGAAGGAAAAAACAGAACTTATCCTCAATCCCTACACAATGCGTACATTTACTATTTGTAAATTGGGGTCAATGTGAAATATGTAGACACTGGGTACATCTAAAATACTGCACCAAGTTAGCTGCAATGAGAGGAGGGGCCATTTTCAAATGCATTCATTATTATAATTAATGCAACTGCTGTGATATTGACTGTTGAAATGTTCTTTAATATCATTCTTATTCTATTATTGATTACATTTATTTTCTTTAATATAATTGTATTAAACGATTATAATTATTGAAATATATGTTTATGTCGTATTTAATGATAATAGTTGTAATAATAATTGACAACAAACACACAGTTCAAGAAATTTAATTGCTTTGACCCCTAAAGTACCGAGGTGACGTAGTTACATTCATTTGACACAGATTACACATGTCTGATCCCGGATCGATTCAGACGCTTATCCAAGCATTGTGGTCGCCGTTTGCTGCTAAAAAGGATGTGAAAGTACGCAAAAAGATTTGATTTATTGACTGATATATAGAAATAACCATACAAATTACCAAATGAAAAACGCTTCACTGTTATATGCTTATGGTGTCGCAGTTCGGGGGTTCGAGGATATATATATATATATATATATATATATATATATATATATATATATATATATATATATATATATATATATATATATATATACAACTAAGGCATTTCAAACTAGATAAAATTGTTGAATTTAAACTCATGGTAAGTGTTTACCATATTATATCCTAATATATATTTAAATATAAATATTATGAGACAAGAGTATCAGGATAGCAAATATACTGCATCTTAAAATCATTCTTGTTTTCGCTATTTTCATCATTAAAATTTGTTTCGATATTTCTTATCCAAGTGAGTATAAAATTCCATAAAACTCTCTCAATACATTTTATAATATAACATTATTTCATGATATTTAGCATAATAATATTTTTATATTCCATTTAAATCCATAATGGCAAATACTTAATATGGTCTTGCCATTTTCGTAATAGTACATGTATAGTACTATTACCGCCTGGGCACCTATGCTTGGCGCGACTGCCCGAAGTGGCCGGGGGCACGTCTGATCCGTGCCTGAACCACGGTATACCTGTCGGAAACAATCAAACACAGTAAGTTTATCCCTTAATTAAAAGAATATGTTAACACACGCAGTTTTGGGGGTAGGAGTGAGATAGTCAGAGAGAAAACTCTCGCCGTCTTAAAATAGAGGGTGGCAAGAAAACTTCATATACCATGTTATGTATTGCATGTATTTGTGTTATCGTAATTAGAGAAAGCATTTTAGGCATTTACAAACTTTGACATAAAAAACCGACTAAATGATGTTACCGAATCACGAAATGGAACAAAAATGCTGTTGATAAATCTTATTGGTCTCATGTATTTTAAATATTAGGGGATTTGCCTTGAGCTTCGCAGTGAATGTAAAATATATTATCGTCAAGAATTTGACTAGAGAAAACTTTTATTCAAGAGCATGCACTTATAACGATATCAACCAAGGGGTGTGACACATTGAAAAAGTCGTAATAGCTGTGACCCTATGCCCAGTGGGCCGTTTCACAAAGAATCATAAGACTAAAGGAAATTTTTATACGTACGTAAAATATCGTACGTTTGATTCTTTTTGAAACGGCCCACAGATGTTAAATGGCGTCCTCAAGATTATTTTACTTTGTTTTATTTTCATGTAATATTAATTGTAGTCATAGTATATTTGTTTATTTTCGATATACTATAATTGTCACAATTCTCGGACACTCCATTGTAGTTCAATATCCTGATATGTCTTTATTATTAAACCTGCATTTGATAGAGTATTTGCAGTGGCATCACGAGAATTAATGATAACGTTGACAAATATCAGGGACTTGTATATCCGTAAAATCGTCAAGTACGCGATCAAAATCAATATCATGGCCCCAGTGTAAGAAATATGACATGGTGCCTCTTTCCACTAGCACGTCACATCTAAAAATGATATTTTTATTGTTTTGCAAAATAACAATTTCCTTACGTAATCACCTATAAGGCAATAACTGCTTTTTACCAAAATCACTCAATGCAACATCCCCCCACCTAGCTGTTCATCACCTGCTCATCACCAGCACACTTAAGTTTATAGTTGTCAAAACACTGGATCGTCTTGTATCAAGGATGTATAGTTTGAGACTAAACTATACTTCCCTGCTTGTATGCAGACGGTAAATGTACATCATAAATTCGCCGGATTAAGACAAATATCCGGCGCCGACTCTAGAAATTAAACTCGACTTGGCGCATGCGCATTACATATGACATGTAAATAAATTAGCCGATAGGGGGCGGGACGACTAGTTTCCATTTCTTTTAGATATATAAGTCTCTGCAAATATAAATAGATATTGTACACATACGGGTTGGGTGTATTGCCGCAATAAATGATTTAAAAGTAGTACTAATACTGCATTGTTTTTAGAATATATTTAGTATCTTAATTCACTCTTATAGTCTTAGTCTCTTATAGTCTTAGTTTTAGTCTTCGTCTATGTTTAAGTTTAGATTCTAGAGTATAGTTAGAATAGACTTTACATTTGGATTTGATGCTATATTGAGTTTACTTGAGTATACTTGACATTAACATAGTTGTCGCACTACAAATAAACATTGAAAACACAACGCAAGACTTATCACTATATAAAAAACGATCACGAACCAAGAGATAAGGACTACATAGCTTTATTTTATTAATTTTTGTATTTCTGCGTATATTTGAAAGTAAATATCATCATGTCAACATTTTAAGTGAACTGCGTGATAACAGACGATTATGTCTTCGAAATAGACCAAAGAAAAAAAAAAGCCAAAATAAAAAGAAAACCAACAAAAAAGTAGTTAAGGCTATAATATATAATTCCTTTATGGTATTTGTCTTGAAATAGATAACATCCAGAAACATGCTTTTTACGTCATAATTTCTTAACAAAAGAAAACAAATAATGGATTAAAAGTTTTAATTCATTACCAAGTTTAGTCTACAGACACATACATACATATACATACATAAGGTGCCTTGTTTATTGTAGTGTCTTTGTATATATATATATATATATATATATATATATATATATATATATATATATTATATATATATATATATATATATATATATATATATATTATATATATATATATATTCGAATGTAAAGAACCATACATTTATATTTGCATAAGGAGACACAGTCACGGAAGACGTATTTTATGCTGTTGTGAATAATAAACCAGAAAATGGAGGACATGCGGCGGGTGAGGACAATGACGTCTATACGCTTGGTGGAATACACATGAACACCTGATACTTATTTGTCAGATTGTTGCGTCTACCTGTTAGATAAAAAAAAAAAAAACTCAACACACCATCTGACAAGTCAACATATCTTTCCTGATTCGGCAACATAATATAATATGTACCTGATCAACATAAAATTATCTGACAAGATGACTCAATTATCTGACAAGTCGTTTTTGCATAATTATTATGATTTCAATATCAAAAAAAAAAAAAAAATCAACCCCCCCCAAACCAATGAATACTTGAATATTGATTTTCCACAGGGTATTGTCTATAAATATAGTACTTAAGTATTTCTAGCTTGGCACAGTATGTAAATGTCATGTACTAAGTCTTGGAATAACATACTAGCATATGGTGCAATTATTAGGGACGTACAAAAAGGGGACACCTCCCCCCCCCCTCCTTTTTCCCACACTTTAACGAATGGATATTTTGCAGTATGATGCACATACATTATAGCATTAAGCAATCTACTCATCATATATCTATTAATTCTATAGATACCAAGATATAGGTGTAAAACAATGCTTAACTGTTTTAGCTCCGATTGGTCCACATATTGAAATTTTGAATCATTTGATATAAATGTTTAATGGAAATAATCTCTTTACAGATGATGCAGATGCATTATATGCAAACGATGATGATCTCTCTGGTGCAGTGAATGCCCAGGCAAGCGGAGTTCAACAAAGATCTAAGGTAATAATCCTCTGAGAAGACGACGTTAGCTTTTATTATATCCTTTGGTGTACTCTGAGAAGACGATGTTAACTTGTAATATATCCTTTGGGTTACTCTGAGAAGACGATGTTAGCTTTTAAAAATTATATCCTTTAATTTACTCTGAGAAGACGATGTTAGCTTTTATTATATCCTTTGGTTTACTCTGAGAAAACGATATTAGCTTTTATTATATCCTTTGGTTTACTCTCAGAAGACAATGTTAGCTTTTATTATATCCTTTGGTTTACTCTGAGAAGACGATATTAGCTTGTATTATATCATTTGGTTTACTCTGGGAAGACGATGTTAGCTTTTATTATATGCTTTGATTTACTCTGAGAAGACGATGTTAGCTTTTATTATATCCTTTGGTTTACTCTGAGAAGACGATGTTAGCTTTTATTATATCCTTTGGTTTACTCTGAAAAGACGATATTAGCTTGTATTATATGCTTTGGTTTACTCTGAGAAGACGATGTTAGCTTTTATTATATGCTTTGATTTACTCTGAGAAGACGATGTTAGCTTTTATTATATCCTTTGTGTTTACTCTGAGAAGACGATGTTAGCTTTTATTATATCCTTTGGTTTACTCTGAGAAGACGATGTTAGCTTTTATTATATCCTTTGGTTTACTCTGAGAAGACGATGTTAGCTTTTATTATATCCTTTGGTTTACTCTGAGAAGACGATGTTAGCTTTTATTATATCCTTTGGTTTACTCTGAGAAGACGATGTTAGCTTTTATTATATCCTTTGGTTAACTCTGAGAAGACAATGTTATCTTTTATTATATCCTTTGGTTTACTCTGAGAAGACGATATTAGCTTTTATTATATCCATTGGTTTACTTGGATAGGAAACACATGAAATGGAATTCATATACGTCGTATGCTTATACAGTTAGTAGTTCTTCATTTGCTGAAGTCATTGGAATGTGTCAAAACAAATTGGTATTTGCGGGATGCAGATTGCATATTTCGCATAATGAGTAATTCGAACCAATTATTGATGAAAAAAGCTGGTAATTAATAAGGTTTGTCGAGTAGATTTAACTATGCATCATAAATGAAATATATATATATATATATATATATATAGATATATATAAAGCACAAATAGAATAAGTGAAACACCTGGGAGTACTATGGACCTTGGATCTCCGAAGAAATACCTGTAGAAAATAAAGACAAATTAGACAAACATATAAAGCACAAAGACACTACAGTTAACAAGGCACCCAATATTTCACTTATATTCGTTCCCCGTCTGGGACTCGAACCCACGACCTATGGTACCGAATCACCTAGCTGTCATGCATCCGACCCTCTAACCGACTGAGCTACCCGAATTCCACAAAAATGGAGCTTTAATAGCCAATCATTAGCTAATCGCATGACAACACGGCGGGTAAATTCCTTCACTTTCCGCGGCCGTGTTGTCATGCATGCGATTAGCTAATGATTGTCTATTAAAGCTCCATTTTTGTGGAGCTCGGGTAGCTCAGTCGGTTAGAGGGTCGGATGCATGACAGCTAGGTGATTCGGTACCATAGGTCGTGGGTTCGAGTCCCAGACGGGGAACGAATATAAGTGAAATATAGGGTGCCTTGTTAACTGTAGTGTCTTTGTGCTTTATATGTATATATATATATATATATATATATATATATATATATTTCTGATGCATTTTTAATATATAGTCATATATATTGCAGAATCAAGACGGTCTAGTATATATTGATGTAGAGTTTAAATCGCCTTCCAAAGAAGCAGGAGGGAAACTAGGTAAACCTGTCATCCATGGCGACGACACTCGGACGGATTACATGCAGGTGGACTTTACGAGACGTGGTTCTCCGGACTTAGATGCCACTGAATAACGTTACGGTCTCTTTAAAAGAGGGTCTGATACCGTGATTAAACCTGTATGATACGAATATCTAAGATAAAAGCATAAATTTAGTAAAGACTAAAGTCAATATCTATTTTCTGGCATCGTAGAGGTTGTTAAGTTTAAGACAGTATCATATATATAGTCTTCGGTCACCGCAATAACCAAAATAACAAGTCTAAAATTCACGAATAAATTAAATCTGTTTAAATACGCGCATGTGTACAAAAGGTGAAAAGAACACCATGTCACTCAAAAATATCAAAAGGAATGAAGCATAGACGACAGAAATAATAAGCAACAATGTAAACAACTGTGGAATTGCTTCCTCTTATATCTTTGCGGATCCATGGCGCGATTTGGAAGGGGGAGTGCCTTTTGGGGAGGTGATATGGCGACCTGTGGTTTGTTTGTTTATTTGCTTATTTTGTTTTGTTTTTTGTTTTTGTTTTTTTTTTGTATTGTATAAGGGACCAGGGTGAGACCGGTGCAAAATGTGATGGGACATACACTTTTTTATGACCATACAACATGGGACAGAAAGATTTTTCACAGAGATTCTGCATGGGACAACTACTTTTTTTACACCAATGCACTGATCTTTTGATGATTTAATAAACTTTAAACAACTAAAGCATGGATGGCCATTACATAAAAATAAAAGTAAACCTTGATAAACTTAAACAAAATCGTAAAACAAACACGCTTTGGCTTTGCAACATTTTAAAAAAATAAATGACTGAAATATGAAATATCATCCAACACATAAAGTCATTCAATCACAAGAATCATTACATAAAAGTGGAAAGAAAGTGAATCTGAAGAACGTGAATCTGTTTCCCATATATCACGCCGTTCCATCCGTTTACCACTGAGATTGCAAGATAACTCTTTGTTACTTCATGAAACAAAGTCATAAATTTGTGCTTATAAAGATACTCTGTGTGATTGTATCATATGTAAAGTATAATAATAATGGATCACTTTGCCTAGTATTTGTTTGTGTGATAGAAAAAGCCATAGGAAGAATGGCCAGGGGTCACACTTTCACATACATGTATGACATAGTAATGCTTCAGATTCGTTATAAGTATCATTTTTATGCTTCAGGAAAGGATATGTGATATATTTTTACAATTTATAAATTACACACTGCTTTAGGAAAAGTAATTTACTTATGGATATTTCCAAATACACATACATGTACAGCCTTTTATACTGTGTGTTAGCTGATAAGATGTTTAAACATACATAAACATTAAAACTATACCAAACATTGTGATTTGTGATGGGACATGTACTTTTTCACTTAAAATTGATAAAAAGAAAATAATTATATATAATAAACAATTTAAATTTCAATATGGTGACAAATTTTCCAATGCGGCATATGCCGAGAAGCTTTTTTTTTTTTCTTTATTCCTGATTCAAATTGTTCAGAATATGTTGTTGATATAGTACATTTATTATTGCGCAGTACATAGTAAGCTACATACATGTATTTTATACTAAAGCGTAATAAATGTCCTTTACTTTTGTAAGTAATCTCTTGTGTAGGAGACGGTGCAGATCAGTGGATGGATGCTCGGTCCATGACGGAGAGCTTCCTGGCTCGACTCCCGCTGTGGGCACAACGGCATGCTGTCTTTCGAGTAAGACAATGAAAACCGAGGTCATTTGTCACTATAAGCGTGGCACTTGTAAGATACCTCATTGCTTTGGGACAGTCTCGTGCAAAAGTATGAATTCCAAGGCAATACATCAAGCAGATACAATCACTATATACTGAAATAATTGTGTCATGACGGATAATAATGATAATCAATCCCTTAAGTATTTACGGCAGGAGTAATGTAAAGTGCGAAGAAATGATGGAAATATCCAGAGAAATTATGTCATGCCACGTTCTACGTATTTTAATTGGCTGTTCGACCATGTCTTCTCGTTTATTTACTTATTTTTTTTTCGGTTTTTAGTTCATCTTTTCTTTTTTCTTTTTTTTTTTCATTTGCGCACAAGTATTTTGTTCTATAAAAAGGTCGTTAGAAGTCGATATGATGATTTTCAATCTCTTTTTTTTTTTTGTCCTCTTCATTAAATTAAGACTGTGATAGATCTGAATTATATAAAAAGCGTATTATTACATTTTTGTAATGGGCTACCATTTCTTATAAATGAAAACAGTGACGGATCAGTAATTTTCGCAAAGAAAAAGTAAGAGGATGAGAAATTAATGTGAAATATAACAGTAGGCCAATGAGGAGTAATTAATTATTTATACAATATTTAAAAAGAAATATGAATAGTAATTACGCATTCTCCTTTCTTGATCCCTAGAACTATAAACCCGATAATGAAATCTCCACTGAATCACTTGTCAAGTGGAAACTGTTTCCACTTCACTTAATTTTGATATGCCTGTACAAATTCTCAGAATAGTAAGAAAATTTTAAAGCATTTACATGAAATGAACAAATGTATATATGAACAATGTATAAATTCTATGTTGATGAATTTTCATGAATTGTTCCGTCAATTTCATTGATTGCAATATTATTATGTAGAAAATGAAATCTTGCAAATGATCCTTTTTTATTTGTTATTTCTTATTTATATTAACGTATAATATCGATGTAATATGATGTTCTTTTTATACTACAATGTAATTGTATATGAAAATATGGTGTATATTATATTTCTGTAGTGTGTATCAGGTCTACTGATGCATTCTTGCTGTAACTCATTTTGCTCATTGTACTTACTTACATTTTCTTTATTTCACAAAATAAAAAAATCTATTTTACATATATTTAAATAATGCTCGATTTTACAATATACATGTGTCAGTACGCACTTAAATTTTGTACATATATCCCTTGAAATAAAACTTCTCTAACGTTTTGAAGTTTTTTCTTTATATCTGTCTTTCACTTTACATTTTTATGTAAATCATGTACATGTAGTTTTATTTTAAAATATCTATATTATAGTTGTTTCAATAAAGTATTTCTTTTATGTGACCTTATATAGGTATGGTGAATTACACCTTACTGGGCACCTTATCCCGTTTATGGTGCATTATACATACCATAGGCGGATCACGAAATTTTTGAAAGGGGGTTTGCAGTCTCCCATGATTAATGTTTTGCACTATTAGGTGTCGATAGGGGGTTGCAGCCCTAAAAATGGTCGAAAATTACCTTTTGGGGCAAAATTTTCCGACCAACCAGGAAGGGAATGTTGCAGGGATTGCAAGACAACCCCCAATCTAAATCCGCCAGTGCATACAGTATGAAAGATTTGTTATACCCTTTTTGACAGACCATAATCGTGAGCCTCGTTTTCTATAAACTTACATTGACGTTTCTTTGCTGCTACGTGCCAAAATAAGAACTAAATACACTGACATATCCAGAACTTGAAAATTATAGCATGATTATTTTCATAGCCTTCTGTACAAGTAATGTAGAAATAATGAAATTGAGAGTCTGAGATGTGTGTCTGTTTTTTTTTTCTCAGATGAGCGTTGTGCTTGGGTCTAGACTTGTTGTTTGTTTTCCTTGTGTGCTTTAACTGTTAGATGTAAGGGTACGGTTTACAAACTAAGGCATACGAACGGATTTTGAAGATAGTAGACTGAAAAACAAAATCAAAACCTTGCCATTTTTTCCGAAATTTTGTGAGCTTTTAAAATTGTATTTTCATACACAATTGAACGAAACAAATTGAAAAACGACTTTCTTGGAGTCGGACACAGTATTTTATTCAACCGATAATGGAGATTTTACTGAGACCGAAGTAAAATTCGTATGATTATGAATATTGGAAACGTTTTATCATGATTTATTAACATTGGGAGGGGTGTAGGTGTATGTATTCAGGAATATTATATATGTCGATGTATTTTTGAAAACAAATAAATTGATGATATTTTCAGATTTTAATTCTTGATGTTAAAGTTTCAGATTACATTTATCTAATGCTACCTTATACATGTTTTCGTTGGTTAAGAAACCGTTGTTACAATACTTTATATAAGACAATTAGCCGTTACAATACTTTATATAATACAATAAGCCCGAAGGCGGTACAGGAGATCATGATCTTTACAACATACCGAACATGTTCGATAACTGCTGATAAAATACTTTACCTCATGTACGGTCTATTGCATTTCCAATAAACACGCTTTTAAATAAATAAATTAACCCCCCCCACACACACACACAAACAAACTAAAATAAAAAAAAAGCAAAAAACAAGGACCCCCCCCCCCCAAAAAAAAAACACAAACAAACAAACAAACCAAAAAAAAAAAAAAAAATAAAAAAAGAAAACCAAACCAAACTAAACACACACACACACACACACACACAATATACAAAACAAGAAAGTTAATTACACACACACACACACACACACAATATATATATACAAAACAAGAAAGTTAATTACATATTTCTGTTGGTTACAATCACCGATCCCTAGAATACATATAATTTTTACATAAAATCTTCTAAAGGATTTCCTCCACAGTATATTTTGCATGTATTTATTGTATTTATCACCCTGAATGGTACTTGAATTTTAAATTTCTTCATTTGTATTGAAATTCAATTTATATATCTATTTTGGGTCATCATAGTGTATCTATATATCTTTTGGGTCATCATAGTGTATTTCGTAGTATTTATCCAAAACAATGCAGTGATGTTGAAAAGTTTTCCAACATTTCAGTTATTTTCAGTGATTTTGAAATTGAATTATGTCACTCAGGAAATATATAGTAAGAAACAATTTCAATATTTTGTCAGTCCGAATGATTTTTGTCAGTGAAGCCCTCGGACTGACACTTTTCAACGTCATTGCTAATAAAGCCCACGTTATTAATATGCCAATCAACTTTGGCAACTTAAAATACACCAATGCACATTGATTCTCCAAGTGTATATGCTCGTATCATCACGTGTATACACCGTCCCCGGTATATGACCAACAAACCCCATCTGTCCATCAACAGTCCACGCTACACTGAGCAAGGTCTTGTCTATTTGACCGTGATGAGGAATGATCTTGTGATAGTACCACCTGTCCATGACCATCTTTACAGCCACTGGACATTGCTAGGGGTACTGATGAAGTGATTGCGCGGGTGTGATTCTTTGAATTATTCATAGCTACCTTTAAAATGACCATACTTGTTTGTCTGGAGCCGGTCGTGGTAAGGAGGTGTACAGTTTGGATGTTAGTTTCCGAAACTAAATTCAGGAAAACGTATTGAATTCAAGGTAATATGCACATTATTTGTCTTTTTTGCTTTTGATGTCTGTTTTACTTCGTGAACCTTAGTCTATGAGTATGAGCCGTCATCGACATCATATTTAAACCGGATTTAAACAGAAAACATAAAACTATAGTTTACCTCAAATGATTATGTTATTTTCATACAGCTGCTAAAATAACGTCGAGTTCCGTCCACAAGACATACCAGTGGCTTTCCCCAGAGACATATATACACATGTGTATATATGTCTCTGCTTTCCCGGTATTAAACGTGACTTGTCAAATTAATTAATTTCAACAACGCCTATAGTACCTCAAAAATAAAAAAGAATAATAATGAAAAAATAAGGAAAAAAGGGGGGCCGTGGTTCGTCGACGTTCGACAGTAGTATGTTCATTTTGAAATTTGGAAACTTCTAGATCAAATTTAATAAAATTGCCGATAAAACGGACTGGTTAAGATTTCCGTAATTCTTATTCTGATAGATTTAAATACTTGTTTTCTTATCTATCAAAATTTCTAACATCTTTACTTTTACCTCAAATCATCTTTAAATAAGTTACTATGTAATACAATAGTATGTGGTCTCTCCTTTGAAAGTAGATTGTTTCCGAGTCTTTGTTTACAGTTCGAAATTCCATAACATTACTGAACAATGCATGGCAACGGACAAACACTGCCATTTCAATCAAGGAATTTCATTCATTACAAATCGATTTGAAGATCTATCGATTAGTATTTGAGTATTTATGAGTGTTTTCCTGTAGTGTATTCACTCGTACTCCTTTTTATTTAGAGTGATCACTAAAAATGTCGTGCCTACAGGAAAACACTTCCACTTAAATTTAAGGTCTTTAAAATAAAATATTCGTATATGGCATATTGTTCACCGACGATAATTTTATGTTACATCATGACATACATTAATAAACGGCTAGAATTCTACGTCCACCCACATTTTGACCAACCCGGTACCAGAAAATGGGTAACAAATAGTATCTTTTCAATGTATATACTGATATACAAATGTATAACTTCTTCCGTGCACGTGATATGATTTAATTTTTAAATTTACTTAAATAAAGTTAGGATAATGCAGAAAACCGTCATATGATGTTAACTAACATGTTTCAATGAAAAGCGGCACATATGAGATGCCCGTGGAATCTTATATTAGATGATCAAACATTCTAAAAAGTAGGATGGAATAGCGTTCAAACATGTAAAAACTACAGTTTACTAGAAGTAAAAGAAACCGAAAGCGAAAGTACTACGTTGCGTTTTGCCTATCGAACGTACAAGTTACGTGATTGATCGGTGATTAAGCAGGAGCGGATTTAGAGGTGGCGGGCTCTCTCCCTCTTTCCCCCATATATTTACAAGTATAAATCCAGATTTGGCACCCCAAAAAAATGGCCGAGTAGTTTGACTAATACATGTGTCCCCCCTTTTTCCGGAAATCCTGGATCCGCCACTGTTAAGACGTCTTCCTTCAAACTGTCTTGAGTAGTAAGTATTATATATAACAACCTCTAGAGACCTGTTATTGCATTTGTCATATTGCATTTTTTTTTCAACATTAATTCTGAGAACGTACAACAGTAGTTGCATTTGAACGCAAAAACTGTCTTGTTCTGTTAAAATTCTAATTCTGTAGAATTCCCATCTGCGTCAATACTGATTCGTGATCAGACACATATACATGTATATATAGACATGAGTGACAACGTTGACACAATATCGCTGTCAATCATGATAACCGTCAGTGAAGACAGGGCAATGTGTACCAGATGATTACAGAAAATGTGCGACATTCCAAAGCACTAATATTGACAACTTCATAGTATCTGTTACGTAATATGACCAACTTTGATAGCTATCGGTTGGTCATATTCATTAAAAGACAATAAAACGCCAGAGTTTAGTTATAAATATTACACTTCAATGTATTTGAATGCTTCTCATAAATGTACTGGGTTGTTTCGAACCAGGAAGTCTTTGCAAGGAGACACGTGATAGTGCAAATAAGTGTAATGTGTGAATATCGTTAACACATAATTATAAATCTTTACATTTATAAAACACATGACAAATACTGCTCAGATGATATCTAAGTTACATTCATGTCCAGGCAGACAGGAAGCCACTGCTTTGGCCGGCCATAAAAGAAAGAACAAATCAGATTATCTGGCCATCGAAAGACGGTCATATAACCGCATACGACAACTGTTTTAGTTCTGTGCTGTATTATTGATTTTATGATAAATAATAATTATAATAATAATTTATGATAAATAATTACACATATTACATGGACACTTTCATTCGGACATTAAACCAAGGACTTATAAACAAGATGTTTATAAGTCCTTAATTAAACTGTATATATTTTATTAGAAGTCTTATTTTCAAAAATGTAAACGTTAAGCTTTTAAAAATGAAGTAGCATTGTTTGAAGTCAGTGGTATACTCATCTTGATATGTTTCTTTTCTCCTGAAGATGATGTGGACGATATTGGTTCCTCTTCTGAGCTGTTGCATTGGTTTATCATCACAACAAGGTACGTTGAATTAGGCGCGGAACCTTAATTTTTTTAAAGAAAAAAATCATAATGACACTTTACATGTGCATATTATATCGAAACCACGCACATTACTTGATTATACTCTTAGGTTGAAACAGTGGGCTAAGATAACTTAATTGAAGGAATTAGGTGCTTCATGGCGTTAAACGTGATTTGGGTTGATTTTGTTGTAATTAGGAAGATTGTGTACGTTAAAAGCGACAAGAACTTATTTGTTCTATGCTGCGGCACCTTCGATTGACAAAGCAATTTTTGATGGACCTCCCTCCACAATATAACTTACATGGGGATATGACATCACGTCACTGTGCGTTTCGTAAACGTTAAGAAATATTGAAGGGGCAAAGATACAAAATCATCCAATTATATTTATTATTTCGTGGATGGAAGTTGATAAAGGCATTGGTTTGAGACACAATCAAATACATGTACGTTCGCAAAGAGGACAAAACTGTTTGAGGAAATTCTCGAGTTTTGACAATCTTATAGATTAATCCTCTACTCGGCACGGTATGATTTAACATGTTTATAATCATTTCAGGAATAACATGCAAAGTGCCATCAGATATAATATTTGTATTGGACGGATCAGAAAGTCTAGCATCAGCTGATTTCAACAACATGAAATCATACGTCAACCAAGTCCTACAATATCTTGAAGTAGAAGAACAATACGCCAGGATAGGTGTCATTGTTTTCGGAACATTCCCAGAGGCAATCATTGAATTAAATTCTACATACAATAAGGTTTTGCTGTCGGCTAAAATCATTACATTACCTCATCCAAAATCAGGAACAGGGACGTCAAGAGCATTAGAGCGCATGCGTCAAATGTTTAAAGACAATGGTGAGATTCTACATACGGTTCATATATCAACGATCATTTTTCAGAGAGTGCACTTCATGTGCTAACCAGAGGGGTGGACCGGGGGTCTGAACCCACCCTAAGATTCGGCGAAAAGTACTTTTTGTCATTTTTCTATGAAAGTAAGTAATTTTACAAACCAAAACATGGGTGGACACCCTATCGAAAAATTCTTGAAGAGGGTCCCGCGCCCTCACGTGAATGCAGTATTTCATTAACATTTTAATGTTTTATGTTCAATTCAATGATTTTGATTATCAGCGGCTTATTGAGATTTTTAAGTACAATTTTCAATTTAAATTTTACACAGAAACAGTAAGAGAGAGAGAGAGAGAGATTCAATTTTATTATTTTATGGGGGTTTTCTTTGTTTTAATTGTTGTTTTTGTCCTATTTTGTAAATCTTTTTAAAAGAGGGGGCCTTGTCACACTGATTACCCACTCCTCGTTGAATCCAGATAAGACCCAAAAGTACATGTACTTATGGAGGACTTTTATCATTCCATTCATTATATATGATAAGTTTCAACAAAACCCTTCCATCAAAAACAAGAGCATCAGAGCACAGGACAGCATACAAACAGTGCATCAGTGCATAGGAAAACATACAAATAGTGCATTAGAACACAGGGAAACATACAAATAGTGCATTAGAACACAGGGAAACATACAAATAGTGCATCAGAGCGCAGGGAAGCATACAAATAGTACATCAGTGCATCTTATTTCAAAATCGAAAATGAGCAAATCTTTTGAATTATGTATTCCAATTCAATAGCATTTAATTTCCTAAAATCTTGCATAATGATAATTGCCTTATAATGTCCACAGTGGAAAAAAAATAAAGATATTATCTGAAACAAATTTGATAAACCTCTAAGGGTTGAAAGTTGGACTTCAGTTTGAAACCAAAATAACAACACTTGTAAAGAAACTTAATCAAAAGAATTGTTATGCATTCAGTTTGTTCATCTACCTGTCTTTGTCAAAGTTAATTTGTCAAAGTTTTATAATTCGAAAAAAGATATATGTAAAGGTCTAAAGACTTTGTCAGTGAGAATACCCTCAAGGGTTTATGTCGTCCTACCCATTTCTTCCAGAATTGGTTAAATAAAACATTTTTCATCAAAACTTTTCAGCAATTCCGAAAGAAAATTTCAAAATTTGAATAATTAATCATGATTAACGGATGAACTGTGTGTGTAACTAGATATGACTAATGCTCACTTGCTCCTATGGCTCAGGTAAGCCCAAACTACGTTAAAGGGTAAAGCTACCATGGCAATCTATTCTTCTGTTTTTAAAAGAAATCTGATGCGACCGCCGATTTTGCTAATATGACGTAATGTTGATAAAATGCAAATGCAAGGAGATATTTTATTATTAAACGTTAAAAGAGACTCGATAATGAAATAATGTTTGTTCTTGTAGGTCGGACTGGGGTACGGCGTGTAGGTGTAGTCATCACGGACGGAAAGTCCGTGTCACCGACCGACACTAAGGATCAAGCAGATCTCGCCAAAAACGAGTCAATCCAAATGATATCTATAGGTTTTGGAAACAACGTTTTCTTGTAAGTCTATTTCTTTTGAAATATGTTTTTCATTTTCTGGATTTAGTATATACACATATGTAAATGTTCATGTTTTTCCTCAGATATACTATGTATGATACAACGTAAGATATATATTAATATAATACATTCTTACAGAATAACACCGATATATAAACCCATCCTTGATAATACCACTCACGTAATAGTACGTACTTATGTCACGTTTATTTCTGTATTTTAGCCCCGAGCTTCAGCAGATAGCAAGTTCGCCTGGATTGGTCTTTAACAGCACGGACTTCAATACCCTGGTCACCAGTGTTGTGGGCACACTCAGAGGCATTGTTTGTGATGGTATGTCTTAATGCATTGAGTGATTTTATGTCTTATTACAGAATGTTGTTGATTTCAGTGAACCTATGAATACCTTTATGAGCTCTTTATGAGAGTCCAATATTTGCATGTAAATAGATATTCAGTAGGCGAGATTCCTAGGACTAATTTTTAAATCATTACGAAATGCCTAATTTCCCTATTAATTTACAGGTTATTTGTAGTATACAGGGAAATATGTCCACCCAGGGTCTTCACGGCAAAGCAAAACGAGGTTGCGAGGTCAACCTTCGCACTCAGACCAAAAGGAAGTCATAGCATCTATCGTTTTGTCAATGGTTTTTTATTTTAGCAAATTTAAATTCTAAACTTAGGAATCCAAACCGTAGAATCTGTATTCGGGTTAACAAATGTGTGCATGACATCTTAAACGTACATAAGTAGTGAAGTCCCTGAGCATTGCAGTCTTTTCCATGTAGGCATGTAGGACTCCGTAAAATCTCGGGTACTATTTATAAGTGATGCTATACAATATATTTCTCGTAACCCATGTTCTTGTTACATACACTTTCTACATTTCAGTTATAACCACCACAGCCATTACCACCACGTCAAGACCGACAACCACCACACCACCTGTCACCCAGAAGGTTATATCGGGTATGGCATGTGTAAAAGAATACACTGTATCATAACAGTGTACTTCTGTAACTGTTACTGTTACATATATTTATGATACATACAATGTATCATTTAAGATCTGTAACATCTTCCGTGGTACATTAGCTCAATAACAACTTCCGGGGTGCATTAGCCCTATAACACCTTCCGTGGTAAACTAGGTCAATAACAACTTCCGCAGTACATTAGCTCTAAAACAGCTTTCGGGTACTTTAGCTCAATAACAACATCCGTGGTACATTAGCTCAAAAATTTCCGGGCTACATTAGTTCTATAACAGCTTTCGGGGTACATTAGCTCACAAACAACTTCCGGGGTACATTAGCTCTATAATAGTTTCCGTTGTACTTTAGCTCGATAACAACTTTCGGGGTACATTAGTTCTATCACAGATTTCGGGGTACAATAGTTCTATAACAACTTCCGGGGTACATTACCTTAATGACAGCTTTTGGGGTACTTTAGCTTAATAACAACTTCCGTGGTACATTAGCTCAATAAAAACTTTCGGGGTACATTAGCTCTACTACAGATTTCGGGGTACATTAGCTCAATGACAGGTTCCGGGGTACATTAGCTCTATAATAGCTTTCCAGGTACATTGGCTTAATAACAACTTCCCTTGTACATTAGCTCAATGACAACTTCCGGGGTACATTAGCTCTATAATAGCTTTCCTGGTAAATTAGCTTAATAACAACTTCCGGGGTATATTAGCTCTATAACAGCTTCCCTTGTACATTAGCTCATAACAACTTCCGGGTTACATTAGCTCTATCACAGCATTCGGGGTACATTAGTTCTATAACAACTTCCGGGGTAAATTAGCTCTATAACTGCTTTCGGGGTACATTAGGTCCATAGTAGCTTCCGGGGTACAATAGCTCTGTAACAGCTTCAAGACTGTATGAATTAAATTGAAAAAAGGATCTAAACATTTTAAGAAGCCTTAAACCTTCTAACGTTATTATGGGTTCGAATAACGCAAAATGGATCCATACACTGGTCATCCACAGCGGTTAGGTGACTTTCGTTACTTCCTTGTAACATCTTAAATCGACACTAAAACTCTTTTACTGTCGAGTATTGTGTTCCCATCGTAGTAAACCTTTCCATCTGATGTGCTATGCCCCGCCCTCTCCTGAAGTTTTGTTAAACATTTGAGTCAAATCTTTTACTTAAAGATCATAAGTTAATGTTTGTTTGATCGATGTTTTTATTTTTACATGTATGGTATATCTATAAATAAGCACATACTGGATTTATTATTTTATAGGCATCTGCCCAAACTGTATCATTGGGCGTAATTGGGGATACAAATCTTATCCTGGGGATTGTACCAAGTTTATAAAGATGTATCCTGACTCCAACGGAACTGGCATAGAAACCATCAACTCTTGTCCATTCGGAACTTTCTGGAATCTACGTGATATCACTTGCGATTTTTCTCTGAAAGTAGACTGTCCTGATGGTAAGAAAAGTGCCTGTTTATATTTCCAGCAAACTGATTAAGAAAAAGTAAAGAATTGCTGAAGTGAAATGTCAATATTGATATTGATCTATATCTGCAATTGCAGTTCTGATGCAGTTAGTCGCGCTTATCAATTTTCTGTCAAAGAATCTGGTGTATGAAAAAAAATTATGTATACGTTGACATCCGTGGTAGTCAGAGTTTTATATTTATATCAAACATCATACTTAGATCCTTTCCGTGGTAGTCAGAGTTTTATATGTATATTAAACATCATACTTAGATCCTTGCAAAGGAAAAGCCTCTGGCTCAATTGCAATGGCGGGAAACTGTGGTGCCTACTGGACCTGTGTGAATGGTCAAGCCATGGCTACATGTTGCAGCAAACAGAATCAGCGCTATGATATTAACAATGGATGTGTCGATGACCCTACGTGTATTGATAGATGTCCTCCCGATGATGCTTCTAGAATTGTATTGCCAATAGGTAAAATGAAATCTTACCAATAATTACTTGTATCAAGTAGTCAAGTGCATATTATACTGCAGAGTAGTACGACAGAGGCTGGAAGTTTGGGGTGTATTTTCTCCTGAATGATCCAGTTTGTCCATTAGATCCTTTCAGAGGAAACGATATATTCTAAATTAAAAGATAAAAAGGATTTCATGAGATCATACGATAATTGTCATCAAAACTATAACCTTCGGCCATTACCACCCTTAACAGAGGTAATTTCGTACTCTGCTCCTGTTATCCCCCCTTATCTGGATGTGAGCACTTGTTACATCTACAACCACAAACTCATATACAACGGCAGTATTGTGACTAGTTGAAAACAGAAATATAGGCAGATTTTAAATGTTTGTATGTTTTTTATGTATTTTTCCTTCCTAGGTCGTCGTATGTGCATGTCCTTTATGAAAGTAAGAATAAGATAAAATCTGCATACATCTCTAAAGGTCACTGTTTCTTGGTAATCTACATCGGTAGGATTTGCCATAGTAGAGACATAGTCCCTGGCTTTATATAGACACATAGAAATCTCATTACTCATTGTTAGGATATGAAAGGACAGCTTGAGGGAGCCACTGACAAATCAGCCATACACTGTTATCTGGTTTGGTAACCCTCCCCTGCAGAAGTATTTTTAGAATTTTTGTAAGAATTTTATCTCGTAAAAGCCCCAAGCTATGGTGATCTGTGGTCAGTAATGCATGGTAGTTATGTATTTAGGATCTCGTAAATCAGTAGTGCTGATGGAATCTATACATCGATATACACATATCATATCTATATGTTAGATGTTGTATTTAGCTTAAGGACTGAATTATCTATATCGAATTTCTATGTGTTAGCTCTATTGCCTAAACTGTGTACATTTATAAGTGAAAAACGTCAGATAGTATTTAAATCCTTTTTTAGAATTCAGCTCTTTTAGAGAAATTACGCTGAAGTGCTTTGATCGTTCTTCATCTAACTCTCCGACGTCGCGAGAGAGAGAGAGAGAGAGAGAGAGAGAGAGAGAGAGAGAGAGAGAGAGAGTTTTATTATTTCTAAACTTATATTTTTAACTTAGAGAATGTCATTGTTAATTGTAAAATTAACATATCCATGTAATTAAATAAATAGTAATAACGTTGATGTTGATGGTGATGATGTTGATGCTAAACACTAGTCCAAATTAAAACGTAACTAATAAAATAAAGTGTCTTTCTTCTGAATCATAGTATGTACAAGATATCCAGACAATTCAGATGAGAAGAAATATATTGAAAATGTCCCAGGTCACGGGAACCTTTCTCGGTCATGTCCTTACGGATCTGCATTCGTTGCTGGGGATTGTGGATGTACGAAACTTTTAGAAACTCTGCCTTCACTTCCAATTCAAGGTAAGAATTTAATATATATTCACAATACACAGTGAAACAATAAGAGTTATAAGTATATATTTTATGATTTGATGTGGTATTACTTGATATTTCTATAACTCCAGTAAAATTTTATAAATATGCCTATTTCATAGTGATTAGAAATCTTCTGTATATTTACAGACAAACATGTATTATTAATCAGAGCAGATACATATATTTATCACAACTGAACAAATGGTCTCAATTATAAACGTCGTCCGATAGACTGCGCAAATGCGTATACCCCAAAATCATTATTTAGTATTTTCAATCTTTTGCCTATGTTTACGGAAGCCAATTAAGGCCAAATAATTTTTATTCTATCTTGAATGTTCAACTTACTAACTTCAAATTTCAACTTAACTGTCTTGAAAAATGAATAAACTATCTTAAGAATTTAACTCACTGTCTTGAATATTCTAGATACTTAAATATCTTGAAAACTCATCATAATTATTTTGAATATTCAACTCAACTGTCTTGAAAATTCAGCTCAATATTTCCTTGTTACTCAAATTCTCTCTGCTTATACGATGCTCATCCATATCAATAACTAAACTGCCCAGAAAGCTGTTTTGTTAACTGTTATGTGAACAAGAGTTGTCATCAAACAATACAGCTCGCCGGCGAGATATTGTTACAGGGAAATGTCGTGGGATCAAAAGGTTTGGTACAGACAGAGAAGTCTAGCCGCAATGAACACATTTGTGACATATGAAAACCCTATCCCTAGTAATTGACGAGTTATGGGCATGGTTAAAGTTTTTGAAAAAGGGGTCAAACGTCAAGGACAAAGTCATGGGGTAAAAATGTTTGATACACATAGAAAGGTCTAGCAATAATGAACCCAAATGTGAAATATGAAAGCTCTACGTTCAGTATTTGATCTGTAATGGACAAAGTTGAAGCTATGGGAAAGTAGGTCAAAGTCAAGATAATTGTACCAAAATGATGGTACCAATGACAAGGTTTTGTCACAAGAAATGTACGTGTGAAGTATGAAAGTCCTGTGTTTAATTGCTTTGAAGGTATGACCAAGGTTAAAGTGTTTGTCTACGCCGCCAACGCCGACGCGGACACCGGCACTAGGACTATGATATTAGCTCTCCGGATATTCGACACGACAAGCTAAAAAGGGTGTCTTAAAATTTTAAGACAGTATATTGATTGTATAAGATAGGTTGGATTTTCAAGATAGTATCTTGAATTTTCAAGATAGTATCTTGAATTTTCAAGATAGTATCTTGAATTTTCAAGTTAGTAAGTTGAATTTTCTAGATAGTTTGTTGAATTTTCAAGATAGTATCTTGAATTTTTAAGTTAGTAAGTTGAGTTATCAAAACATTTTCTTGATTTTTCAAGAAAAAAGAGGAGTTACCGGCTCATTTATGTGGCAGAAGTCACCATGGAGCTATAAAATACATGAATATACATAATATAATAGAACATTTAACACATTACAAAAATAATTGATTGTAGTGCAATTACGATACCGACTTAGGACGGTCATTTAATTTGACAAAAGCCAAACAAGTGGTGTGGTTGACCGGTTTACGGGCCCACCTTCCCACTCACCGTAACAGCAGAACAATCAAAAGACGTACATTTAAAAATTTTTAAATAATCCTCCATGTAAAGAACAAGGATCAACAGGTATCGCATATTGAGAGGTCATAAAAATATAAACACGTAAGGTATTGTAAAACACATAATGGTATAAAAATATATGCGACATCAACATGATAAACCGTGCTCTTTCAGTCTGAAAGCGAGCTAAGACCCTAGATCTGTAGGAGTCCCGACTAACAGTCAGAGGGGACGAGGTTCAGGACCATGTCTCCTCTGAAAGAGGTTTGGACAAGGCCCGTCATATAATCCCCACCGCCCTGTTAGTCAGCGTGCAACGTTCAAGTAAAAGTCTGCATAAGGCTGTAGAGGGGCCAAATACAAGACCTATAGTCTTTTTGATGATCTCAATATCATATTGTCTATTTAGGAGACGTTTGAATAGTATCTTGAATTTTCAAGTTAGTAAGTTGCATTTTCAAAATAGTTTCTTGAATTTTTAAGATAGTATCTTGAATTTTCAAGTGTTTGTATCGGAGTTCCGTACAGAACTATTTCGCATACCTGACAGCTTGGTACACAAGAATTCCCGTTTTAGTAATCTTCTATAATAAGAAAATAAAACATTTATTGAATATTTGTGTGGTAACATTGGGAATGAGTGAAACTTTGAAATAAACTGGCCGCTAATGTTGACATGGATGAAGACCGCTGGATGAAAATGCTTTTCACAAGTTCAGGGAGTAATTGCTGTCAGTAGCTGCTCAATTTCGATCTTTCATTGGGACAGGAAAATGCGTGTTTTCATACAGATTGTCATGAGAAACCTACTCCAGACCGCTGATATTATCTTTAAACATGGGGAATTTTGTCTGGTCATTAGCACAACTGTAAACCAAGCAATGGTTCAGTAAATTTTTGATTAGTTTGTATTTATATTTCTTCTCTGTTCCTATTAAATAGTAAATTTACCTATATATGTAAATAACTATATGTTCATTTATAGCATGTACACCTGAAGTCTATCTGAACTTTGACGACAATTTCCACGATGTATCAAGTAACTCCGTTCCTGCTGGATTGGAAAATATGCAGAGAGACTCTAAGCAAGCAGTGTTCGATGGCACCGGGATGATCAACTTGTGGAGATTCTCTAACACAGACTTCAAACAAAAACTGACTTTATCTCTGGAATTCCAAATTTCTAATACCGGAGACACACAACAAGTCCTGGTCAGTAACTGTATATTCAGCAACCAGGAGGAGGCAACTATTGCCATCTTAGCCGATCGTTCAACTAACAGAGTAATCTTTAAGACAGAGACAAGTAATGGAACGCAAAGCGTGGATGTTCCTTATGTTGTAAGTTTATTTTGGAATTCATATGGTACCGAATATAGTACTTACTGGTGTAAAGAAACTTGTAATACATTAATATATCTTTATTAAAATCAGATGGCATCCATCGACGAGGTGTTATAATCATGCTCGGAAAGTTGACGTATACTTTAATTTTTTATGGTCGAAATGTATGTAGGAAAATATATTTCGAGAAATAGTACTGCATATGGTGTCTTGTGGTCTTATTCATGTGATATACAAGTCATGAAATTCAGATGAAAGGAAACAGGATCAAAGATATCATTTTCTTAAGCATTTTATCATTGACAAAACATTCATAAAAGAACGATTTTGTTTCAAAGCATATACTTTTTGTCTTGCGACGCAGGCTAGTTGGATTCGATTGTTATCGATGTAAAATATATAGTAGAGATTGATAGTCTTCTGTTGCTTTGGTTGATTCACAACATACACACATACATACACATACATACACGACGTTAACGAGCACATGATCGGAAAGTTGACCTATACTGTAATTGTTTATGGTCGAAATGTTTGTAGGAAAATATATTTCGAGAAATAGTACTGCATATGGTGTCTTGTGGTCTAATTCATGTGATATACAAGTCATGAAATTCAGATGTAAGGACACATAGGAAATATGTTTGCTTTTTTTTACAGGCAAATGCAATGAACAAGGTGACGTACGTGTATGACGGGCATACATTAACTGGAATCGTAAATGGTGTTGCTGTACAGCAGCCCCTTACTGGTAAGTTTCTCTTTACTGAATCCAGAATCCAGACGTTACATAATGCGATACAAACAACTTAAAATTATAAAAATCGTACCACAGCCGCCTTTGATAAGGTATTAATATTTCATAAAAAAAGTGCGGATTAAGAGGAGGTGGGGTAAGGACACTGCTACTGCATTTTATGTCTTCTGTAACTCCAGCTAGGTAAGCACTATATGAGATTTTTCCATACTTATCATATACCATCTTACAGGTGATATCGAAAGACGTCAAAGTGGATTAGTTCTAGGAGCAGGCAGCAAGATGTCATCCTTCAACGGACGAATGGATGACGTAAGTAACAGGTTTATGACTATGTTTTGACGTTATATTAAATTATTAATATATACTATCCTGGTAAGCATCAGGATACCAGACAATAATAGATCCAGCGACTGAGTAGGCAAACATGGAATTTGGAATGTAAAGATGATGGATAAATCCACACCATAAGTCTAAAAATCATGAAACCAGAGGCCATACAAAATCGGTGAAAATGAAAAACAAGTTTGGAAGCTATTATAGCTGCTTTCCTCCATAACTTAACATTGACCGCCCCCATTTTTCGGAAAATGTTATCATGTAACTGTAGTCCACTCACCAAATTGAAATCAACAAAATCGAAATGAAATAGAACAATATATACACAATAATGGTTGGTCGAGTCTGGAATTTGTGAAAATATTTTCTATGAAGTTGAAATTATGCTCTGATATCATCAAGCTTTCCCCCCTTAATTGCGTGGAATCTTTCTACGAAAACACGTTTGAGGGTTTTATGGAAGATTTCAAAGGATATCCATACTTGCATAATTTCATAGTCATACACTTTTATTATAGCATAATACACTCTCTCAGAAATGCCCCGGTATTGAAAATTTAATCCATCATCTATATCAACCTCCTCATGAGTATTTGTTGAAGTGGAAATGTCAATTATAATAAGCAATATTTCAGAGGTTGTAATTAACAGTTTTATTTTCTTAATGCTTGCATACCATATAGTACTAATATCATGACATTGAAAACATGTGTATTAAACTTCAGAACCATTTATTCCAGTTCAAACTTTTCATGTGTTGGCCTGACAACGTTCTGCCTTATGTATCACAGTAATGGCTTCGGACATTGTGGCAACAGTGTTTGAATATTAGTATAAAAACTCTGTAGAAACTTACGCAAGTAACAAAATATAGGCTAAGAAACCAAAAATCATAGTCAAGTCCAAGATAGCTACTGCGATAGGAGCCAGGGACAAAGACCACCATGGGATCCCCATAATATTACATTACTAGTATACAGCAGTTGTAGATTCAGATATTATATGTAGGACATAATGACAACGTCCTCACGAAGAGATAAGGCGACAATAGTCAAATTCTCGATAAGATACATGTATAATGATTGAATCCCATATTGCTTTGAGAATTAGGAATTTATAGTTCATAGTTTTACAATTATAATTTACAAGTGCATTTCATGAATGTTCTGTGTATGTTAATCAAGATGTTATTATTATTTGTACATTTTGTTGATATATATTTACGATTACGAAAATCCATTTTTGATTTATGAATAGATCATTATTTACTTTCTAGTTATAGAAATTGTTTGTCTTTGTTCCGATTTTGTTTGATATTGATTTCGAATTGTAATAAATCTTTTGCACATCGTCACAAGTTTTCTTTGTTGTGAAATATCTATATCAACACTTAACATACAACAAAGCTGGTGTAGAAACACAACATAACGTAAGACTTAAATGAATATGATAAAAGTGCAAGGAAATTCATTCTTTCTTGCCATTTATTTACATGTACTTTTTAACTAGAAACTACAAGAATGATTGTGATTTTTAACTGTATTACCCTGCGTCTACAACGTATAAAATATGTGTCTGTCATTGTATTTGTAAATTGTATTTTGTAAATGAAATATAAAATCACTGACACGAGAGAGGAATAAAACAAAGTTAATATTCCGCATTTGCATTATATGAAATGCATTAGAGGATCAATGTATTGTAATTAATTCGTCAAAGTTGATCATTTCGTGTACTATGTGTTTGCGCTGCTTTGAACGTAATATGTTGAGGTACACGCGTCTCCTTAATTTGCAACTGTCATAATGTTTAAATGATTATCTATCTATTATCTATAAATGGGCTTGATTGACAAATGCGGAGATGATCCAGACAATTTACTTTGCACAGGGAATACACCTCGGAATTTATATAATCATTTTCTAAGTAAAATCTTATTTTTCGATCTTTTGTTTTACTAAGACTATTGCCTAAAGTGCGAAGTGAACTCAAATTAGATAAGCTTAGAAATTGCAATGAGAAACGCATATTATTGAAAATTTAGTTTTCCAAATATGATAAAAGGTCTGAATTAGATCCTTAAATTTTCGATTCATTAAATCACTTGCATAATCACAAGTCAGTTCTCAGTTCCTTCGGTATTACTACAAGTGAATCTGATCTCGAGCTACCGTACCTTTTTTGGATTCCAAAGATACATAAAACTCCATATAAGTATCGATTTGTAGCTGGATCTTCCAAGTGTTCCACCAAGCCTCTTTCCATGTTACTCACCAAAATTTTAACAGAAATCAAATATGGTCTTCAGCAATATTGCTCTACAGCTTACTTGAGAAGCGGAATTAATGAGATGTGGATCCTAAAAACTTCCAAGGAACTTTTGGAGCACTCAAAATCTCCTATTTTCAATAATGTCAAATCTTTTGACTTTTCGACTATATATACAACCATTCCTCATCAAAAACTAACTAACAGAATAACATCAATTATTCAAAACGCCTTCTTTAACTAAAAAGGAATTCGCAGATATAAATATCTCGTTTTAGGCCACAACGACACATATTTTGTTAAGGAACAGCCTGATTCCAGCTGCAAGTATACAGAAAAAGAGATTATCCAAATGTTAGAATTTCTAATAGATATTTTTGTGATATTTGGTAGGAAAGTGTTCCAACAGATTGTTGGCATTTCCTAATGGTACTAATTGCGCGCCTCTTCTGGCCGACATATTTTTTTTCTCTTACGAGGCAGAATTCATACAGTCTCTGCTCTTTAAAGGCAATAAACAATTTGCATTTCGGTTCAACTTTACATACAGATACATCGATGATGTTTTGTCGATTAACAACCCTGTATTTGAGGATCACTTCAACATCATATATCCAAAGGAACTCGAGATAAAAGATACTACAGAGAGCGCATCTTCTGCTTCATACCTCGATATACTGCTATCAATTAGTGACGATGGTTCATTAGTAACCTCTCTCTATGACAAACGTGACGATTTCAATTTCATTATTACCGACTTCCCTTTTCTGAGTAGCAACATACCTTCCTGTCCCGCATATGGCGTCTTCATTTCAAAACTTATACGCTATGCCAGGGCATGCTTTAAACACGAAAATTTCGTCCTGAGAGCGAGGAGTTTTGTCACGAAACTACTCTCACAAGGATATATTGAGGAACGTTTGAAATTGTCACTGAGGAAGTTCTATGGTCGTTATAGGGATCTATTGCAAATTCAGATTCCTCTTTCAAGAATCTTAAGCGATATTTTAGGACATGACCATACTAAATAACCATCTTAACTTTTTGACTATACTTGATTTGACATAATACGTGTAGACATGTATATACAGATATTTGTTCACCTGCGTTTCCGACACCGGAATTTCAGACAGCATTTCTTTCCTTGATTGGGAAATTTGACTTCGTGTTCCTGTCTCCTTCGTATGTTCATGCGTGTATATTTATGTATTTACCTCCTCGATTTGAAAGGTTATTGCAGGACTTTTGCGACAGCTGTTGTAAGCAAACAGGGGACGCTTACTCCTGCCGAGCACCTGGTCTCACCTCGATTTTATTGGGGTTCGCATTTGTCTGAATATGACACTAAACACGATATTGTCCCCTTTATTCCATGGACTATGAGATATGATTTACCCTTCGGTACTTCTTTGTTTTTTTACTTTGCACCAACTTAAATATTGAAAGTAATTTGTATTTTTTTAGCATAGAAATCTGAAACATTACAGCAGACTCTAGTAAATTGAACCAGTTGAGAAATATAGATAACATATGAAAGGAGTCACAGGACATCGTTGTCTAAACAAGTGAAATTCACAATAGGAAATTTTCAGTTGACGCGTTTGTCATAAATGCTAGTCATGTCAATAAGGTCGACTTGTTAAGAATTTGAAGTAAAACAATAAGATAACAATAAATGTTCCGTACTGTTAAAGAAAAACACGCACACACATGGATACACAAATATATATATATATTGAAAGCCTATCTAAAGTTATTAATAAGCGTTTATAAAAAATAAAGGTTGTACAGATACAAGAACATAGTTTTGTGTTATTCAGACACATATTTTGTGGAAAAAGACAGTGATTAGAAATCAATTCTTATATATACCGTTTGGTGACCAAGAACTCCAACAAACTGTCGGCATTCTAATGAGCACTAATTGTGCACTTTTGTTGACCGATTTGTCACTTTATTCATTATTCAGTTGGCAATGAATCTTAATTTCACACTTAGATATATTGATGATGTATTGTCATCAAATAATGCAGGCTTTGATATACATGTACACGCAATATATCCCAAAGAACAGGAAATTAAAGATACAACGTTACAGAATCCAGTTTTTGCGCTTCGTATTTACATCTTCCTTTAAATACTGACAAACAAGATGACTTTAATACTCCTATTGTTAACTTTTCCACACACACATAGTAACAAACGTTTACTACCTGAATATTGTGTCTATGTATTTCAGCTAATCCAATATGCTAGAGCTTCTTCTAACAATGGCTCCTTCATTCATCGAGGAAAATTACTTACCGAAAAGTTATTATTATTATTTATAAATTTTTAAATGTACGTCTTTTGATTGTTCTGCTGTTAAGGTGAGTGGGAAGGTTGGCCCGTAAACCGGTTAACCACACCATTTGTTTGGCTTTTGTCAAATTAAATGACCGTCCTAAGTCGGTATCGTAATTGCACTACAATCAAATATTTTTGTAATGTGTTAAATGTTCTATTATATTATTTATATTCATGTATTGTATAGCTCCATGGTGACTTCTGCCACATAATTGAGCCGGTAACTCCTCTTTTTTCTTATGACATGAATATGAAGTAATATGTCACCAATACGCAGATTTTAAGGACGATACAAAGATAATGTGTACAATTATTGGATATCATTGTCCAACATACTGACTTCCTTATTCGGTTGAAGATGTTGTTTATCGTTTAGATTGTGGTAGATCAGTATCCCAATATCAGTAATAATCATGACGTTTTATCAAATGTGACTACGTTACCATACCGTCTACTGAATGTGACTTCGAGATTAAAATAACTCGACTTGTATTATAGCATCACAGCAGGGGATGCTTATTCCTCTTTGGCACCTAATCCCACCTCTGGATTTTCTCCATGTGTCCGTGATTTCCTTTACCAATGATTTTGTCCTTTTTATCGATTTTCCGTTGGAATATTACTCGGTATCTCAATGTTTGACATATATATCCTCGAACCCCCGAACTCCGACACCATAAGCATGTAACAATGAAGCGTTCTTCGTTTGGTAATTTGTATGGTTATTTCTATATATCAGTCAATAAATCAAATCTTTTTGCATATTTTCACATCCTTTTCAGCAGCAAACGGTGACCACAGCGCTTGGATAAGCGTCTGAATCGATCCGAGGTCAGACATGTGTAATCTGTGTCAAATGAATGTAACTACGTCACCTCGGTACTTTAGGGGCCAAAGCAATTAAATTTCTTGAATTGTGTGTTTGTTGTCAATTATTATTACAATTATTATTATTAAATACGAAATAAACATATATTTCAATAATTATAATCCTTTAATACAATTATATTAAAGAAAATAAATGTTTGTAATCAATAATAGAATGAGAATGATATTAAAGAACATTTTAACAGTCAAATAGCACGTACAGCAGTTCATAGAGGATGCGGTTGCATTAATAACAGTGAATGCATTTGAATATGGCCCCTCTTCTCAGTGCTACTAATTTGGTGCAGTACTTTAGATGTACCCAGTGTCTACATATGTTACATTCATGCATTGTCCCCAGTTTACAAATAGTAAATGTACGCATTTTGTAGGGATTTGGGATAATAACTAAGTTCTGTTTTTTCCTTCTCTATACTTTTTTTATGATTTGTCTGAAATCAATATTATTTATTTGCTTTTACTATTTTATATCATGAGGGAAAGGGGGTGGGGGTGGGGTTTCTTTCATGATTTTACTGAATATCATTAAAATAAATTATTTTAAAATTATTTATTTTATTATTGAATGAAGTAATACAATGTATATTAAAACAAGTTTTAAACATTTAACATTACTCCAATCACCTAAAGGAATGATTACTTAATATTGAAATACATGCAATTGAAATACCAAGACGAAGAAGTACCATATTTGCAAAAACTTTATATTTGTCATATCACTTTATCATCCACGTTTTAACCCAATATATCTGTAAACATTACTATTACTCGCTATATAACATCTATATTGCGTCAAGAACGTCATTGCCAACAACAGAAAATACATAGCGTATTAATTGCAATAAAATAACAAAAACATATCATTGGCCTCATTCTATTCTGAAAAATCAGGTGACATCTTCGGCATTGACTTTTCCCAATATGACTGACAAGAGGATGTAAACGTGTGTAGCTCCTTTGGGAGAATCACGGCTTATATATATATACATATATATATATATATATATATATATATATATATATATATATATATATGTGTGTGTGTGTGTGTGTGTGTGTCAAACATTGAGATACCGAGTAATATTTTTACGAGGGATGTCTACATTTCTCAGATTGGCAATGCATTGTGAAGAATTTTTTATCATAATGTAGATATCTTTTCAATAAATATTGCATCGTTTTGGAAGGTTATCACGTATTCACCTTTCCTGTGCAGTGTTGAAATAGAGAAAAGCATATTTTGACTATGTCCATTCTCTTAAAAGATATGTATGCTACACGTTAATAATAGAATTTTTAATTCCTCGAAGCGGATTGCATAGTTTGTAAATATATTTTACTTCTATATTACTATAGTAAAATAGATTATAAATGTCATTGTTTAACTGAAGGATTGTTAAGTATTAGCTCTAACGAATCATGTTATGATAATGTAACGTTCAATTGTATACAGTGCGCCCCCCCCCCCCCTCATTTTTCGTCACATATGTATTTACTAGTAAAAATCCAGATTTGGCACCAAAAATGGCTGAGTAGTTTGGCTAATACACATATGCTCCAACACTTTTTGAACAAAAATTAATTTATTTAATATATTTTAAATATCTTTGAATATTTTGTAGACAAGTAGGTAAGTCTTAATTTCTTCGTAATACACGACAAGCAACATAGCCATTAACGTAATCTTAGCAATTTTGTGTGAATGCTCCATTTCATATGAAATTGTTGCGAATACATCCCATGTCTCCCTCAATTTTCTTATACTCATGTCTTTTGCATTTAAATTATTCTTCTTTCCCTGACAAAATGCATCCTCATGGATATTTATCACACTTTATCTACAATAGAATTTACCTATCAAAAAAGTTGTTATTTTATATAATACATTAGACAGAAATACGAAATAACATGACATGGTACTGTGTCAAAATGAGTGTATATAGCAGACATTCATGAAATCATGGAACCCAAGTTGAGAACATTTGTTTGGTATGTATTGAAGCTCATTGTTAATAAAGAGGTATTGGTTCGTAATTTGTAATCTCTCATTACGCAATTTTCCTTCTTCAAAATAAACCTTTCCTACTCATTTGATGCGACACGTTTTCTGGATGATAAAATTAAACGAATCTGACACTTGACTATTTGAACCAGATTTGAGAATATCATTCATCTACATTCATCTACTTGGTAACTTGATCATGTGACAAATACCTTATAACATATTCCCTCCTTTCGTTTAAGTCAGTAAATCAAGGAAATTATCATATACATTGGCGTATTACTAAACCGTCAAACCAAGATGGATGTCGCCTGTTATTTCAACAAAATAACATTTTAAAGAATGTAGTTTGAGGAACCATTATCGATTAGTATAACTTGTAGTGAATTTTAAGTGGCAACTGTGTTACACTAATATTTTAAACATTTAATATGTTTAAACATTATTATATTCAAACATATTAGATGTTTAAAATATGAGTGTAACAACTGTATAAGTTTCTTTACAATCGGTAAATCGTCCTGACTATCACAAATGATGTAACACTGAAATATACAAATGGTCTATTAAGAACTACAATCAAACGAGGAACTCAACGTGTCAGAAAACGATTGCTGAAAAGATGATATAGCAACTGTAAAATGTGAGAAATGTGGACTTAAAATTTGTTTTTCGTATTCTTTGGGTATAAAATATTCACTTAGTGACAGTGTTTGGTAAATGAAGGTATCATACTCTGCTAAAGCTTAAGCTTATCGGATTAGTCGAAACATAAAGACGCAAAGAAGCAAATAACAACACTGCTTAAGAGTCTATCTCTCAGTTTTTCAATATGGTAAGTAATGTGAAAAATAAGAAAGTCATACCACTCCATGTATTCATCGGTTAAGAACATCTGAGAGTTTGGTATTATAGAAAGTTCTTTAAAGTTTCTTAACATACGGAACTGTATAAAACTGTGCAATTACACATGAAGATTATAATAGTTTTTCTCCTGAACCTGAATTACAAATAGTATCTTGATAAGGCTGAGATACATTGTTCCTGTTTATGTAATAAAATGACTTTGTCCGCAGAGATAACAACACGGAAACATTGTATATCGAATTTCATATTTAGTGCTGTTGTCGCCTTTTTTATATTTAACATATGAACTTTACCTTTTATAATAACTTGCAGTGACCTGTTACCCAACACTCTTGACCAGCAAAAGTTATTGTAATATTTTCTTTCCTTCATTTGTGTTTATATAGCTTATAACATATGTATGTTATAATTATTATGTATAACGATTAATAAAATCATATCGAGTTATTGTATATTTCCAGGTAAAATAGTTCCTCTGTTGGAGGATGCATCATTAAATTCATCAGTCATGAAATTGTTAGTCATCAGCTGTGATAGATACAGAGCTTTTCGTTGGCATTTTGGTAAAGACCCTACATTATTTACAAGACGTTATCCTTTTAGATCCAATTGATTAATATTGATATCTACTTATTTGTTGTCTATGCCGTTCTTTTTGACGACACATCTAGAATCAGCAGTTCTTCGATGGCTCCACGGTTAATGTATGCCGCACAATGATAAAGGAAGCATGGAGCAATGTTTTTGTTCTATCCACGTTCACGATTTTCTTTATGATACCGATGACGGGTTTAACGTATGTACATTTTAATACGTAAAATACACGAAGCATCAAGTAATGAAAATAATATTCTTTTCCAGCAGAGTAAGCAAGCTGTCATTATGATCCTGCTGGTTATAATCAAATTGTTTGTATCATTAATGCCTATTAGACTATTCACTCTATAGATAATCTATTCGCTGGCTCAGGATAAAATAAACCATGGATTTACACCTGTTACAAAACTGTTGAATGTATCCCGCATCATGATGTATAAGTATTTTGCATCTAACCCTTTGATCTATGCTCTTTTATCAAAGAAGTTTAGGGTTGCATTGAAGAAAACTGTATGGTGGCCAATCTGTACAAGGAAATCGAGCAATTACTTCATAAGCGTACCATGATTGTTGCCTCATGCACGACCGTCACGAATGAGGTTCCTTCAAGCCAGGTCACATCTGCGGATGATCGGATTCACTTCCTCTCAATAGACAAACAGTCTATAGGTACAGTACCAAAAACAACTCAGTTGAGATGGTACGCATCGTAATATTATCATGAATATTCCGTCTACTGTCCACCAGTAACTTCATGTTGTTTTGGAAATGAATTGATAGCTTCGGTTTGCTTTCAGATTCCTAAAATATATGTACTACTATATGTGCATACTTATAAATAAATTCAATTTGTATCATGGTTTTGGTTGTTTTCTATATTAAATTATTATTATTCATTGAAATACTGCCAATATTATATATGTCATCACTTGAGAAGCTAGAGAACGTGGGGCTCAATATGTCGGGGAAACCTCAAACTTTGAAACAACGTTTTCGGAATCATTCCTATAAAATTCGTAATAATCCACGACGTAAATACCAGAATTTTCTTTATAACCACTTTAATAAATACTAACATCATACTAACAATGTGAAAATAACTCTAGTAGAAAATATTTCTAAATTACCAGGTGATACAAAATCAGATGTTAAAAAACGACTTTTGGAAGCTGAGCTCTACTGGATTAAACAACTACAAACCCGGTACCCTCTCGGTCTTAACGACCAAATATATCGACAAGGTAATATTTCTTCTCATCAGAATAGGATCAATAATTTTACATTAAGACATAATACTATTAGAAAACGTAGGTCACATGGTCGTCGCCGTAACCGTAACATGAAAAAACGTAATCGTTTAAATAGGTCATCAGACGATCTTCTATTTATCGTAAAAAATAATGGCCGTCATGAACTTTTGCATGCACTATCCTCTATTCCGGTAAATAAGTTGAAACCTATTCTGGACGAAGCTTATCTTCGAAGTTTACGCAAATCTGATTGATATAAACTCAAATTGATTATTTTATTTTCATGTAATAAACCCTGTCCTCGTATTCCGTTTCTTCCACCCAAGCAGCAATTTCTCAAAATTAGATTTATTAATAAAGGTTTCGATCTACTTCACATTTCTAATATTTTCCGTGATTATAGAGTCATAGAGTCTAAAATCCCCCAATATTTTGAGAATTTAGAACCTCCACTTATTTGTTACCAGTACAAAAACCTATAAGAATGTAAAGATGATGGATAAATCCAAAACACAAGTCTAGAAATCATGAAACCAGAGGACATACAAAATCAGTGAAAATGAAAAACAAGTGGAAAATAACAAAATATGTCTCCTTGAAGAGCAAATGTGAACCCCTGTGATGGAGTGAGATCAGGTGCCCGGGGAGAGTGAGCATCTGCTTGCTAGCAACACCCGTCACATATACTAAATTATAATAGAGTTACATCTAACCCTGATATTTCAGACTCTATTTCTTCGTCGTGTTCTAGTGAAAATTCTAAATATGTATATAAACCGGCAGGTCATATTATTACTGGTGACCTAAACTGTATTTCGGGCAAGAAATTGGGTACCCTTTTTGAAAAGGACCTAAATATAGGTTACCGTCCAGGATAGATTTCAATAAATGCCGTGACGTTATAGAGGATCCTATAACTACATATTGTAAACGTTGCTGTAAAAAAGAACAGGTAAAGGTTCATGCTCTTAATGATTAGAAATACGAGATTTTAAGAATTGTCAATATCCGTATTAAGAACTTTACGGAAAATCCGCATTTATTTCAACAGCCCAGTACATTGACGGCAAATTCTATTAAAAAGAGGATAGTTGACTTACATACTAAATATGTCTTTGTTCCTGTTGATAAAGCAGGTAATAACATACTAGTTGTTTGAAAACTATATTATATTGAAGTACTTAAAAACGAATTAAACTCCACTCATACATATGTGGAAAGCCCTCCCTCAAAAGACAGCACCTTGCACGATCACCTCATGACCATGTCCGACTTCAAAATTAAAACTGATAAATCTGATCCACCAACCATGTATTGGCTCCCAAAACTATATAAAAGTCCATATAAATCACGTTTCATATCTAATTCTAGCCACTGCTCTACTACGGTACTATCAAAACATATTACGTCTGCTCTAACTGCTATAAAAGATCATATTATCAAATATTGTGATGTCGCATTTCATGATAGTAACATCAATTACTTTTGGTCAATTAAAAACTCTCATGAAGTTATAGACAAACTTCTTTCACTAAATTTCAAAGCGACTCAAATTTCTACATTTGATTTTTCTACACTTTATACATCTCTGCCTCATGATTTGATTAAAAGCAAGTTGCTGTCTCTTATACAATGGTGTTTTCACAGAGAATCAAAAACTTACATACGTACTTCCAATAACTCCGGATTCTTTTCCAACAAACAATATACTTCATATAAATACTGGACTTGCAAGGAATTATGTAAAGCACTAGATTTTCTCATGAATAATATTTTTGTGCAATTTGATGGCAAGATATATCAACAAATAGTTGGGATTCCTATGGGTACTAACTGCGCGCCTCTGATAGCAGATTTATTTCTTTATTGTTATGAGAGGGATTTTATGGTTTCTATTCAAAAATCAAAACTTTTCGACCTCATTGACAAATTTCATAATACTTGCAGATATCTGGATGACATTTTGGTTATCGACAACCCTGAATTCGAACAATTTATATCAGAAATATACCACCAGAGCGCAAATTGAATAAAACTAATACTTGAGATAAATCTACACCTTTCTTAGATTTGAACATCAAAATTATCAACCACCTAATATATATACTAATTTTTATGATAAACGTGAGGATTTTGGATTTCCTATTGAAAATTTCCCTTACTTCCTTACTTGGATGGCGATGTCCCTCGACTCCCATCATATGGTATATATATATCTCAATTAGTTCGATTTGTCAGAGGCTGCTGACCGATGTTTTGGACTTTCATAAATGAAATTTACAAATTACTACTAAACTTTTAACTCAGGGTTACAGATATCACAAGCTAAGAAAAACATTCGGCAAATTCTTCAGATCTTATTCAGAACTTCTATCTAAATTTGGAAATATTTCTTTTCAACAGTATGTATCCAATGGAATTTCCCATCCTTATTTTTACGGTGATCTCGTATATAAACTAAGGAAAGTAAAAGGCTCCGATAACGTTATTTTATCATGTAATAAAATAATCAAACGTCTTCTAAATAGACAATATGATGTTGAGATCATCAAAAAGACTACAGGTCTTGTATTTGGCCCCTCTACAGCCTTATGCAGACTTTTACTTGAACGTTGCACGCTGACTAACAGGGCGGTGGGGACTATATGACGGGCCTTGTCCAAACCTCTTTCAGAGGAGACATGGTCCTGAACCTCGTCCCCTCTGACTGTTAGTCGGGACTCCTACAGATCTAGGGTCTTAGCTCGCTTTCAGACTGAAAGAGCACGGTTTATCATGTTGATGTCATGTTGTGTGGGAAGGTGGGCCCGTAAACCGGTTAAGCACACCATTTGTTTGGCTTTTGTCAAATTAAATGACCGTCCTAAGTCGGTATCGTAATTGCACTACAATCAAATATTTTTGTAATGTGATATATGTTCTAGTATATTATTTATATTCATGTATTGTATAGCTCTATGGTGACTTCTGCCACATAACTGAGCCAGTAACTCCTCTTTTTTCTTTCTTGGTAGTCACGTTCTCTTGGCTTTTGATCAACGCTCTTATTTCCTCGTCAGAAACTGCAGCACCGGTGTCATATAGTAGCCTTTCCCCCTAGCCATTTTTCTGCCGAAAAACCAGCTATATAGTAGGTTTTTTTCCCGGAAAATAGGCTATATAGTAGCTTTTTCCCGTTTTATAGTACAATTTTCCACCGCATATACCTAGGTTTTCCCCATTGCCAGTTTCCCCCTTTTCTAAATACACTCTTTTTGTCTCTGTAGATCGATGGACGATGTCTGGTTGTTTGTCAGTTTATAAAAGACAAGTTAGGGATGTCCGCTACTGGATTTTTTTTTTAAATCAGGGTAATTGGCAGTTTCAGAGTGAGGCTCCATAGGAATAACATTGAACATTTTTCACCATTGACACCAACTTTTTTGTTTTGAATATGGAAGATAATGGTGGTAGCGGACATCCTTAAATAAGTTTTTACGGTGGCATAGAGGTGACATGTACTATTTTTTTTTTATCTCGTGGGGACGACTTTTTATCTCGAGGGAACGACTTTTTCATTTCGAGGGAATGACTTTTTATCTCGAACGACTTTTTATCTCGAGGGAATGACTTTTTTCAACCAATCAAAATGAATTTAACGCACATGTATATGTACTATGTACGTGTACGTATATTGATGAATGTAGGTCTACTGAGAATTGTATGCACATAGACGTGCCAACGACATTGTCAACAGCAGACTTAAGGATGATTGAATGATAATAAATGTGATTCAGTTACGCGATTAAAATAATGAATTGTATGTTGTGTCCATTGTTTAGTAATAGAGAATAAGGATTCAAATAAAACTGACTGTCATGTCATTGTCAGATCCACTTTGAATTTGAAACATATACCGTAATACAATGTTTCAATATTCAGCATCGCGTCGTCCACCAGTTGACTCTCTCGTCTCTCTCCTACCCTTGTCTCCCCTCCCCAGCCCCCCTCTACTACTCATCCTGACCTCGGCCCACTCCCACCCTCCTTGTTCCTGGTACCTGTATGTATATCTGTAAATCTATGGCGTAGTAAAATGTAATTTGATCTTGTCACTGGTCAGTTGTTACAAGACTTTTGCGACGGGTGTTGCATGCAACCAGGAGACGCTTACTCCTCCCGGGCCCCTGGTCTGCATTTGTCTTATTGTGACACTATACACGATTTTGTCCTTTTGTTCCTTGGACTTTGAGATTTTGTTAACTCATCGGTACTTCTTCGATTTTTACTACGACATGGCGGCTAAGTGATTCGTGGGTTCCAGTCCCAGCTCGGAAACAAATATAAGTAAAATTAGAGGGTGCCTTGTTAGCTGTCACCCTATATAGCTATAATCTTACTAATCTCACCTATATTCGTTCCCGATCTGGGATTCCAACCCTCGCCTATAATTTCTGAGAGAGAGAGAGAGAGAGAGAGAGTGTGTGTGTGTGTGTGTGTGTGTGTGTGTGTGTGTGTGTGTGTGTGTGTGTGTGTGTGTGTGTGTGTGTGTGTGTGTGTGTGTGTGTGTGTGTGAGAGAAAATAAGAGGGTACCGTGTTAGCTGTCACCTTATAATTTCACTAATCTCACCTATATTCGTTCCCGATCTGGGATTCGAACCCACCGCCTATAATTTCTGAGAGAGGAGGGGGGGGGGGGGTTCAACACAGGAGATAATGGAAATCACTCGTTTTATACATCAAGGGTTTATTATTATTTCCTTTATGAAACATTTACGGTCTGTGAATATTCGCTTTTTACCAAGCTACACAATGGTTCATGTTTTCAAAAGGTGTGGGGGGATCCTACTATTGGGGGAAAAGCCACTATATAGCCAGTTTTCCGGGGGGGGGGGGGGGAAGATGCTATGGGGGAAAGGCTACTCTACAACACCGGTTAGATTCCTGTGTCTATTCGGCGATCTCCATTAGTTTCTATGGTGAAGTGCATAAATAGTCTCCCTTAGTCTCTGGTATCGAGCGGGGGATTTTCCGTTTGGTCGAGTCGGATTACATGTATTTATTTTCAGATCTTTGAATGATGGAATACTTATTTCCTTGATATGCTGGGACAGATTATATTTTCATGCCATTTTTGTTATCCGAGTAGATCTAATACTTATTAGAATTTGTTGTATATATGTATAATAATACGAGTTACAAAAATCAAATTAAGTAATTTTGGATTTATTTATATTTTTTATTAATAGTCAAGATTTAACTTTTCTATTTCTTAGTGATTTGGAATACTTTCACATTTACTGGGATATAATATTAGGTGAAATACATTCCTTGAATGTTACCAAATGAAATTAATTATTTCTGTTCACATATGGTACATATTTCAATCTGTCATTTATCAGGTTTCCAAAGTAAGCATAGGAGGGGTATTGTTCTGAGTTATCTGATTTCAAAGACTTTCGTTCCTTTTGGTGTTCTTATGCTTGTCATTTACATGATTAAGAATTGATATCTTTTAAATTCAGTATGTTGAACACACATGATATGTAACCTATGTTCTGATTGGCTGTACTTTTGTAATGAAGGCGGAGTTCGTACATGTAAATGATTTTGTACATGCAACTTACATGTATATAGAATGAATAAGAGCATTTAGGAGAGTTAGCTTTTTGGATCATCTTAAATTAGGACAACTTTGTATAATTGGAATTATTGCATTTTGTATTTTGGATCTTTGTAAAATAAACATTTTCATCAATTTATGATATAATTCGGACATTCAAACAAATAAATTTTGAATTTATATTTGGACTTTATTTCTACTTGGGAACTAACAGTGAATGAGAAACATATTCATTACATGGTGGAGAATCCGGGTAGACATATTCATTACAGGCAGATTTGTGTTTGTTTGAGTATTGTACTTTCATGATTGACTGAAATTGATTGTTACTTCATTCTCACCAAGATGTATACGTCACAAGGGTGATACCACAGTACAATCAAGGTGTTTTCAGATGTAGTTGACCTTTTTGTACATACAGACACATTGTATTATTTAACCGCACGGCTTTTATTACAGGCAATGTTGCGTTGTACACGTTTTTGATAGATTTTTTTTTTTCATTTGATGATATATGTGAATTGTATCGTTTCATTGTTATAATTACGTTGCCACGGGTATTTAATAATCATACCACTTATATGTAAGGAGTATGTAACAATGCACAATCTGATCAATTACGAACAGAGTGCAAGGTGTCTGAAATCATCTGTGACATGATTATTAATTTTATATGCAATGTGTCTATTACAACATAGTTACATGAAGTGAGTTTCATAAGAATGTATGTCGTGATTGAACTGATTTCTTTTTCGGTCATATTATTTGATTTTTCTATACCTAAATATAAAATTGAATTTCAATTTTTTTAATGGGGCGGATGTTGTATATATGTATAATAATATGAGTTACAAAAATCAAATTAAGTAATTTTGGATTTATTTATATTTTTTATTAATAGTTAAGATTTAACTTTTCTATTTCTTAGTGATTTGGAATACTTTCACATTTACTGGGATATAATATTAGGTGAAATACATTCCTTGAATGTTACCAAATGAAATTAATTATTTCTGTTCACATATGGTACATATTTCAATCTGTCATTTATCAGGTTTCCAAAGTAAGCATAGGAGGGGTATTGTTCTGAGTTATCTGATTTCAAAGACTTTCATTCCTTTTGGTGTTCTTATGCTTGTCATTTACTTGATTAAGAATTGATATCTTTTAAATTCAGTATGTTGAACACACATGATATGTAACCTATGTTCTGATTGGCTGTACTTTTGTAATGAAGGCGGAGTTCGTACATGTAAATGATTTTGTACATGCAACTTATATAGAATGAATAAGAGCATTTAGGAGAGTTAGCTTTTTGGATCATTTTAAATTAGGACAACTTTGTATAATTGGAATTATTGCATTTTGTATTTTGGATCTTTGTAAAATAAACATTTTCATCAATTTATGATATAATTCGGACATTCAAACAAATAAATTTTGAATTTATATTTGGACTTTATTTCTACTTGGGAACTAACAGTAAATGAGAGACATATTCATTACAGATTGCATTGTAAATATATACCGTGAAAAAAAACCTGTTAAAAACACATGCAAAGTAAACTCAACAAATAATAACATAATATATCAGTATAGAAGTATTACAATGTATGAAGAAGTATCCGCAATAGGACAAATGGAGAAGTTGAATAAAGATAAGGTTTTAACCAGATTGAGCCAGATTTTTTGTTTCAGTCGCATTTTCAGGGTCAGAATATTTATGTCCAAAATGTGCCAGCACCCCCCCCCCCTTTCTCAGAATCAATTGCTCATTCTGTAAGTTTGTGTATGTGCCTGCACATGTAAAATTTGCGAACAAGGAAAGTACGCCGCGCCACTATGTACAAGTCCAATTTCCTTAAAATATCGAGCTCGAGATTTGAAATGATTATGAATTCTCAGTTTCTAAAATTAGCTGCATGTGTATGAAACGTGACTTCCATCTTACATAAAGACACCCGTTGCGAAATGATGTTACAAAATCACGCATTAGATTTGGAGTATCCACGGCAAAGGGACAGGTAAAAATAGTTTTGATTACACCCGTTATGATGTTAAATTATCATTTCATCATTATTACATATACAAATTATAACTGTATAATGCTCAAAGACACAATCGCACCATTTTTTCTTCCTTCGAAATTAATAAATTTACACCACTGTATAATATACCGGTACCAAAGAAAAGAATGAGGTCATGGTCCCTAAACTTTGAAAAACTTGTGCAAAAAATTACTTAGGATCACAGGATCAAGACAAACTTGATATTTCTCTGAAATAACAGTGAAAGTTTTACCAGACTAAATCAGTTTTTATCAAATATTTATGTTGGACTGGTAAGTTTAGCAAACATTGTAGTGCTAGGTATTACCAGAGACATATATACACATGTGTATATACGTCTCTGGTATTACCGTTACCAGGGGCCAGTTGTTCGGAACTTAAACCACTGGTTAAACTAATAATTGGTTAAAGTTTGATCGAGAGATGAATAATTCATTTTATAAGATTTCCATATAAGAATTTAAATTACAATACAATCTTGATTACATACATGTATGCTACAAACCAGTACAGAGACTATGACATAAAGTCTTCACAATTCAGAAATAGAGTCAGATGAAATTTAATCATCTATATTTTATAAGACAACAGCTAGGGACGTACATATACATGTATATCTAAAGATATTTAGATATATACATCCCTGAAAACAATATTGGTTATAAGGTCTTGGGGAAAATGTATGCTAGGTACCACTATTAGTTATATGGATTTTACTGACCTTCTGTGGTTGTGTGGTAGGTCAGTTACAAACAATTTGGGGGTGGGGGGGGGTTTAAATCCTATTACTTTTTAACTATTTCTTGCCTCGCTAATTAGCAGAGAGGTGGGAGGGGGAACAATCCACAAATTTATTATCTTAAAACTTTTTATAATCTTGCCCCGTTTAAAATTTGTAACAGTACAGATTTACATTTTAAATCAAGAGACGCACATTTTAAAGGTGCTACAGTTTATGTCAGCTTGACTTGAATGATGTGTATACCGGTATTAATGCAAGAGACACACATTTTAAAATGTACTAAAGTCTATGTTAGCTTAAATTTAGGTTTTAAGTTAAGTCAGGTGCATTAATTTTGTACCTGTACAGATGTACATATTACCGGGTAAAAAGATGGATTTAATGGAAGTACTAGAATATTATTAATTTTAAGTTTTTAGGCTAAATCAGGTGTTCTGATTATTACATACACTCTCTTCGAGCAGTGGTTCTTCAAGGAGTGGAGGAATTTTAGCAGTAACACTAACAATATAATTAATTTATCGCACCAGGGATCGTTTTATACCCTATTACGAATGACCAAAAGCAATGAAACAGTAACAAGAACTGAGCCATACTTGTCAACAAACTTAAGTTCGCCAAGACGCTTCTCGTACACAGAAGGAGGTAACTCTTAAACGTTACTTCATTGAACAATTGTGGATGGACTATTTTTTTGTTTGTATATGGTGGTAATGAAAAGGATATGCAGAGGCCATATTGCCTCCTAAGAAATTTTACTGACCCCCTATTGTCTCATAGGGGGTCACCATTTGACACATTTTTACCCAATGGAATGTGACAGTTTTGTCTGAGTTGTGATCAATGTACATATAATGCATTGCGACTGGCAGGGAAAAAAAAAGTGGCCAGACCAGGGAATGAGAAAAAGATGTGGCCAGACTGGGGAATTGAACCTAGAACCTTCTACAAACATGACGTATGTTCTCACCATTGAGCTGTCTGGGCAGAAAAAATGTGAAAAGATGTGACTGAACACAGGACTCGAACCCAGAACCTTCTGGCAAAATCAAGGCAGACGCTCTCACTTTTGAGGTATCCAGGCTGATAACTATCTATCACAGCATGTTTACTCCAGTTTAGCCTAATATCACATAAATAGCCTGGAAACGGTATATACAGAACCGAGCAGCCAGATGTTTACACACCACATTTCTTGTATTAGCATTATGTAGAATGTAGAACAGATTTGGATGGCACATGTAAGGGCATGATGATGCTACATCTGTGTACACATACACATTTCACTGTACAAAGTTGTACATACAGATATTTTTAGATTATCTGGTATAAATTTGTTTTCTAACCATGTCATACATCATAATATGATTAATGTAAAACTGGATTGAATGTTAATTATAGACAGACAGAAATAATGAAAATATATTCCTTTGTATACACAAAATATTCATTACAGGAACTAGTATATATTTCAATAACTTGAATAAGTCTATAGCCCCTTTTCTGCCATACCAAATTGGTTTCCCCAGTATTACATGTATGTTACGACAACAACTTGTGCTTAGTTTTAAAGGAGACTGTATACACCCTGTGAAAATCACCTATGTTCTGCTGGTGCAATGATTCAACATACTTACAAAACTTACTATTTCAGAAACTGTGATTTTGTGAAATATATATTTGATCTTATCATCTTATTACAATTTATTACAGTTTTCAAAGACGATCATTGCAAAATATCAGTTCAGTAGAAAAGAAGACATCCACAATTAGATCATTTAGCACTGTTTGCCATGTTTCAATCAAGTTACAGGTTAGAATTTATGACTACATTATATTAAACTGTAGAACAACACTTCTGATTCCAATTTTCTCAATATTCAGATGTTATGATATTATATTGCAGTAGCTTAAAATACTCATTACAGATATAGAAGAAAGTAACGTTTTAATCTTAGATATATATACATGTATATCACTATATTTTTCAGAGAGAGAAAAGTCAAGAGTCTGATAAAATTGATTCTGTAAAGAGATTGTTTCGTATCATACTCCTTTACATTATTATACCCCCAGCAAACATAGTTTGGAAGGGTACATGTATATATAGGAATCATCATGTCTGTTTGTTGTCCAGTTCAGAAGTTCTGTAAGCAGATTTCTCTTACAGTATACGGGATAGGGATTTCATACTTCACACACACATTCATCATAAGAAATACAATTATCAAAACATTTGACCTAGTGATCTTGACCTTGAACTTTTGCCTTGGTATAATAACTTGTTTAACACGTTCTGTAAGCAGAGTTCTCTTACAGTATAACAATAGGGCTTTCATATCTCACACACATATTTACCATAAAAAGTTCTATATTTTGATATTGGACTTTGGTCTTGTAATAATAATTTGTTGAATAAATTCTGTAAGCAGATTTTTCTGCCATTATAAGCAATAGGGTTTTCATATTTCACACACACATTCACCATAGCATATTAGTGTAACCTACATTTGATACCAAGTCATTTGACCATGTGACCTTGACTTTGAATTTTGACCTTGTAATGATAACATGTTTAAGAGCTCAGATTATTCTTAAAATGTATGAGACAATGGTTTCATATTTTACACACACATTATGAATCATTTCATTCACCACAACAAGTACAACACATACACTTTATCTTATTTCAAATTTGATTTTGGATGGGAGGGCATTAGTCCAGTTCATGGACAAACATCTAGTTGTCATTCCTTCTCCTTTTGTAGTGTGGAGCTTATACACCTTAAAATAGATTTCCATCATGAAGCCTTCAGAATTTGACTTAAGTGTTATCATACTCCTGGTTCTGATGTTGTTGGACTGTAATAACACCTTCTCGTTACTTCACATTCATTTCAAGTATACAAAGTTTAAATATTTTTGTGCCATAGATGTGCTAAAGACCGAAGAAATGTTTTTCTGTGGAGAAAGATTCTTAACAATTTTATTCCATTATGAATTTATAGAATGATATATATACGCAGAGGAAACCTGTAAAATTATGTTTCTTTCATGTGTATGCCAATGAGAAAATGCTTGTGAAATGGTATTCTTTTGAGCAAGATGCATATTGTCAGTGGAATTATATTCCATTGAAAGTGAGTCTGTGAAGTGATATTCCTTTGAAAGAGACTTAGAGAGTCTGTTGAATGATATTCAGTTAAAAGAGAGCATGAAAAATTTTATGGTACATCCTTTTGAAAGAATGAGAAAGGGAGAAAGAGTCTAGAAATGGAAATGGATTGCAAGAGTCTATGGAATGATATTGTATCTAGAGAGCATCATGGAGTGATTCCATTGTAAAAGTGGCCGTAAAATGAAAATTTCTTTGTGAAGAATCTATGAAATGGTATTCCATGGAGAGAAAGTTTGTGGAGTGATTGATATTTGATAATGAGAGGGGCTATGGAATTATGCTTCTTTCAAGTTTAGATAATGAGTGATTATGGGAAATATAAATCTGTGTACAAAGTTTGCATATACAGATCTTAAATGAATGTTGTCTTCTTCTCTATGGGAACACAGTTGTGCATAACTACTGTTACGAGGTTAATTCTTTTAATAAGGATTGGGAGTTATGTTCAATGATTATTATATCTTATTCTTGTATAAAATTACATTCTAGATAAAACTTTTTGCAAAGTGCATCCATTTAGACTTGTAATTCATAATCTTTTTTTTCTAGGGCATGTTGAAATTTTCTGCTCACACCAAAAGAATATCGGCCACATTCTCGTCTGTTGTTGCTGTAGCTCTTCTTAGTGGAGTACCATTTGGTGATACGCCAATCTTACGCCATCATTCTAATTCACATACACCACAATCAACAAAAGTAACACAAAAGAAATTAAACCAAACTAAGTAAGTACACATATGTTGATCAAATAAAAAGGTTTGTGAAATTAAAAGTCTTAATTATTCATCACAGTTTTATTTGCCTCATATATACATGTATATGTACAATGTATTGATGTACACAATATTTTCCTATGAAAATGTGATTTTCATAGCTATTTAAGACAAAGGTCACCTTCTTCAAGGTCAAAGCATAGTAATTCCTATTTTCAAAGGGTCTTATGTTAATTTAGATTATCAAACCTTCAGAAAGATTTACACAACTTTCTTTATCTTACATGTACCTTTATATAACCCATACAGCAAAATGTTCTTGAGACTTTCTTCGATCAGAATTTTAACTGTTTACAATAGGTAGTTCACATTTATTTTGAAAAAAATCCTGCTAAAAGGGTGCCACTGAAAAAAAACTAATGTAAACACTAAAGTTTTCTAGGTAATAAAAAATTTAACATCAGAGTAATGGGATTAAAATTCAACATCAGAGTAATGGGATTAAAATTTAACATCAGAGTAATGGGATTAAAATTTAACATCAGAGTAATGGGATTAAAATTCAACATCAGAGTAATGGGATTAAAATTTAACATCAGAGTAATAGGATTAAAATTTAACATAAGAGTAATAGGATTAAAATTCATGAATTTACAGCTGAATCCATGTTAATGTTTATGATCAGTTCAATAATTTTATCTTATCAGAACCCCTAATATATTGAAATAGCCCCCACAGAAGATCAGCCAATCAAATGTCCCATTAATAACCATTATTTGACCTTGAATTTTAGGTTTGGTTTACTAATGTAAGTAAAGGTGAAAAAATATTGCAGGCATTGGCAACGAATGCATCGTACATACACATTTGCATGACATACATTTAATGTAAGAAAATAAATCATTGACCAAGTTGTCAAATAGAAATCCATACAATTATGTTGTAGATGATTTATGTGATGTCTTACAAGTGTTAAGAAAATAAGAACTGTAGAGTATCACCCAAACTATTTATAAATGATAACAGCTTGTAATTATTCTGTTCTACATTACATTAAATACCAAGATATAATGACCTCTAGTAAGGATTCATTTCAACATTTCGGCCTGTTTGTTTAACCAATCAGAGTACATCCTACAGGATCATGGCAGAAAATATTTGAGTTTGATGCATTTCTTTCATAGGCATTTATGCTACATACATTGTGGTAAGTTTCTTAATAAAATAAAGTCCCTGAAAAACCATCTCTCATTTGAGGACTTATGATCCTGCTATTGGAGGGTATTGTAGAAAAACAAAATAATGAATCAAATTTTAATTGAACTACATTGTTTTCCAGAATCCATAAAATGTCAACAACATTGAATAAATCCAAAATAGAGAGTTTATGGGGGATGTTTGTAGCTGATGCCTTAGCGATGCCTGTCCATTGGTACTATGATCCTTCAGACATTAAGCATGGTTATGGTGGATGGTTAACAGGATACATGGCTCCGTCCTCTAAACATCCGTCAAGTATTCTCACCCTCTCAGCTGTTGGTCAGTATGTCATTCAGTATTCTCACTCTCTCTGCTGTTGGTCAGTATGTCATTCAGTATTCTCACCCTCTCTGCTGTTGTTTAGTATGTCATTCAGTATTCTCACCCTCTCAGCTGTTGGTCAGTATGTCATTCAGTATTCTCACTCTCTCTGCTGTTTGTCAGTATGTCATTCAGTATTCTCACCATCTCTGCTGTTGTTTAGTATGTCATTCAGTATTCTCACCCTCTCAGCTGTTGGTTAGTATGTCATTCAGTATTCTCACCCTCTCAGCTGTTGGTTAGTATGCTATTCAGTATTCTCACCCTCTCTGCTGTTGTTTAGTATGTCATTCAGTATTCTCACCCTCTCAGCTGTTGGTCAGTATGTCATTCAGTATTCTCACACTCTCAGCTGTTGGTCAGTATGTCATTCAGTATTCTCACTCTCTCTGCTGTTGGTCAGTATGTCATTCAGTATTCTCACCCTCTCTGCTGTTGTTTAGTATGTCATTCAGTATTCTCACCCTCTCAGCTGTTGGTTAGTATGTCATTCAGTATTCTCACACTCTCAGCTGTTGGTTAGTATGCCATTCAGTATTCTCACCCTCTCTGCTGTTGTTTAGTATGTCATTCAGTATTCTCACCCTCTCAGCTGTTGGTTAGTATGTCATTCAGTATTCTCACCCTCTCAGCTGTTGGTTAGTATGCCATTCAGTATTCTCACCCTCTCTGCTGTTGTTTAGTATGTCATTCAGTATTCTCACCCTCTCAGCTGTTGGTCAGTATGTCATTCAGTATTCTCACCCTCTCAGCTGTTGGTCAGTATGTCATTCAGTATTCTCACCCTCTCAGCTGTTGTTTAGTATGTCATTCAGTATTCTCACCCTCTCAGCTGTTGGTTAGTATGTCATTCAGTATTCTCACCCTCTCAGCTGTTGGTTAGCATAACATTCAGTATTCTCACCCTCTCTGCTATTGTTTAGTATGTCATTCAGTATTCTCACCCTCTCAGCTGTTGTTTAGTATGTCATTCAGTATTCTCACCCTCTCAGCTGTTGGTTAGTATGTCATTCAGTATTCTCACCCTCTCTGCTGTTGGTTAGTATGTCATTCAGTATTCTCACCCTTTCAGTTGTTGGTCAGTATGTCATTCAGTATTCTCACCCTCTCAGCTGTTGGTTATTATGTCATTCAGTGTTCTCACCCTCTCTGCTGTTGGTCAGTATGTCATTCAGTATTCTCACCCTCTCAGCTGTTGGTTAGTATGTCATTCAGTATTCTCACACTCTCAGCTGTTGGTCAATATGTCATTCAGTATTCTCACCCTCTCAGCTGTTGGTCAGTATGTCATTCAGTATTCTCACCCTCTCTGCTGTTGGTCAGTATGTCATTCAGTATTCTCACCCTCTCAGCTGTTGGTCAGTATGTCATTCAGTATTCTCACCCTCTCTGCTGTTGGTCAGTATGTCATTCAGTATTCTCACCCTCTCTGCTGTTGGTCACTATGTCATTCAGTATTCTCACCCTCTCAGCTGTTGGTCAGTATGTCATTCAGTATTCTCACCCTCTCAGCTGTTGGTTAGTATGTCATTCAGTATTCTCACCTTCTCTGCTGTTGGTCAGTATGTCAGTCAGTATTCTCACACTTTCAGCTGTTGGTCAGTATGTCATTCAGTATTCTCACCCTTTCAGCTGTCAGTCAGTGTGTCATCAAGTACTCTCACCCTTCCAACTATTGGTCAGAATGTCACTTAGTGCTCTCACCCTCTCAGCTGTTGGTCAGTATGTCATCCAGTACTCTAACCCTTTCAGCTGTCAGTCAGTGTGTCTTCAAGTGCTCTCCCCCTCTCATCTGTTGGTCAGTATATCACCCAGTATTCTCACCCTCTCAGTTGTTGGTCATTTTGTCACCTTGTACTGTCACCCTCTCAGCTTTTGGTCAGTATGTCACCCAGTTCTCTCACCTTCTCTGCTATTGGTCAGTATGTCACCCAGCACTCTTACCTTCTCTGCTATTGGTCATTATGTCACCCAGTACTCTCAACCTCTCAGCTATTGGTCAGTATGTCACCCAAATTGAATACTCTCACACTCTCAGCTGTGGGTCAGTGTGTCACCCAGTACTTTCACCCTCTCAGCTGTTTATCGGTAAGTCACTTAGTACTCTAACCTTCTCAGTTATTGGTCAGTATATCATGCAGTATTCTGACCCTTTAGATGTCAGTCTGTATATTTCTAGATGTTATCGCCCTCTAAGCTGTTGTTCAGTGTGTTAACCAGCATCCTTACCCTTTAGATGTCTGTACATTTCTAGGTATTCTTACCTTCTTAGGTGTTGGTCAGTATTTTATCCAGTATTTATACTCTCTCAGGTATCCAAAAGTGTGTCATCAAGCATTCTCTTATTCACAGCTGTTTAACAGTATGTTGCACTTTTTGCATATCTGTTTAAAATTAGTTATGTCAGTCATGATTTTTTTGCTTTTCAATTAAGGAATGAAATTAATAATTTATTTTTCTATGGAGGTATAGAAGTAAAACCGATTTACAAACTGTATAATCCGCTTCGCAAAAATGTAATTATTTCCAGTAATATAAACAAACGTTTTGATGAAATTTGAAATATTTATTGTAAATAAGGAATTTTTAAATTTAGCGCATTGATAGCCACGCCAACCAATCATAATTCGAGTTGGATAGAAAGAAAGAAATAGTTCCGGCCCATGGGCGTGGCTTATCATAGAACGCCTAATGATAGGTGTGGCCAATTATCACATGACATTTTTTACTTCGAGGTATAAACAAAATTTTTTTATATACGGTTAAATAGGCTTTATACGGCGTTTGCCTTTGAAATTTAATTATTCTGAGATTAAAGTTAAATTTCATTATTCATGTTTATATGTTTGTACAAAGGTAATGGTGACCATATCAAAATTGACAAAGCTTTAACTCAAAACCTATATCTTTGTAATCCAGTGGTTTATCTTTGTAATCCAGTGGTTTATCAAAATTAAGTGTCAGAGAATCCATCTCAGCTAATTCTCAAACAAGCAGGTGGAAATTAGAAGTACCTGTGATATTACATTATTAACGGTAATTATTAGACCTTATTCCAATATGATCATATTGAAAGGTCTTGTAATATTTATTTGCATATCCAGATGGCAGTGGGAGATCAGGTTGGCACGAGAAATCCAAGTCTGTGATAGGCGATGTAATCCTTCATGATAAACTAAAGTACTGGCAGAGTAATGATAGATCTATCCATTATCATAGAGGTATACACATACTATGTGCCTGTTGACAATGTGCATTGGTTTTTTTTTTTTGTTTGGTTTTTTTTTTCACTCAGGGGAGGATTTCTACTCATTTTTTATTCATATTTATGTTTGTATATGGTTATTTCATTAAATTATGACAATGTTTACTTTCCTGAAGTTAAAGGGCTTCATACAGTGTACAATGATAACTGTAAAAACTGGACAGTAACCAAGACAGAACATATATTGTCCACTTTGGACAGTTGTCTGGTATTCTGAAATTACAAAAGGCGGGGATGAAGGAACATAAAGAAATCTGTTATTTCCTTCGGTTAACTGTTGCTCTTTGAATTTATGATCGTTATGCAATTGCCATAAGCTGTAAAGCTGACATGAATGTTTTGTTAATTCTGTGTGTATTATGTAAATCATACATCATATGATATTCTAAATAATAAAACTGACAACAAGTCAGTCTAACATGTTATCACCTGGCAATTGATGTATCGGCTATTGCCAGTTCAGATTAAAGAATTTTACAAAAGAAGGACTGAAGATTGTTTCTCACGGGTGTCCAGAGTATAGACAGAGTCCATCATTAGGAGAGCTTAGATTCAATAAAAATAGTAAGAGAAAATTACATTCCAAAATGTATGTCCAATTTTCATAGGATTCCAGAGAGGTCATTGTCTGCTTATGATAGTTTTCACTACAACTGGCATTTATATATGAGTGTGTACATGTATATACATTTGAGACTGTTACTTGTATTTAGAATTTTTAAATGTTCCATTTGCCAATATGTATGGCAAAAATAATACATGTATTGCATGTGTATATGTTTGAAAAAATTATGCTTTTTTAGGAATGAAAGCAGGTGATAATACTCTCAATTCGCTGATGAGTCTAGAAATCTTGAAGACTATGCAGCGTGTGGATCCAGATCATAACATGGATCCACGAGAACTGAGAGGATTAGTGTTAGAAGATTATGTAAAGTTCATGACAACCCCTGGTTCCCATAACGACACATACTGCGAATCTTTTCACCGTGCTTTCTTCAGGGATTGGGTGAAGGAGGAAAGAAGACCTACCTCAGCCAAAGACCTTTTAGTGTGGTGTGAAAATAGGTATGAATTGATTAACTATAAAAGATATAATTTTTAAGTGAAATTAATATGTGTTTTCTTACTGACTTTCTGATCAATATTTCAAATTATGACTCGCAATTGTTTCAGAAACTAAGAGTTTGACTAGACAGATAGTTCCATAACATAACATTGATACATCAAGAGTTAGGTGTATACAAAAGGTGTCTTTCTTATCTGAGTATATCTTAAGTTATCTATTTACATTGACTTGTCTAGGTCATATGTAAAAACACTTTTACACATGAAGATCAATGTAGCAGGCAAAATTTTACGCACATGCATAAAAATGAATTTGAAAATACATGTACATGTAATGACACAATTAACCATTGACGTACCCTCAGTTAAGCAGGTGTGGCCTAGTGAATAAAGTGTTTGGCTCGTAATCGAGAGATTCCGGGTTTGACTTCCGCCCTGGGCACATGGCTGTTCTGTCTTTCGGATGAGACAGTAAAAATTGAGGTCCCATGTCACTGTAGGCGTGGCACGTAAAAGATCACTCACTGCTTTTTGTGGGTCCATTGTAAAGGTCTAAATTTGTATGCAATGCATCAGGCAGGTGCAGTCACCATATATGTGAAATAATCGTGGAGTGACGTAAATCAATAATCAATCAATGTACGCCCAATTTATTTATAGATGATATGTTTGTCTGAACAGAGGATTTGAGAAGTTAAACCAAAAACATTCATTTCTTTTTCCTACTAAGTTTTAATAACAGATGAATAAATGTTTACTTCAGCCTGTTCAAAACATTAATCAGGACTGTATCTTTTAAACCTTAAGGAATGAGCTATGGCTAGAGCCAATCTAATTAAAATCACATCTTTATTTCGCTTTTCTATTTATTCCATTGCGGATAAAGATCTGGCGAAACCCTGTAAGGGGTCATGTTCTGTGAACTCTGATGACGTTTCAGTCAGTGAAACCGTTATTTCCCATAGCCAATCAATGACTTGGCTAGGCACATGATAGTGATGCAATATGTAACAAACACTGTTCAAAAACTACCTTATGGGTCACGCATGCTACAAATGTTAATTTCATTCCTAGGAATTTGTAGCCAATCCATTGATTGGCTGGAAATCGGAGTTCACCAGAACATGACCCCTTACGGAGTTTCGGCAGATCTTTATCCACAACAGGATAAATAAAGAAGCAGAATAAGGATGTGGTTTTAATCAGATTGGGCTAGAGCTTTCATTTAATGTTGAAATCATTAACCAGACCTACATCTTTGAATTATAAGGAATAAGCTTTGATATTCACTTATAGATACCTCAGGATCAGAAGTTTCATTTGGTACAATGACTTTTGTCTGTGTAACCTTGACCTTGAACTTTGACCTACCTTCTAAACACTTTAATATGGGCTATATTTTTAGATACATAATGGATGCCTCTTTATATTTTTCATTATTGATTTGGTATGATAATCGCTTGCATTTGGCACCCTTGTTAAGTGGCCTTGACCTTATTATATAATGATTTCCTGCTCTCATTAAAGCTGATTTGTGCATCTGGAATTCCTGAATCTAGGACACCTTTTTGATTTTATTTTTGATCAAGTTGTGGAGTCTTATGTGATAGTTGCCACATTTTAAAAGTTATCCTATTCTGGTGAGCTTTGCTCTTTTCACAAAACTCTTGTTATACTTAATAATTGTATATATTTCTAGTAAATACATTATAATCATTTGTGTAAAATGTGCATATTTATAGAATAAAGCAAGTTATCATGGAACTAAAACAGGTGCACACAATGATATACATATACTGTTACATCAAACTGGATTGAGCACATGCAACAAGTATACATGTGTCCAGTCAAGTGGTTCTGGGTTCTTTACTGAACCTGTCCTTATGACTGCATTCCATTCTCCTATAATATTATATATCATGTTAACATGGCAGTGAACCTGCTAAAAATCTATCTCATTAACTTGCCAATATGAAATTCTATTGAGCATCCAAAGTGAAATTGTGTCAAGTCCTAAAGCATGCATTACAGCAGTCCTCTAGATTTCTTTCCATGTAAATATAATAATATATCAGGACTGAATTTAGCTATATGCTGCATGTACTTATATCTTTTTATAAAGATATCATTTGAAGTTATAAATTAGAAAATGTAAGTTGAAATAAAAAAAACCCAGGTTTATAAATATATTACTCATGTCTTCTTATCTTATTCCATCTTGATTCAAGATATGCTGCTGCATGTAAGAGAAGCTCAGATTCCCAGCTTGTAGTAATAGGAGCTTTGGTGCCGGCTATCCCATGGATCATTCATAATGCTCACAAATCCGAGACAGAATGTGCTAAAGCTACCGTAGACTTCATCAAACTCACCCATCCAGAACCACAGCTTGTGCAATATGTAGACCTTTATGCTAGACTCTTACATGCTGTTTTAAATGGATATGATCTCAAGCAAGAAGCAATGAAAGCATTAGCCCATTCAGAACTTGGTGGGCCAGCAAAAAGGGAAAAAGTGCTAAGGATGTTAGACAATGCTCATAGGTAAATTTAACTTTGTTTTTTAATACCAGTTTAATTCATTCATTGCCTCTTCAGAAATCCAGCTTAAAGTTTCCTTTTTTAGCTCCCTTCTACTGCTCTATGACATTAATTGTCATCAAAAATTAGCTGTTGGTCTCAGTGTGTTTGGCATGTGGTTAGCTATTCATCTGTGATTTGAATTTTTGTCTTTGAATCTTTGATCTAGAAAAGAAGTTTGGTCACTTTTCCTTATACTATGTTTGTAGCACTGTGCATGTCACTCCCAAATTTTTGTTTTGTAGCGAATCAATGAAACTTAAAGGATTTAGAAAATGTCTATCATAATCCTTTCTGACTTCCACTGGATCACTTTTCTAGTGATAAGATGAAATATTCATAAAATAATTTACTTCTGCAGCAGTTTCCTAACAACAGCAATTAGCTACCATAGCAATCATTTTGAAACAATCACCCTAATCTTCATAACGATTTTGATGAAATATCATTGTAATGATTTGCTAATAATACCCAGTAGACGCAGATTAAGAAAGAGTGTAATATAATCGTAATGTCATCACCAAGTACAGATTAATGAGATGTATTAGACATTAGTTAAGATCAATAATGATGTATACGGACTGAACAGAAATATTTCATTTCAAATTAAATAAATCAGTATGGCCACCATTACAGCTGTTGTCAAAATCTTGCTTCCTAATATCAAAATGGTTTCCTGTCATTGCATTTTTATAGGCTGGATTTTTTAGATCATTTGCAACAGAGGTGTGAAATGAGTAATTGTGATGGTGCAGTGTCTGCATGTATTGTCTGGCCATAAACTTTTCACATATTTGACCACTCCTACTTAACCACTTAACCAATTTTTTTTTTAAAATTTGTTGCATTTTCAGTAGTAATGGACCTCTACTAAATTTTTGTTAAAGCAATTATATGCTCTTTTTTATTTGAAAATATCTATTTTTATCACATCACATGAAATATCGCTATGTCACAAATTAATTTATGGTATAGGTGACATCATAGCATGGAAAAGAATTGTGTCAAGCTGGTGTTTGATGAAATAAACACTTCAAAACTGAGTGTAAACATGTAGTCAAAAGAATCTGAAATGAAATTTCATTTCATACGGTTTTTATGAAACTCTTTGTGTGTTTCATATCCCCTCACCAAGGCTCAGGGCTATAAAACAAACAACTCGTTTCATAAATACCGGATGAAATGAAAATTTGTTTCAGATCCTATTAAAATTGTTTTTTAAAAATGTCTTCACTAAATTTCGTTTACTGGATTATTATGACTTTTGATATTGATAAGTTCCTGCATGCTGAAGGGTAGTGGTTCTAGTCCTGCAGAAGCAAAATAAATATTTTTTTTTTTACACCAAAACAAGTTTTTTTAATTGTATTGTGGCATTAAGTTTGTGAATAAATTCATTGAAGAATACAAAATTAGAAACAAAAGGAATTCTGACTTAATCTTATCACATATTCTTGATTTATTACATATTCTTGATTTATTACATATTCTTGATTTATTCAGTGTAGAGGAGCAAGAGTACAGTTAGCTGTCAGTTGTCAAAAGGCAGGAGAATATGTGTTCTTTTTTTGTTTGTTTGTTGGTTTTATTGAGTTTTTCTTTTTGTTTGGGGTTTTTTTTTTCTTTTTGGTTATTGTTTTTTTTTTTTTGGAAAGGGGGGGGGGGAAAGGGTGTATGTTTGTTTGTTTGTTTGTTTGGTTTTTGTTTTTGTTGTTTTTTTTTCTCCCTCAAGCAGTCAGTTATTTATTGTCTTTTGTTAGAAACCAGATCCAGACATGAATCACTTCTTGTCTGGTTCACTGAATCGGTTCTTTATACTGCATTTACAATAATCATAAAAATATTCAGATATTGATTGTTATAGTAATAATACACATGGTCATCTTGATTTAATACAAAATAAAGAATATATATTAGTGATCTGTACTTTGACTTATACTATACTATATTGTAGTACAAGACATTTGATTTATTTCTAGCAGTATTACATCGCTTTGCTGTCACTAAGGTGATTACCTTAAAATTTACATGTATTACTACATATTCATGTCAGAGTTTGGGTACTGTTACATAGTACAATGTATACAGAACCAAGTCAATGTTCTGGATGATTGAAGCTCTATTTTTAGTCACTAAGTTATATAGATTTGTTTACCAATGTTTTGCATTTTATAGACAAGCTGAAGGTTCCGAAAAGAGACTACAGGAATATCAGAGAAGCATAGGAAATCTTGGTTTAGCATGTTATATTGAAGGAGCTATGTCAAGTATGCTGTTTCTTGCTCTTGAATTTGCAGATGATGTAAATGTTGGAATACTCATGAATGCAAATTGTGGAGGTAAGTCTGCCATTATTTGGAGTTGCATCTGAATTAAGTTGAATATACTTTTGAGGCATCATCGAAGGATTGTACATGTATATATATGCATCTTCCACCCCCTTTCAGATCATTGTAAATTATGTAAATCTATTAAATGTTTTAAACAACACCTGCTCGCAGATTGATTGAGACCTTTATGTAATATGTTAAGTGCTTTGAGATCTCATACACAACCGGATAGTAATCGAGATGAAATTAAGAAATGTATTTGTTTTATTGATCATGAAGTAAATGATGGATATTCGTGATTCATTTCCCAGAAGATAATTGATCAAATTGTGATATGATTGTAGTTTACATACATTGTTTAACTTGATTTATCCACCTCTCTACCTCTTTAGATACACATGTATTCCATCTTTATGAACTTACATACATCATTTTCCTCTTAACCAATTCCTATAGTTTTTAGTTCCCTACCAGCATTTGCGAAGGGGACTATAGGTTTGCACTCCGTCCGTCCGTCAGTCCGTCAGTCCATCAATCATACACAAGTTTTCCGGACTTTTTTCTAAACGCTTGTAGATATTCATCCAATTTTTGGTGTGTTAGTCTACCACCATGAGTTACAGATCAAGTTCGAGTTTCGTTAAGGTCCACTGATTTTATACAGAATTTGTTAAGTATATAGATTTTGTTCTTTTGTTCTTTGTCTATTTTAAATTTTAGTGCCGTAGGGGGTATTCGTCCCATTAGGACAGTTCTAGTTTTCATCAGCATCAAAGGTTGTGATCAAATACTTAACTTGCTGGCAGCCTGAAAGACAGTATGTTGTGTGTGTGTGTGTGTGTGTGTGTGTGTGTGTGTGTGTGTTTTGGGGGTCTTAGTTTTCCATTTGCCGGTAGGGGACTTAGTATTGCCTAAGCAATACTTTCAGAATGCTTGTTTTATATGATTTGTTTCTATACACATGTACATGTATAAATTGAAACCATTTGAACATTTATTAGCTTTACATTTTATTGTTGGACATTTTTTTAATTATTTACGTGTATAGACACTTCACTACATGTAACAACAAATATTGAGAAGTATGAGGGTTATGTTTCAGGGGAAAACTGTCATAGAGGAGCAGCATTAGGCGCCTTGCTAGGAGCGGATGCAGCTAACAAAGGCAAATCTGTATCTCAACACTACAAAGATAATCTAGGTTCTGCTCGCTCTGGTTTCATGAAAATTGTAGAATCTTTGACAGTTTGACTAAAATTAAACAGGTGTGAGTGTAAGCTGTGACTATTTTGAGTGCATGTATATTTATAACACAAAGTGAATTAATTCTTCTAATAGACTTGCACAATGAAAAATGGAATACAGACCTGCAGTTATTATATGAAGAAAAAGTTCTTAGTTTTGAACCAGTATATTCATGCTCCCATTCAGAAGATGCAACTTACATGTGCACACACCGTTTCTTGAAGATATTATGTTGACAAAAATTGTTTATTTATATTGAAAGTTTATACTGTGATGACTGCATGATCTTTACCACACTTTCATTATTTGATCTACTTTCGTGGTAGTATGATTAATATTATAGTTTTGTTGTATTTAAGAAGTTTTATATGACATGTAACTGTATTATATATAAATAGAGATGATTCATGTGTACTTTTACTGTGTTGAGTGTTGAATACTTTCTGTGTGCTTTACTCATTCATAAGTCTGTGGATGTCCAACTTCACAAGCCAAGGCTCCGTTTCATTCTACTTCTCTACGTAAAAAAAAATTTCCATTTCAGGTGTTATTTGAAAGTATCATGTAAAAATTCCATTTTCTGAATTTATTATTATCTTATTCAGTATTTCTGATACAGGCTAAATATGGCGTGATGGATAGTGGTTTAAATACTATTGGAGGAAAAAAACTTCTTTTCTTGTTTAAACCTAGGAAGTTTTTAAGAGTTTTGCAGCACTCAATTTATATTAGAAAAAAACTAACCACTACCAATTTAGCTTTTTCATACATTTTAGTTTATTCAGTTTAGAGAAGCAAGTTTACAGCTTTTCTCCATTGTCAAAACACGATAAGCAAAAGAATATATATATTTGCAAGTCTCCTTAAGCAGTCTGTCATTTGTGAATGAGCCAATTGTTTCAAGTGTGCGATATAGACCCACTTGGGACTCTTGTTTGTATTATGCAAGACTGATGCACAGTCGCTGTCATTTCCATGTGTCTGTCAGTCTGTTCGTCTGTCCGTCCGTCCAGACTCATATCTCCTATATCTTTCATCAAAATTTGATTATATTTCACCAAAATATTATTTAGGTTAAGGGCTTTTGGACAAAGGTCACTCTAAGGTCATTTCGGAAAGGTCAAGGTCACTTATTAACTTTGACTTTAAATACTGTGAAGTACATATATCTCCTTTCATCAGAATTTGGACATAATTCACCAAAATATTATTTAGCTTAAGGGCATTTGGACAAAGGTCACTCAAGTCTTTATTATTAACTATGACATAAAGTAACATGAAGTACTTATATCTCCTGTACCTTTCTTCAGAATTTTATCATACTTCACCAAAATGTTCTTTATGTGAAGACTTTTGAACAAAGGTCACTCAAGGTCATTTCTGAAAGGTCAAGGTCACTTATTAGCTATGACTTACAATATTTTGAAGTACGTATATCTCCTACACCTTTCATCAGAATTTGTTCATACTTCACCAAAATGTTATTTAGGTTAAGGGCTTTTGGACGAAGGTCATTTCTCAAAGGTCAAGGTCACTTATTAACTATGACTTAAAGTAACATGAAGTACTTATATCTTTTTTCTTATTTACCTTTCCATGACAGATTCTATTAAAATTTTATATTAAGCTTTATATCTTTTTAAAGGTGTGTACCTCCAATTTTCATCTCTTTGAAGCTATTTTTCAACATTGTTTGGTTTTTATGTCATTTGGGGGACTTTGTTCTCTAGATACAACCTAATCCTGAGTTTTCTCATTTACTTTTCTACAGATTCCATTGAAATTATTGATTTAATTTCAGTAAAACTTTAACTTGTGCAACTGTGCTTCTCCCATTTTCATCTCTTTAGAGTCATTTTTCAACATTTTGTGGTGTTTTTGCCATTTTGGAGAAATAGTTAATTTATTTCATTCTGGGACTTGGTATTATCCATAGACATGAATTTGTCTGAAGTTTTATTTTTTCATTGATTATACCTCTTCTTTGATTTATTTAAGGTCAAAATTCTATCATCCACAGGTAAATTTCTTGTGACACAAGACCCTTTAATAAGCACTTAATGCCCCGCTTGGCCGCCATTGAAAATTGTCGGGACTTACAGTGTTACCCCTTTCCGTCCTTCCCTCATTCCGTTTTGTCGCTCTATCTACAATGGATGCACATTACAAGATAATCCAAGTCAAGTTCTGATTTTGTTTCGGTAGAGACGGACCTTCAAAATTTTCAATGATAACCGTTTCCGTGAAACTGCAATGAATGCATATCTTGACTTGAAATTTGGTATGTAGTGTATTGTGTATGGGCTCACATCATATTAATTTCATAAACGAACCAAGTGCTAATATATACAAATGCTAAACAACATGCAACAACTATTTTCCGTCAGTTATTTTAAGTGATTGTATGACTGGTAAAATGATATTGACAAATGATTGGTACACATGAAAATAATCAATTTGAATTACATTGGTTTATATTTAAGACAGTATCTACAAAATGAGGGGGGTGGGGGGGGGATGGTTACGCTAAAACTCGCTGCCTCTGACAATGCTGAATACTTCGTCCTTACTACTTGCCAGGGGTACACAACCAGTGCACTTCGTAAGTAACTTTCTATATATAAATACCGTATATCGCAAGTGACGCTCTGCCTCTAGCAACCTGCCACAGGCACTTGCTTCTGGTATATATCGTCACTATACCTTGCCGTTGGCCACCTAACCATTGACAATGTCAATCAAAACGTTTGCCTCTGGTTACTGACTATTACCATAAATATAGCTTTGTCAGTGATAGTGTACCTTTGCTGTCTCTGATTACCTGAATTAATTTTTACACTTTCCTTTTTCAAAAATAGCATTTCCTTTTCTTCTTCTGGAATAGGATTTTTCAGGCTTTATTTTTAGATCGACACTCACCGTTCGACATCACGGTGAGAAGTGTCTCTACTACAACGAGCGAGAGCTTTTATAGTCTCCTAGACCACGTGACTTGTTGATTATCTAATACTTATAATATTAGATAAAAAACCCCCCATTATATACTTCATGAGAATATCTACGTCATGATAAAATTTGATGACGTTGGAATAATTTTTGAGGGAGTGACATACATATATGCCCTGTGGTGAAAAAATTTCCGTGCTCTATCTCTGCGATGAATGCGCATACTGAGATATGAAATTTAGTATACAGATATATCATGATAATATTTAGGTCTAGTGTTAATTATGCATATGAGGTAAGTTCACATTGTCTTCGCAACTTCTTCGTAACGGTTAGGAGGATTTCGATGAAACTTGGTAAAGCCAAAGATTGCAATATGTACTTGTAAATGTACGTGCATATCGTATGGAGAATTCTGTTCATTTTCGTTTACAGTAGTTATAACCCTCGGATTACATGTTCCAAAAATTTCATATTTCACTTTCGCTGCCGGCGGGGCATTCTTGGCGTGTCGTCACATTTAGTTTTAGAATGAAGATTGTTAGAATAGACTGAATTTTCTCTGTCCCCAGCTAGGACCCAGCTATAGTCGGATATATGACAGTTAACTCTTACTTGTGGTTATCTACACTGTCTCGCAGTAATATTATAGTCATAATTAGATGTATATATAGGGTGTTCCTGACTATTAACAAAAGTGTTACAAATTTTTAAAACATCTGGCAGAGAAGTGTCACATACTATTAAAACATCTGTCAGATTGATTGATTTTTGTTTTACGTCACACCACGAATGTTTCACGTATATGGTGACGGCATCTGCCTCATGCGGGGCATACAAATTTTAACCTTTGCAATGGACCCACCCGAAGCAGTGAGGGATCTTTAACGTGCCTTGCATACCACAACACGGGGCCTCGGTTTTTACTGTCTCATCCGAAAGACAGGCATCTGGCAGAGAAGCAATTTACATTTATATTGTTTATTTAGGTTTGTTCATATATTTTTAATGATAATAAAAGAGTAGAATAACCTATTTATACAATTATTTGTATATTCACTACACTTATTCATTCACCATGGTAATATGGTGATATAGGTCGTGTAAAAAGAGTGTTCGATCAGCTAAATAATGTTTGCTCTTTTTAACTGAATCACACACTAACAAACATAGGCGGATCCAGAAGGTTTATGTAGTACGCAAACCCCGCTTTCGATGGAAAATTGTATCACAAACTCATTTACTATTTTGATTGATTGATTGATTATTGTCTTACGTCACTCCACGATTATTTCACGTATATGGCATCTGCCTGATGCATTGCATACAAATTTAGACCTTTGCAACGGACCCATCCGAAGCAGTGAGAGATCTTTTACGTGCCACGCCTACCGCGACACGGGACCTCGGTTTTTACTGTCTCATCCGAAAGACAGAACACCGATGTGCCCAGGGCGTTAGTTGAACCCGGGACCTCTCGATCACGAGTCGAGCACCTTATCCACTAGGCCACACCGCTTTTACTATTTTGAAGCCCACGAAGGTGCATCCTTCTTATCATATGTAGTATATGGAATATGGACATTAGTATCAATCATCAAACAAGATCAAGTGAATCCAAAGACATTAAATTAAAAGCTTTTCCCGGTGAAGGGTCATTGTAACAGATCATCAGGCGGTCATTGCCTTCGTAGACACAATCATACCACTCCGTAGACGCAATAGTACCAACTGTATTTATATCGTTCTTCCGTTGTTGCATTTGCACGATTTCCTTCGCTAAACGTCTGAAATTACTCCTTTGTCATGATTATTACTTCCTTACGTAAAGTCGTCATCGGTTAATGTGATGAAAAACTGAATATTAAATGTTATACATGTAATTTACAATTTTTGATAGAGATCTTTTTTTTTTATGTTTGCTTGTTCAACACCTACGCTTAAAGTTATTTGTATGCTTGAATTTCCATAATATAGCGTGTTTTCTGCAATGTGTATAGCATATATTCATCAGGTTCTACATGTATATATACCTTCATCTCTCGATGTGCAATATGAATTTATGTCTCGATTATTAAAGAGATGTACATAAGCATGCATAATTTGCCCTCTGCAGCGGACCCACATGATAACGTGATAGGGGTCTCGGTTTATAGTGTATCATCCAGAAGACAGGGAGTGAAGCAGATGTATTACGTGACACGAGACCTCGGTTTATACTGTATCACCCCGAAGACAGGGAAGGAAGTAGAGATATGACGTGGCACGGGGCCTTGGTTTACACTGTGTCACCCAGAAGACAGAGAGTGAAGCAGATGTATAACGTGGCACGGGGCCTCGATGATTATTATAATCACTTCAGTGAAATCCGAGCCGGTTGCCAGAATATGTAAGATCGTTGACCGTTTTCACTGGTGCTTTTATACATACCATTCTTTTATTCTCCAGTGGGACATAAAATCTGCCCAAGTTTAAAACAATAGATTTGGTAAGTGACTAAAATACAAAATATGAATGGTATGAGTATTTTCGATCTTGCGCATTAAACGCGAGTGCTCAGATTTGAGGTTCAGTGCGATACCAATGAATCAATCAGCACTTACAATAGGAAAGTAATGACAATTTAAAGTGAATATCATACACGACTAGTCTCTCTCAGAAGACATGGTATTTAAGGATTAAAAATAAGTTGTTTATTTGTTTATGTATATATGTTTGAAAAATTATATATATTGATGATATTGAAATTATATTTTCATATGAAACGCTGACCATGATAACACTCATTCGCTTTGTTACGTTTGCTTTGCCATTTCGCTTTGTTGTCACATTTTATGCGGTATGCAACTGGAAAATAGCCTCTTAGAATTCTGTGGCACATATTGTCATTGTATCATAACCTCTCTTGTCGGCAATGGTGAGAAACTGCCAATGTACATGTCGTGATATCGCTCAAGCATTCACATAATGTTAGGACCTTAAAATTTCTATAATTACCCATTGCAGTGGCCTAGTTCCATTCTGCGACAGATCGTATCTTATGGAATGTTAATTCCCTAAAGAATTGCAGACTCATTCTCAGAAAAGTATCTTGTTGCATCATTTAAATGCTTATGTACACATAATGGCCTTTCGAGCTTTGAAAATAGGCTATTTTCTAAGAGTCGTTTCTTTTAAAATAAAATCTTAAATTTAAGCGGAATTGTTCGTCCGTAGGGGCGTGATTTGAACAAAACTTTTAAAGATTACTTTAATTATTACACTTGAACAAGCCAAGGGGGACAGTAACATCTACTCATAACTTACAAGACCAATTTGCACTTCGATTTGTAATGACTGAAATTCTACAATTAAAACGTCAACGTGTGTCCGTAGTCACGTTCTTCTTATGGTTACATTTAAGAATTTCAAAATGTAATCGACAACTCGGAAAAAGTCCATTAAAATGGTTTGAGATTTACAATCTATAAAAAATAATTAATATCTGTGCACTATATTTTACTAGTCAAGTTCATGACAAGATAATTGATCACAATCCGCCAAAGTACGCGTCCTCAATTTCTACAATTTTTTTTCATTTCCTGGATCTAGGTGATAAATTCGCTTTATACGCGAGTTTAGGGATACTGCTTTCTACAGAGGGTATGAAGAAGACAAAATAATATCTGAACAAGAAGATGTCTGTAGTGTTTTAACGACTATTTTGTCAAAGTTGCAAAGGATATTGAATCCAATAACAAGTCTTTTTAATGTTTACCTGATATTTTAAAAAGATTCCTGAACAAAAGAAGTTACTTGCAAATTATTTCAATTTTAAACACGTTGACTCTGACCATGTTTTGAAATAAGTATCGTAACTCTAAACAAAGCCACGGGAGATGATGGCATTTCTGCCAAAACAACAGAATTATAAAATCGTGTACCAATATAGTGGCTCAACCTATTAGTAATCCAATAAATTTTTAGTTTTAACAGTAATCCATTTCCTCAAAATCTTAAAAAGGCACAAGTCATGCCCATTTATAAGAAAAAATACCCATTGGATGAAAAAAGCACGGACCAGTAAGTATTCTACCAACTGTTTCTAATCTGAATGAAGGAGTCATGCATGACCAACTGACTAGTGTTTTAAATGAAATTTTAGTTATTTCCTCCTTCCTGAGGGTCTTTTTTTTATATATATTTTTATCGTTTCAGAGTATAGCGAAAAAATTGTATTGAATGTTCCGAATGGTTTGAACTTGTTATGATAGTTGTCAATGGCTTTAGCAAGTGAAATGCATTTGAATGTTTTGTTATGCGGAGATGAGTGTTCGAAGTAATCATTTATCTAGCCGCTTACGTAACGCTACAGTGTTTTACTTTAAGAATAATTTTGCAATATAACTGTTAGTTTATAGTTTCGCAATATGACTGTTAGCCACGAGGGCATCATAAGTCTAGTTTTCAGTGCTTTTGTACTGACATGAAATATATACTTCAATTTTCAGTCATCATATTAAGTAAATCACATTAAAACTAAGGAGTATCTCCCTCATGCATAGCTCCGTCCTTAGATAGGTTCTTTTGTTCACTTTTCGGTCATTTTGGTTTCAACACTGCTCTACAAATATTTATATATTTTGAGAATTCCAATCATTTGGCCACGAGCATCACTGAAGAGACATAAGTTGTCGAAATGCGCATATGGTGCACTAAATTATAAGCTATATATGTTCTATATTTATTATACCTTGCCAAGTTTCAGAATTCTTTGGGTTACATATGGTCTTCATAATCATAGTAGTTAAAAAGAGGTTAAAATTTTTCCAGATAAGTATCGTATTGTATTACATTAATATTATTATTACGATCGCATTATTATAATTATTATAATATCAATTGTTATGTTTTATACATTGTTACGATTTATCAATTATATGCGTCAAGTTACCATGGCAGCATATCCCCAAATATGTAAATTTGTATTGTTATTTGTTAAAGGATTAATAAAAGGAGAATAAGGATAATGAGTACGAATGTAGGACAACTATCCAGAGGCCTGTCAAGGACTGGAAACTAACCTAGGCCGTTATTGGTGTGTTGCGGCTCTTCTCATGAACCCATCAAAGGCTTTCGACTGCCTCCCCATGGACTACTGCTTGCTAAATTCAAAGCATATAGTCTGTCTGCGGAGGCTGTCGAACTCTTCGATAGTTACAAAGGAAATCGTCAGCAACAAATAAATATAGGGTCTCATTTTAGTGCTTTGGAGTATCTTCTTAAAGGGGTCCACACTAAGATCATTAATGTTTAACATCATTCTTTATCGATTTTTTTTTACTTTGTTAAACATTCTGTTTTGTGTAACTATGCAGATGAAAATACTCTATCTTACCAACATACAGACTGCAATGGGTTTTTTTAATGTTTTGGAGAGGGATAGTAAAACCCGTATTAAATGGTTTGACTTTAACTCAGTGAAAGCTAATGGAGACAAATTTCAGACCAAATTTAAGGACCAAACGCCAGTTTAACAGCTCCAGAACTGACAGTTTGCCATAAAATGTAACGTCATTAAAGGTCAATATATATTTTCTTTTGAAATTCGTTGACCATGTTACTGATATGAGTAAAACATAATATAAGAGAACTTGCTGTCCTAAATAAAATTTGCAAATTTTAACCAAACTGGATAGGACATTTATTTATAATTCTTTATTCTATCAGATTGTGGTTATTGACCTATTGTGTGGCATTGCGAACGAAGTACTTTTAAAATGGAGAAAATACAGGAAGGGGGCCACTCTTTGTCACTGAAGACAATGAGTCTTCAGCTGAAAATATTTCAAAACAAACAAATAAACTCTAATCTTGAAACGTCAGTCTTGCAATATATTATATATTGATGCATAACGTGCATTATACCTAATAAAGGCATCAACCATTGTAATTTATTCCTGCATGAAAACACAAAATAAGACACTTATTCTATAAATAAGAAATTGATTTTCTCTGACGTTATTTTGCCAACCAAAATGTTAGTTCTGCAGAAACAGCGAAAGGGTTTTATACTACAGGAGTAACGTTTTGGTTGGCATAACAAAACATTGTCTCTGAAGTCATTTTGCGGATACAATCATGATTTTGTCAACAGTACCTCAGCCTTTCACGGTTCGTAAAAGAACGTGATATTCAGTCTATTCTTTTAAATTGTTCTATCTATGACGTCCTAAAGAAATGCGTTGTTTGTCGGAGTTTTGTCGGACCTCAACATGACGTCATCACAATGAAACATTGCGTTTTGTGGAAGGGTGAATAGTGAAAGGGTATATGGGGACACGTCCACTATTACAGTATCTTTTCTGTATCAAAACAATACGGCAACCATCGCCATTGATACATTTGGGATAAAAACAAGCAACAGACATCTAACTGCGGAGTTCTAGCATTGAACGGCAAATTCACCCTTCAACGACAGTTAGCGTATTTGTTTATGACGTCATAAATAGAACAACTGAAAATTGTCTAAATGTCACGTCCTTTCACGAACCGTGAAAGGGTGACTTGATTAACGTTCTACCCAAATTTATTACGTCACAATGTAATCTAACGTCATTCTGATTGATGTTGAGGGAACGTTAATGATTTTGCCGTGCAATGTTACAGCTCCACAATTAAATGAAAGAGGTCTATGTCTAACTTTATAAACAAAAGAATTATGTAGTTTTTATTTATTTATCTATTAATATTTTTTCTTTATTTATTTTTATATAGCACTTCATTTAATTGTGATAATTTCTTAGTATAAGTGTGTCTTTAATTTGATGCATGTCTTTGATCTTTGTATTTTCATTCATATTCTGTTTGTTTTACTTTTGTAAATACAAGCTCTTCTGAGGTTACGTGAAACGTTTTGAACAGTATATTCGCTTCGAGATTGGTGTCAGTAAACTGGACGAGGGCGTTAGCAATAGCAGATCAGCTTTCGAAACGACTGAATCTGAAATCATTTGTTGACAGACCAAAGTTATAACTAAGAGCCTTCTTTGCATAAAATTAAAAATCACAATAGAAAAGCATGGAAGCCAAGAGGTACAGATGATATAGGGTATTTAATAGATCGGGTTCAAATTACATGATCTAATACATATCTGAGAGTAGCCGCAAGTAGTGGCCCTAAATGAATGATAGGGCCACAATTCCTTACGTTGTGTAAACTTGCATTTTTGATGAACGGAATGGTCGGCACGATTCTACGCATTTCGGCATCAAATGGAGCAAATATCTAACATATAAACATAAAGCAAACGATCGGCAACGTTAACTTACCCCCGATCTGTCGTCTGAAAGCTCTACACACATTTTTCCCAACCTGTTTCAAATTTGCCGGTTTCTGTGTCAGCCATTCGGTCTCGCGAGATCTCGTTAACAGAAACCTCACAAAAAGAGGCGGAGCTGACGAAAAACATGTGGTCATTGTTATTTTTATGTCATTTCTCTGTTTACATTTTATTCATCGGCTAGTTATTTATGAAGAAGAAAACTAAATTGAAATGACCAGAAATGCGGTAACTAGCCGATAAATAAAATGTAAACAGAGAAATGACATAAAAATAACAATGACCACGCACCCATGACTACGTGTTTTTCGTCAGCTCCGCCTCTTTTTGTGAGGTTTCTGTTAACGAGATCTGGCGAGACCGAATGGCTGACACAGAAACCGGCAAATTTGAAACAGGGTGGGAAAAAATGTGTGTAGAGCCTTCAGACGACAGATCGGGGATAAGTTAACGTTGCCGATCGTTTGCTTTATGATTATATATGTTAGATATTTGCTCCATTTGATGCCGAAATGCGTAGAATCGTGCCGACCATTCCGTTTATCAAAAATGCAAGTTTACGCAACGTAAGGAATTGTGGCCCTCTCATTCATTTAGGGCCACTACTTGCGGCTAATCTGAGAGGTGAAATGACCCGGGCTCTCAATCATACATGTACGATCACACATGTGGATGTGTGATGTGAAACTACAGCCATGATGCAATCCATATTGTTCGTAATGGTGTACATATATGCTATTGAAAATTAAATCATCCTATCTAATACTCTGTATTAAATCACACACCCGTAACGGTCGTAGATTACTAAAGGAATGTGAATAGAAAATTACATATACGTTTCTTTATTGGTATATTGTCAATATTGATAACGTAGGAAATTTATCACATTTGTCTCGTCACAGCGTCGGTTAATACGCCAAGAACTTCTAGCATTTTGACATTCACACGAGGAGACCAAGGTCATCAATTGTTTTCGGTTGTTTACGGCAGTAATTGTCGCAGACAGCAATGATTAAGCTGAAGCTGGATATTTTTAATGATATTTGCGAATAAAAGTACAAGCCGCAAGCTTGTATCTGTAAAAGTTCATTTACTGAAGACAATGTTTAAAGAATGCTGTTTGGCTCCGTGAAACTCATGTTTGCATCTCTATGAATGATTACGTAAGTACACATTTTTGTTTTGGCCAAAAATGCCATTTCGACATTAATGTTTGGATTCTGACGTCACAATAATGTAAATCTGAACAGCAATGCTTCTTTTGTCCAGTATTTGCCTTTCCACGATTCGTGAAAGAACTAGGCATTCAAAGTTTTCAATTGTTCTATTGTGACGTCATAAACCAACACGTCATTTGTCTGAGATTTGTCGGACCTTAGATGCCGTCATCACAATGTAAAATTACGTTTAGTAGAAGGGTGATTGCCTCTTGCATCCTGTTTAATTGAAAAAAGGTCTATTTCATATATATAGGGTCTGAAATGAATTTTCATTTCATACGGTATTTATGAAACGAGTTGTGTGTTTTATATCACTGAGACTTGGAGAGGTAATATTAACACACAACGAGTTTCATAAATACCGTATGGAATGAAAATATTCATTTCAGATTCTTTTTATCACATATTTACACTCAGTTTAAAAGTGTTTATTACATCAAACACGGCTTTTCCACACCTATGTCATAAATTAATTTATGACAGCGATATTTCACTGCAGAAACAGCAAAGGATGTGATAAAGTTAATTTCGTACTGTATTGAAGAAATCCACTGACATCAATTCTTATCTCAGACCAAAGCTTCCATGTGATACACAGAAGATGATCAACTTTTTCATGCTTTTCTTGCACCTGTCTTATTTCATATTGCAGTATATTCGAAGTCGATCATTTCTGTCAAGTTTTTCTTTATTTCATTCTGTGACGCAATTGGTATAGAAGGGCAAGTGCAGTACATACTGTTAAAATCTACATTGTTCTGAAGTAGGCAGGTGTGATTGAAAGTTTGTCTGTAATCCGTATCGGTTTCTTCCCGTTATTCAACTCAATTTGATAGCCCACGAGACAGTAATGAATATTCTAATTTTAGCCAATTTATTCTTAAGCAATTAAAGATGATGCGCCAATTAAATTGAAAAAAGAATAATACTTTGAATGAATAGAATAATAATTTAAAGAACACGCATACACAGTCATAAAGAAGTACACTGGCGCAAACTTGTGTGTATACATTAGCAGAAGTCATTATATTTAGCTGTGTAAATATAAAAAACTAAAAATGGAATAATACAGAAAAATATCATACTCGTTTAAATGGCATAATTAAAAATTATAATAGCCATGTTATCAATGCTTACACGTAACTAGTTATCCATTTCTCGCACAGACTAAGCTAGTAAGTTCGCATTCAATGCGATATTCAGATCCAATGATTTGATGGACGTACATTAGACGAAGTAAATAGACCAAACAGGATCTATTGTCCATATAGGATAATTGTTCCCATTTGATTCCTTGAAAAGTGTTTGATTGGGAACATAGCTGCAATTTGACTGATTAATGCTATTCTTGATTGTAGGCAAAATTCAATCTCTCCCATAACACAATGAATCTAGAATCCAATCACCACTGGCATAGAAATAGTATCTGGGAATCCTTAGGAGGTAATTTATCTAAATTGGTCTCGTTCTTTCGTATCACAGTAGCTATATTTTCCATCGGACAATTAGAGAAGTAACCGGAAAGACTTGCTAGCTTCTTGATGTATAGAATGTGGAGTCTGCTCTGTATGTAGGTGTGTTGAGTAACAGATTCTTAACGTGTCGAAATATGTGTAACGCTTGATCCACTGTGTATATGAAAATATTAAAAGTTTAACAAAATATAGGCAACCGTTTCATGCATAACATTATTATACATTGTACACGATAATACAGAATAAAAACTGAATGAACGAACGTATTTTATTATCTAGTTGATATGTTTTATTGAATTGAAAAATGTGTCTGTTTGGACATTAATTGTGGCTATCTCCGGTACCGATTCTCGGATTGCTCCACACTGTTGAAGAGGTTGGTTAACTCCTGCTGCCATGTCGCGATCTATACCGAGCAGTTGTTGATATCGTCATTAAACACCAATCACCCAGTCAATCACTGTGGCTATTCAACAGGGAAAGCTTACTCTTCCTGACAACTGTTTTTACCTCTGATTTCCCGACACCTGGACTCTTGTTTGATTTCCCCGACACCTGGTTCCACCTATAAACTGCCCGACACCCGGCCTCACCTCTGATTTCCCCGACACCTGGCCCCACCTCTGATTTCCCCGACAGCTGGTCCTACCAATAAATTGACCGACACCTGGTCCCACCTATGAATTGCCCGATACCTGGTCCCACCTTTGATTTCCCGACACCTCGTCTCACCTCTGATTTCCAGGCGTTTATGAACATCCACTCTGTTTGTTGTTATGGTTGGTGCAGTAATCTAGCATCAGTTACTACCATACTTTCTGCTTTACATTATTGGTATACTTGCTCCCCTTGTGACCTTTTGCGGAGGGTTTGAGTACAGTATTCTCATCCTTGCTCTCCTGTTATGTGGTTGACATTTTTTATAGATTGATATTTCATATGTTTGTTATGTAACGATTCCATACGTTTTTGGTTTCTTTATGTTTTGGGTATCCATGGCGAAAGAGAGACGGCCGGTTCCGGAGTCCATGAAAGTTAATCCAGGAGCGATATGATAGGTGGGATATGATGTAGATGTCGCGTGTATGCTAGGATTTGATCTAATTATTTATAAAGTAATGTCCGCTGTAGTCTCGGTGTCTCGTTTTATGTGTTATATTGACGCCGACTATCTGGATTATAATGGTCATGGTATTATATATTCTTATTACGCTCACTTCAGGAGTGCCACAATCTGGTATGTAGTATGAAGATATCTAAGAGAGAGAGAGAGAGAGAGAGAGAGAGAGAGAGAGAGAGAGAGAGAGAGAGAGAGAGAGAGAGAGAGAGAGAGAGAGAGAGAGAGAGATTGACCTTAATAATAATAATAATAATAATAATAATAATAATAATAACTGACATGATTATAGAATCGACTGGTTTCTGTTACAACACCATGTCAAAACAACAGTGATAACCGATCACGTGACAACACGATGTCAAAATAGTTGTAACAAACCGACTGCGTGACAACACGATGTCAATATAGCTGTAACAAACCAAATACGTGACGACACGATGTCAGAATAGCAGTGACACACCGATTACGTGACGACACGATATCAGGAAAGCGGTAACAAATTGATCACGTGACGACACGATGTCAGAATAGAGGTAATATAACAAACCAATTACTTGCCGACACGATGCTAGAAAAGCGGTAACAGACCGATCACGTGACGACACGATGTCAGAATAGAGGTAACAAACCGATCACATAAGCAGATGAGTTGTAGTTGTCGATTCTATCTTATAGTCATGATATGCACCTTCCCACATCAAATGGTGATTTTTGGCTGAAAACATATTAATAACTGATTGAATACCTTGACCCCTAACATCCCAGATGGTAATTCACATACCTTGACCCCTAACATCCCGGATGGTAATTCACATACCTTGACCCCTAACATCCCGGATGGTAATTCACATACCTTGACCCCTAACATCCCGGATGGTAATTCGCATACCTTGACCCCTAACATCCCAGATGGTAATTCACATACCTTGACCCCTAACATCCCGGATGGTAATTCACATACCTTGACCCCTAACATCCCGGATGGTAATTCACATACCTTGACCCCTAACATCCCGGATGGTAATTCGCATACCTTGACCCCTAACATCCCAGATGGTAATTCACATACCTTGCACAAAAGTTAATACTATGTTACAGGATAATCTTCTAACTAATAAATATAATTTCATCAGTAAAGTATGTAGAAAAAAAGTTCGGTGCACATAGGTATGTTGATATTTGATTTCAAGTTTAAATCAGAAACAAATTTGTATGGTGTAATAAATCGACAAGTGATTTACAATGATCTTATATTTCCCTTTAATAACAGTTACATATAGTGTTGTAAACATTCATAGAGACTAAATTGTTACCTAAACATCGTTACCAGAGAGTACATTTTGAATAAACAATACTTGGTTGATGACATTCATTAGTGGTAAATGCATTATATTGAAAATATCAGTGAACTGGATACAAATGATCTCATTTAAGCCATCCTTCGTTTACAAGATGTTTATAACGTTTCATCAAATATATTGTTCACAAATCTTGTTGCAAGAGAATTGAATTAAACATGGAAGAGCTTTATTGAGACACGAGTAGGATATTCCGGACATTTGACATTAGATAGTTTTCAAACCCCATTTTCAGAAATAAATCAGGAACTTGAACTTAAATGATTAACAAAACAACAAATCAAGTTGACATTATAGAGACATTACATATTTAATTTCGTTAACGTTTCCTTGCCCTCTTGTGGATCCCCAATCAAGCTCTTAGGAAAAAAAAAAGGTTTCGTTATACAATTCCTCTTGTAGACTGTTGAAGAAGAGACAAGTTGTATTTAGTAAAACCCGAAAGGAGGAATGTTAAGAGGGTTTTAATAGGAAATAAACGTCATATGGAACACTTTCAAAATTGCAAAAAATGACAGAAATGACCCCCCCCCCCCAAAAAAAAACCCCAACAAAAATAACCCCCAAAACAAAACAACAACAACAACAACAAAACAAACAAACAAACAAAATCCACTATCGGGACATTACTCAAACTACATTGAAATTCTGATTTTCTTCTTCCTTATAGCTGTCATGGAATGTTCCATAATAAATACTCAATATGAATAATGGTATGTGCTTTTAAAAACTTATATTTTAGAGTAAATCATTGTGGAAAACAAAATTAAACCAGAATTTAGAATGAAGTTATAGGGGACTGTTCGTAGATACACAAGAAAGAAAACCGTGATAGATGTGTACATGCAAAAGTACCGTACACAGATATTGGATTTAGAGGGGCAAACTTTTCATTAAAAAACCGAAGAAGGCATGGGGCATATCTTGGAAACCATGTAATATCGTTGGATCGAACTGAAAATGGGACATTTATTGAAATTTAACTCTGAATTTACAGGTTTATTTCTATTTAAAGACAGTACATGTACATGGTGTATAATTTAGTCTTTGATGCTCCTATAATTTATCATTACAATGAAGGCAGTTCAACAAACTTACTCTTAATGCAATCTTTTTACCAAGCATTTAAAGTTGTTCTACAAAACAGATATAACATATATGCGAAAACCAAATACCGGGCAGTAAGTTGAGTCGTAATGTTGAGAAAACACAGGAAGTGACGTCACATATTTTTCTACTGAACTTCGTTTTTAGGGAAAATATGACCTAGTAATATATCACATCTTTTCTTAAAACTACAGCACATGCAGAGGACTTGGTTTTGAGGAATTTAACAATAATATAATCTATTTTACATTACATTTGAGTTTTCACATGGGACGGAAATCACATGGAGTTATTTTCTTCCGATAAATTGGACAAGGCTTTTGGCCTATAGTCAAATTACCAGAACCCCTCGGACAACTAAGACATCATAAGATCACCGGTGATTTTATGGGCCATTTTCTGATAATTATAGTCATATGGCCACCGTCTTGTCATTAGAGGTCAACCCACCGGACACCTTGCGGATCTCGATCAATATTCATCAAGTAAACGGACATTCCGTTTTTAACATCAGATAGGGTATCGGACTTCCTTTCTGTCAAAAGTATATAACACGTCCTGTGTCGCGCATTCCAAAGCTTCAATAAGTAAAAGTTTTGTGGTGTCAATATAGGGCGGTCAAATGAAATAACAATTGTCATCTCAATCATTACTCAACTGTTGTTGTCAACTGATTTACGGACCCACCTCCCCACCCTCCACAAAAGCAATGCAATCAAAGAACACACATTTGGAGATTTATAAATAATCCTCCATGTATATAGTGAAGGGAGCAATAAGAGACTCAAGATGACGGGTCACAAATTTAAACACAAATCTTATTGTAGAATAGATATCAATATTACAAATATAAAGTGATATCAACATGTCAGCCGTGCATAAAAAGAGCTAAGGACTATGATTTATAAGAATCCCGACAGAGCGAGTTTAATAATCTCAACTCTGAAAAGATTTATTACAAGGCCAGTCGTCATATAGTCCTGAAGCCCTGCAAGTATATGGAAAAGTCTGCATAAGACTTTCAGAGGGACCAATTAGATAGAATACGAAAAGGTTTTGCTATGATCTCAGGTGTCATACTGACAATGTTGAAGGCGAACTCGATGAAAAGAAATTATCTGACACTTTCACCTCCTGAACTTGCATATTAGATCACCGTGAAAGCTGGAGATGAGAGATTCTGCTGGACACATAAGAAAAGTAAGATTTCCGAATTTATATAAACGATCTGAATGAGATCTGTAAAAGTTTCCAAGTCTTTCTAAGTTTATGATATCTGAAACCCTGAGTGCAACCAACGTTTGAACATTTTTTAAAGATTATTTTAATAGAAATACTGGCTCTAGCAATTCGAACCAATTAAGAAATGTGTGTATGTGTGTTTGTTTGTGAGTGTATGTCTTTTAATAATAGATATTTCTCTAATGAACTATACTGAGGATTGTGGAGTTTATTTTACCATGAACGCTACTATGGAAAGTGTACAGTAATGACTTAACTGATGGGCGGAGCAAATACAATAAGCTTTGAAAATGAGTTTAGGGTACTTAAGCAAATTGTCAGCTTTCTGCTCAGATTATTTTATTTACTGTAACATAATTACATTTCGATGTTCAAATGGCATAGTAATAATTATAATATTCAAGTTTTTGTATTTCTTTTTCATCGGGTTGTATTTTATCCGGCCCGATTTGACAACAACACATTGAATTTTCATGTCGAGCATAAAACGTCATAAGCCATCGTCCACTTGATATCCTAGGGGGGTGGGGGGGGGGGTGGGGGGGGGGTAGGGGGGCTGTGATTCTTTGAAAAAATTTCCTATCTTAATTTTTACTAAAATCTAAACTTGACACAGTGAAAAAAAAAACGGTCTTCAATAGTGTAATCTAAAATCATACTTTGGAGAATAATAGGCGTTAAATGTAAAAGTTTCCATATACATAACACAACAATTTGTTATCATGATGTTTTGTTATTCATCAGTCAGTCATGGACAACCCTACCATATCTGTTATTTGAATTTAATAGCATGATTTATCAAAATATTGTTTGCATTCCTGTTGGTACTAACTGCGCATCTCTTACAAGCAGACTTGTTACTATATTGTTATGTGAGGGACTTCATGCATTCTGTTAAAAAATCTTAACTTTTTTATCTTATTGAAATGTTCTATGATACCTTTAGCTACATTTTCATGTAACTTGACGAAATTTTAGTCAAGGATAACCCCGAGTTTGGAAACTTTATTACTTACATACACCCATTTGAACTTCAATAAACAAAGACAATATCTGTAATTGAAAACAGCTTTCTTGGACATGTACATCAAGATAAATAACAATAGAAATCATTAAAAAATATTTACGATAAACATGACGATTTTAGATTCCCCATTGTAACTTTCCCTTACTTAGATGGTCACAGATGCTCCTAGACTCCCATCATATGGTATTTATATTATTCAATTAGTTTGATTTGCCGGAGCCTGCACTAACGTTTTGAATTTTCATACAAAAGAAAAGCAAATAACGTTGGGACGTTTATCTGAGGGTTACAGATTTTATAAACTTAGAAAAACTTCGGAAATTTTAGGTCTTATTCCGAACTTTTATCAAAATTCAGAAATATTACTTTTGCAACAATATGTGTCCAATGGAATTTCCCATCCCAATTTCTACGGTGATCTTGTGTACAAAACTAGGAGGGTCTGATGTTCCTGCAAGTTTGTCTCATAGGGCTCCAAAATAGTGAAATGCCTTCGTCATGGACAATATACCCTTATGTCATCAAAAAGACAACAAGTCTTGTATTTTTCCCTCCTACATCCTTACAGATTTTACTTGAACATTGTACACTGATTAACAGGACAATGGGGAGTATACGATGGGCCTTTCGGAGATCTTGTTGAGGAGAAATAGTCCTGAATCTCGTTCCATGTGACTGTTAGTTCAGACTCCTACAGATCATGGGTCTGAGATCACTTCCAGATCGACAGAGCAAGGTATACTATAAGATGTCAGTTTATATATTTTTGATACCTTGGTCTTACTCTGCATAGTTATACGTGTTTGTATTTTTATAACCTCTCAACTTAAGAAATTTATTGATCCTTGCTCTCTATATGGATGATTATTTATAGATTTTTAAATGTGTATTGTATTGTATAGCTCCATGGTGGCTTCTGCCACATAACTGAGCCAGTAACTCCTCTTTTTTCTTTCATATAATTATGCTGCTTTTGTGGTAAGTGAGAAGCACGTAAACTGGTTAACCACATCAATTGATTGAATGCTGTCATATCAACTGGCCATTTTAACTCGGTATTGCAACTGTACTATAATGTTTTTGTAATATTCTTATGTGTGTGTGTGTTTTTTTTTTTTAATTTTTACATTATTAATATTGCTATTCCGTCAAGATTTTTGTGATATGGCTGAAATCTGATATTTTTTTTTTATCTTTTCCTCTGAGTACTGTAATGTTTCGACTGGATATATGACAAAAGCAGTTCATGAGGATCGGATATGGGGTAGCCCTCTCCCACTCGCACCTCTACATTCTCCTACCATCCTCCCTCCTCTACCTCCGTTTCTCACCTTCATTTCATCTCGTCAATGACAATACAACGTAATTGACATCAGTTTGAAGACTAAAAGCGTTTAACACAGCTGGGACTGGTTTGACTGTGCAAAAGTATGGACCACTCCCCGCACAAGAATACAGGCAGAATACTGCTAAATACATATAAGATGTATGAAGTGGTGAACAAAGGAGAGATATTATCATACAACAATATTTTATTGATGAACAAAATGCATTGCTCTGTCTCTGCTGAAAAAAATCCCATCCCCCAAGGTTGAGTAAAAATAATCTGGCCGGGATGAAAAACCCAGCGTCCTCCTTCAGATTATCAAATGACCTAAGTACTTAGTCTACTACCTACATACCCGTATGGCAGTTTACTTGAAAGTCATCCTAAATTGAATTTGCCCTGGTATAACGTATTAACTGAGCGTAGTTGATGCTCAATAGAATGCCGACGATATGTTGCATGGTCTTACTCTAAAATGTTTCCACCACAATGTTAGGCATCTTAATGAAATTAGCTTCAAATCAGTGATTGACGTGCTCGGCTCGCGACTGAATTGTCTTTTGGATAAGACAGTAAACACCGAGGTACAGTGTCACAGTAGACGTGGCACGTAAAACTTCCCGCACAGCTACGGATGGGTCCGTTGCAAAGGTATAAATTTGTATGCAATGCATCAGGCAGATGTCGTCACCATGTACGTGGAATAATCGTGGACCGACGTAAAATAATAATTATTCAATCAGACATCACTTATAGAATCGGATTTGACAATATAAGTATTATCATGTTTAACAACAGCAATGAATTAAAATCCGCGGTTGCCATATTGACTAGTTAAAACAATTTGAATAGTTTGGGAGAGTGTCTTTTAATTTACCCTTCCATTTATGAGCGAAAAATTGTTAAATCGGATGATCGGATACTTTATACTTAAGTCATACTTCTGACAAACATTGAAACGATTTTGTTATGTCATGAAATTCAATAAATATTCCGCAAAAGCGATGGCTCACTTGAGAATCCACATTAGCTTGTAAACTATTTCACAGTATTTTTGAAGGCCGGATTTAATCTCTGAAAATATTTTGTAAGTGTTTGTGGGGATTTTTGTCCATTTAAGGAATGCAATTATTATAAACCTGTTTAATCCCATTGATGTTCGTTAATTTATTTTGACAAGTAATGTGTACGTCACAAACGTGTGTGTGATGGACCGGGAAATACGGTGATGTTATCAAGACCAGAACACTTAGAGCTGAACAATCCACTTACTAGTATGCCTTACATTTTAACTCCTATGTTATAATGAAAGACAGTAAAATGTCTTATATAACAAGGACACCACGTGCCCAAATCCGGAGGAATGATTGCGAAAATAAAACTAGAGATACTGCAGATAGACAATTTAAAAACAGTTTCTCCTTGTTTTATTCAATTCAATGTTAAAACCAAATTTATGGATATAGGTTTCATTCCTTCATGTATATAACATTTTTACTTATATTCAGCTTTGAATATTTATCTAAACGGTGTTATATAAGGGAAAGGGAAAGACACCTGACTAGCTGTCAGGCAGGAGTCACCAAGGAGATGTTCAATAAAACTTGGTAATAAGTAATGAAATGCATGAAATGAAATTATATTGATTGTACAACATATGCAATACTTACTTAGGACGCTCAATTGAATAACAAACGGTACTCACTTGGTGTGGTTAACTGGTTTACGGACCGACCTTCCCACTCATCGCAAATGCAGTACAATCAACAAACATTTAAAAATTTATAAATAATTCTCCCTAAAGAGATAAAGGATCAACGAGTATCTCATGTTGAGAGGTCATAATAATATATAAACTCTAATAATGTAGAGTAAGATTATCAAAAATATATAGGGCAACATCAACATGAGGTTACTGTGCTCTGCTGGTCTGGAGGCGAGCTCAGACCCTTGAACTGTAGGATTCCCGACTAACAATCAGAGGGGACAAGATTTTAGACCATGTCTCCCCTGACAAGGTTTAGACAAGGCCCGCCCTGGAGTGTTCGTCAGTGTATAATGCTTATGGAAATGAAATGTCTGCAAAAGGTTGTATAAGGGCCCAATACAAGACTAATAGTCTTAACGGTGATCGTAGGGTCATATTTTCGACGTTTGACAATTTCAATATCCGGACAAAATGAAGTTATCAAAATATCTTACCTCCTAAATTTGTAAGCCAGATCACCGTAGATGAGAAATTCCGCTAGAGATAAATTGCTAAAATCAAATATTTCAGAATTTAGATACAAGTTTTGAATATGATCTGTAAATTTTTCCAAAAGTATTTTTAAGTTTATGGAATCTGTTTCCCTGTCAACAGTTTTGAAGTTATTTGTAAATTTTTAACGTGAAAGTCTAAAACGTAAAGATTTAAGAGAGGATAGTACATGGTCATGACATCACCCAAGGTTCTGACTCGAATTTGCAACGCCTATTTATCGATATATAAAACCATGAGCATTAAGACGATGATTGTTCTTGTATATTTCGAATCAGTGACATGGCCTTTACCTTTTAAGCGAAAACAAACTTTTGTCATCAAAAAAAAAAAAAAAAAAAAAAAAAAAAAAAAAAAAAATATATATATATATATATATATATATATATATATATATATATATATATATATATTTTTTTTTTTTTATTTTGATGACAAAAGTTTGTTTTCGCTTGATACAAATGGTATAAATCAGGAAATAAATAAACTAAGGAAATAGATAAAAAGATACCTGAATATAAATGTGGAATCAGGTGCCATCGAAGAGTAAGCGGTAAAGGTCACATTCGAAATTAATTCCGAACAAATGAAAACAACACCAAAGATTTCATCAATACCCTCTAGGGGGGTTAGTAAATTACTATATAGACATATCTTAATCACACAAAATCATAATTACATTAAATCTTAATGACACATTATCTTAACTAAACTTATTAAAACTAAGGATACTAAATTAAGAACTGCGAATTCTTTGTTGTGGTAACTTTTTTTATTTAATCTATTGATGTGTCTTTATAAAACAGAAATCTGTAGAACTATTTACTGAAAATCCTTCTTGTTATCAATAATAGAAATAATAGTCTTTCACAATTTCCTGTATGTTCAATACTTTTATTAAACAAAATCACTGCGCTGTAGCAATGTTTATCATTTGATATTTGATATAAAAGGCCTTATAGAAACTATAAACATAAATCTACAACACAAGTCGATCAGTGTTGCCCATGAAGAAAAACACTACATAGATACAAGTTTATGTGAAGGCGAAAACAAATTACCTAAGGACTAATGTGTTTGTGATAAAACGTCCAGCCATTAAAGTAAAAGGGTTTGAGATTTACGTTTCCTCCGCTCGACATATATAAAATAAAATGTAACTCTGTGGTAATGGGGGGACTGTGTTCTATCCCAAAGAAAAATTACAGTAATGGTCATTTGCTATTTTACGTTTCATTTACTTTGCCAAAGACTTTCTTTTATTTCATACACTAAAAGCCCTTAATCTCGGACTGGATTTGTTTCTTTAACATTACATCAGTGGGATGGTCGAAATCTTGTCATTTCATTTCCTTAAGTGTTATACGAGCTTATCTTTTTCATATATACAACCGTGGTTATGTCTTGCAAATCTATGATGCTTTTGCGTACGATTGGGATGACTTATGGGCATTTTGATTCATATCTTTGGTATAGATGAGAAAGGAGCCTTGCAATGATTCAATCAATTCTCCGATCCGTTAAAGCTAGCGGTTAAAATGTACACAGTAAGGCAAGCTATGGTTACAGTCAGAGTCTTTTCTGTATAGGAAATTATGACACATAAAATATTGTTTATTTTGTTGTTATGTTGTTTGTGTGTTATTGGTTTTAAGGACAAGTGCAGACCCAAAGATTACGAGTTGCTAACAAACGTTATTGACGAGAACTCTAGTGGATATATCGACATTAATTTTGGAAATGATTCTCTGGTAAGAGTTTTATTATAAGATTTGTGGTTAAATTTGTTTATGTTTTCAAAGATTTTATGGAAAACGAAGAACAAATTAATCATGTTAATATTAACTTACAAGATAAGATAAAAAAGAATCAAACCATTTATACCCGATCTTATATGTCATTTTAAACATTAAAATCTCTTTTATTATCAAATATATTTTACCTTAGTTTATTAGGTTTTACGATGCTCTCTACAATTTCACCTATATTGCAACATAAAAGCAATAGTCTATAGTGTCTTTAACATACAAGCTGAAAAGCTGAAGATAAATATGTAATGCTACGACACCGGGCAGTAGTCGAAAAGAAATACTATACTTGTATTATGAAATAGAAATATTTGGTATCACGGACCGCTGGATTAAACCAGAGGTGGAATTAGATGCCTTGGAGGAGTAATTTCCTACTGACCAGTCGCACCCACTGAGAAGCCATGAGATTATACGAGCAGGATATATAGCAAGTAGTTATATTAAGTGGTAACAGCATAACTGTAGTTACAATCGGTAAAAAGTCACGAAACGTGGGTTTTCGTATCTTTCAAAAATCAACTTTTCATTCACTTGATCGCTTCAGTAAAAAAGCAACCGTATTCTGATGAGATTCTTGCATATCTGATTAGTTGAGAAATATATACACCATGCGCAGGTGATAAGGAATATTACCAAAGATATAGGGAAAGTTAACAGAAAGAAAATTGAAATCGTCAGATTTGACATAAATGTATAGTGAAGTTGGTTTATTGCCTTGTTCAATAATCAGTAAGCAATCAAAGTACGTAGCGCAGAAACTAGATTCTGTAGAATGTTGAGTTCGTTCAGATATATTGCGAGTGCATATATATATATATATATATAATATATATATATATATATATATATATATATATATATATATATATATATATATATATATATATATATATATATATATATATATATATATATATATATTAAGTGAATTTATATATATATATATATCATTTTATTATTATTATTATTATTATTATTATTATTATTATTATTATTATTATTATTATTGTTGTTGTTGTTGTTGTTGTTCATGAAGAACATTTGCATTAAGTGAATTTTAATCATACCTTAGCGAAGCTTCAATATTTTCGACAGAACATTGAAATACATTTTAAAAATCAATTTTCTATATTTATCAAAGATAACACATTTGAGTCGCAACATCTCCCCACTATGATAGGTATGAAAGTTCTTCTCATGAATAATAGTAGTACACAGGATAATTTTGTCAAAATTGTTTCAAATAATTCTTTTTTAAAAACCACTTACACATATCTATCTATTCCATTGACATATATTGCTAAAATTAGATAAAACTTAATCATGAAGACGGGAATTATAAACAAAAAAAAAAAAAAATGTGTCAATTGGAAAATGATATTATAAAGGATATATGAAATTTATAAAAGAATTTTTAAATACAGTTTTCCCATGTTTCTCTGATGACCCTCCATGATAACTGCAAAACTGTGACATATTTTAGCATTTGTACGAAGAATTCACTTTACTGGTCCTCTGGGAGGAAACTGCGGAAATCGAAAAATCTTTTGTACGTCTAAATGATTATCAAACTAATTTATTAGGAGAAGCGAAAATCGATCTAATAACCGAGCTGTGTGGGTTACTCTGTCATTTTCGGTGAAATACAAACTTTCATTATTTGTAAATCCAGAAGCATATACATCAATTCCTTGATTGTAGCATTGCTTTTGGTTACTTATACTAAAAGTACCACTCACAAGTATCTCTTCGTGACATGTATGTTACGGTGTTTACCCTCATTGAAACTTTGTTTCTACAAAACTTAATATAGAGATACTGTTTGTAGTTCAAGTGATCAGGATACTGTTGAATATCTAGCGGTATAATTGATTTTAATCTAATAAATATATTATAAAATAATAGAGTAATGTAACAAATTAGCAGACTTTTACCCCTGTGATAAACAATACATAATCGAATGATAATATTGATATGATAAACTGATATCTATTTAACAGTGCCATTATCAGCCATTTTTAAAAATTATAAATATATAACAAGCTTTTACAAAATAATATTGAAAATTAACCATCACTGTTAAAGGCAAAGACCAATCCGATGGTTTGAAATCCACACATAGATGTACACGACGATGTAGGTATAAATAAGTCTTTTTGTGTTTATTAATCGCAAATTTATACCTAGGTGTAGATATATATTTTGATCTAAATGTTACTCCAAGTAGATTTAGATGTAGATTTGATGGTAGATTCCATACTTACGTCTAAACGCTAACGGCTCAATGTCCACCTACACTTGTTGGTATCATTTTAAAAGATATTTAGTTGGGAAATACTCAGCGTACGAGATGATTATGCATCCTATTACCCCCCCCCCTTTTCTTGTTTTTTTTTTTTTGAAAGAGATAGAAAATAAACAAATGAATAGCCAAAACCAAATATACGAATATTAACTGTGATAATTAACTATTGATATAAAGTATGTTTCGAAATAAAAAGTGTAGAATAAGCGCTGAGCTATCTTTTTCATATGGTTAATTCCAATCATTCGGCCACGAGCATCACTGAAGAGACATAATTTGTCGAAATGCGCATATGGTGCACAAAATTAAATGGTTGGTATGTTCTATATTTATTATAACCACTAGGCCGGTGTCACTGCTGGTGGACTGATAGTCCCTGAGGGCATCATATGTCTAGTTTTCAGTTCTTTTGTACTGACATGATATACATACCTCAAATTTTCAGTCATCAAATTCAGTAAATCACTTTAAAACTAAGGAGTATCTCCCTCATGCATAGCTCTGTCCTTAGATAGATTCTTTGGTTCACTTTTCGGTTATTTTGGCTTCAACATTGCTCTTCAAATATTTAAATATTATGAGAATTCCAATCATTCGGCCACGAGCATCACTGAAGAGACATAATTTGTCGAAATGCGCATATGGTGCACAAAATTAAATGGTTTGCATGTTCTATATTTATTATAACCACTAGGCCGGTGTCACTGCTGGTGGACTGATAGTCTTCGAGGGCATCATAAGTCTAGTTTTCAGTGCTTTTGTACTGACATGATATACATACCTCAAATTTTCAGTCATCAAATTCAGTAAATCACTCTAAAACTAAGGAGTATCTCCCTCATGCATAGCTCTGTCCTTAGATAGATTCTTTGGTTCACTTTTCGGTTATTTTGGCTTCAACATTGCTCTTCAAATATTTAAATATTATGAGAATTCCAATCATTCGGCCACGAGCATCACTGAAGAGACATAATGTGTCGAAATGCGCATATGGTGCACAAAATTAAATGGTTTGTATGTTCTATATTTATTATAACCACTAGGCCGGTGTCACTGCTGGTGGACTGATAGTCCCCGAGGGCATCATAAGTCTAGTTGTCAGTGCTTTTGTACTGACATGATATACATACCTCAAATTTTCAGTCATCAAATTCAGTAAATCACTCTAAAACTAAGGAGTATCTCCCTCATGCATAGCTCTGTTCTTAGATAGATTCTTTGATTCACTTTTCGGTTATTTTGGCTTCAACATTGCTCTTCAAATATTTAAATATTATGAGAATTCCAATCATTCGGCCACGAGCATCACTGAAGAGACATAATTTGTCGAAATGCGCATATGGTGCACAAAATTAAATGGTTTGTATGTTCTATATTTTCTATAAATGCTCCCTGAACGCTCACGATACTGCTTACAGCCTTTCACATAGGCACAAAAACTCGTTTTTCCGTTTATTGCTTTAAAGAACAATCAAATAATGTGACAACTGTATGATATATATTAAGCAGATTGATGGACACTGTATTTCTGAAAACATGAAAAACAAGGAAGAATTACCTAGAACGAATTTGTCATTCATTAATCTTCCACATGCAGATAAAATACGAAAATCAACTGGTGTCACATGACTATGGCACTAACAACAATGTACCACAGTGGACATTCACGGAACCCTGAAATTCAGAGGTAAGACCAGGTGCCCGGGAGGAGTAAGCGTCTCCTGTTTGGCTAGCCACACCCGCCGTGAATGCCCTGACATACAGACGAAACAATATAATTCAGCACTGTATATATACATGAATGTGAATAAACACTGTGTAGAAAGTGTCACAGTCACATAACATCAGGAAAAAGGGTATAATAACACTTAAGTCAAACCCTCCGCGGGGAACTTTTTACGAGACAGAATATTAGCAGACAACGCACATACTGATACATTTTGGGTCCATCTAAATCACTGCATTTTAGGTATCTGAAAGTTTAGTTGTAATTTGAAACCTTATTCTTGCAATAAAATGAATATAACAGGAATAATAAATAATGTCGTGATGTGCAACTATTATCACGATTTTTTGGGATAAACTTGACGCATATCATGCTTTATTGCGGCCGTAAATTTTAGAGTAGGAAGCAGGTCAACTTCATGAATGCGAATAAAATCGATCGTATCTTACATTTATCAGCAAGATCCATTCCGTCTTAAGTTTGATCTTAGACCTAGCTGTAAAACTCTTTCTGAGATTGATATCTCGTTTTTGGTCGCCGCAAACAAAGATTTCTCGTTTTGTTGTCTTCAATGACACACTAGAGAAGACAGTAGACATATCCTTTATATTTCAATTCTCAATGGAGATATGATGATGACGATTTTGCATTCAATATTTATAGGATTTGGCGTTACCACGATTGTCGATCAAGGCTTATCGGGAATTATTACTTCATTTCTTGATTAATAATCTGTACACTTTTGACGGAAATGTTATCAGATAACAACGTGAATTATTAAATTGTATCTTATTTCTTACTTATTTTATTTCTAAATGGTATCATTGTCAATCTAATTTATCATTATTTCGTTCTGGGTTTTCAGAAGCCGCGTAAACTAAAGCTCAGTGCTTAGACTTACTGCAGCCTTCAACTGTGTAAGGTTTATGTTTGATCTTTTATATAAGGAAGTCCACCAAACAACTGCCAAGGGTTTGTGTACTCATTAAGCGTTAAAACACTGTCATTTCCAAATTTCAACTGAACATATAATTGTATTTAAGTTATGTTTACAAAAGTTCTGTGTTTAATTGTAATTTTTTCAGTTTATCATTATGTAGGAAAAAATAGTATGGAAGATCATATGTAAATCAGGAAAATTTGAATTAATTAATCTACAAATATTTCCTTTTTATACTTAAATAAAACGTTTTGGAACCCTATCGATTTTAGAACTAAGAGAAATCAATATGTCTGAGATGAGTGGCACAACAATCCATCATATTCTGGAAATCATCATTTATAATTCAGATTATTTCTTTAATACAGTAATACAATGCCAATAACATTTCATGATGACTCGGCAAAGTTCAAGAATTTTTCTTTAATAAGACATTCAATACGGCTGCAGAGACGCGGAAACACATCAGACTGTAATTCATATCAAAATTTTTCCAGTAAATGGACTTCTATCAGCCTCTACAAATAAATAAGTTGTTCAACACTGGCATTTACGACTCTTCCGACTGTTTACACTAAGTGTGTAGAAAAGACTAGTTTACAAGTGTTTATGTTACTTTTACTTGCTTTGTTCTAATGTTTAAGATTTCACACTAATTAATTTCTTGAAGTTATCAATTAGAGTTCTAGACTCGCCTTGCCTGTTCTTTGCTTTGTTTGTTGTATCGCGGTCTTTAGTTAACTATCGAACTCATAATTCACATACTATGGTATCTTAATTTCCAATTCAGTCATAAGAATATACTTCTAATGATCACTTTTAAACAGAAATCTGATGTTATTTTGTAAAAGCATGGCTTTTACTAATTTATTTGCATTGAAAGTTCCTCATGGAATGAAATGTAAAATATGTAGGGAAGAGACAAGGGACAAAAATATATGTATTTTGCCTGTATTAAAAATAAAAATCCGGGCGATTAGTAATCCAATAAATCCTTGCTAAAATACAATCTGCAGTTACGGAGAAGCGTCAGGAGTACCAGAATATTATTTACACAAGAAGTGTTTATCAGCTTTCGAAATTGAAAAACATTTTGATATTTTGTATGTTGTATTCGGTGACTAAGTAATCCAACAAAACATCGGTATTAATCAGAGCTCTAACTGTGCACGTTAAATAACTGATTTGTTCCTATAATGTATATAACTATGGGGGATACATGATACAGTAGTTAAAGGTATAGTTTTCCATTCGGGTGATCCCGAATTCCACCTCTATGTTCACGGAATGACTGCTTGTTGCAATGTCACTGCATAATTGTTGAAAGCGACATAAAATACCAATTAACCAACCAACCAACCTGTATTCCGAGGAAGCTAAATTTATGCAAAAAATTCCGTGTCAATATATACAACACTTGGTGATGACAATCAGAATTTAACATTTTGATATATCAATGATGTATTGTTTATAGATAAGAAAAATCTTGATATAGATATATACGCAATATAACAAAACATTCTCAAAAGGAAAGAAACAACAGAATAAATATAATAATTTTGTGCACCAGATGCACATTTTGACAACGTTTGTCTTTCGGTCATTCTCATAACCGAATGACTGGAATTCTAATAATCTAAACCAAAGTCGCCGAAAAAGTGAGCCAAAGAATCAATCTAAGGACAAAGCTATGCATGGGAGACATAGTCCTTAGCTTATTCATATAAATTTCGTGATTGAAAACTATAAGTGTATATTTCACATCAGTACAAAACACTGAAAACTAGACTTTTGATGCCCTCGAGAACCATCAAGCCACCAAATATTAGAAAATATATACGTTAAAATTTTGTGCACCAGATGCGCAGTGCGACAACTTGTCTCTTCAGTGATGTTCATAATCCAGTTCCTGCTCTCCATACTTAAACTTTCGGTTTACAGAAGCAAGCTACAGAATATAAAGTAAATATCACAAGGACACCGAAAACTACTTGGAAGTCTACAGTCTTCAAATTTTACGGACGGTTATCAGAAATTATTGAATGGCATGCCGACATTCTTATTTAACCTTAGTCTTTGTTTAACCGTTTGTATCGGCTTAGTGCAATATCACAATATTTATACCTATCATAATTTTACTGATTGTGATTACAGTTACACAAGTAAACCTAGTTCACATATGGCTTCACAGCTGGTGTGACCGACCAGCAGGGAAGGTTTACCCTAAATGACAGCAGTTCCCATCTCTGGTTCTTCAAGTGGTCAGTGATAGCCAATATTACTACGTCCTCTTATATAAAAATGTTCCTAATCCTTTCCGATAACTTCATTATATAATCGGGTTTTAGAATAAATAAGCGCCTTCGACTTTGACAGTATAACCCCGATATTATAGCAAAGACTATTGATTTTATATCGAGCCCAACTAAGGCAATATACAGATTTTTGCTAAAACGTTGCATGCTGACTAACAGGGTGCTTTTCTGAGCCTATTCTCTTTTGACTGTTAATCGGGACCCCTATAGATAAAGGGTCTGAGCTCGTTTACAGACTGGCAGAGTATGATTGTCTTGTATTTATATGGTTTTATATATTTTTCATACTAGTACATTACTGACATAAAACGTTTCGTATTAAGATTTTTATGACCTGTTGTCTTGAGAAACCTGTTGATTCTTGTTCTCTATTTTTTACTTATTTTTTTCAATGTGTGTTCTTTGATTGTGCTCCTTTTGCAGTAAGCGGGAAGATGGGCGCCCGTAAGCCGGTTAGCCATACAGACTGAGGGACGTTTGGTACTTTAATTGATCGTCCTAAGTCGGAATCGTGACTGCAATATAATCTAATATTTTTGTAATGTCGTTTGATTACTTCTCGACATCTTATCATTGTATTTATGCATATGTGTTAAAAAGACGTCACAATATATTTTGTTAAAGAGCATGCACTACTACTTTCAGACAAGGTCCTGATCTTCGTCCCCTCTCACTATTAATCAGGACTCCTATTGATCAAGGATCTGAGCTCGCTTACAGACTGGCAGAGCATGGCTTACTTATGTTGATGTCGCCTTACATATTTTTTCATAACAACATATTATTCTATAAAAGTTTGTGCGTAATAAAAATTTTTATGACCTCTCATCTTGAGAAACCTGTTGATCCTTGTTCTCTATATGGAAGATTATTTATAAATTTTTAAATGTGTGTCCTTAAATTGTGCTGCTTTTGCAGTAAGTGGGAAGGTGGGTGCCCGTAAACCGGTTAACCACACCAATTGAATGGCGTTTGTTACTTTAATTGACCGTCGGTATCGTAACCGCAGCACAATCCACAATCTAATATTTGTAATGTCGTTTTTCTATGTATATTCTACTATTATCATGTATTATGCGCATGTCCTTGGTGATTTCTGCCATACATCTTTGCCAGAGGTCTTCTGTTTTCTCTTCAATTAGAAAGAAAGTGTGCAAGATACTTTAAACTATGCAAACTGATATCAAATAAAAGGCATACTAGAATAATCTAAAGTTCAGAATAATCATGTATTTCTTTTTCATTTTTTTTTTCGGAATTTTTCAGTATTTCGGGATTCCTTATAAAACTTACATGATTTTGTATCTGTCCGTGGAGTTTGAGAATGATTAACGGTTTGGTACTTCTTCGATATTGATTAGATCCACTTGAGAACGCATATGCTTGCTAAGACTAATTAATACTAGGTGCAAGTCAATCAATATCGAAGAAGTACCAACCCGTTAATCATTCTCAAAGTCCCAGGACAAATACAAAATGGTGTAAGTTTCAAAAAGGAACTGTTGTGAACCCCGATATACTTAAGAATTCGGAGGTGAGACCAGGTACCCGGGAAGAGTAAGCGTCCCTGTTTGCATACATCACCCGTCACAGCAGTTCTTAAGAAACATGTCAAAATCAAGAGTTTTAGTTTCCTAATTGTACATACGAAAGTACAAACTGGTATAAAAAGTCATATTTGGTGTTCACTGAACAGGTCATTTAGTCGCATTCCAGAATATTATCAATTATTCTAGAAAGAGGCACATAAGATTATACTTAATCAAAATTTAGATAATATCTGTATATACTACATAAAATAGGTGAGTATATTCAAGCATTTATTTTAATACCTATAACTGTCTTAAATCAATCGCACTATTTGGAATACATGTGTTTTATACTGTGCCATTCAGTGATTAATTCAAATCGTTGGATGGCCCCCTTTCATGAGATTGTATGTAGAATTACTGATTATACTGCATGATATAAATTTGGTTTGTGTACGTGACAATATATGGAACATGGTTCACATGGTTGGTTTAATAAATGCAGTAACTTTAAATAAACTGAGTACTCGACAAGCAAAATGACTCAATATATGCATGTTGAACATTTTCTTTCTCTTTTATATGGACATGGATTATGAATAAATTAAATTATAGTAGTTTTTGCAGTTGTCGGATCATTTTATATTTTGTTGATTTTACTTGCAGGTTGAGAGGACATTGAATATTCCCATTTTGACGACAGTAAGGTGAGAAACTAATTGATATGTTCGTGTCAAATATAGAAACTATGTAGATTGACGTAAAGATTGACATCGAAAGACATAAAATAATGATAAATCTAATATTCCTTTTTTAAAAATGAAAGCGTCACCGAAACACACATCATACTACATTAGGAATGTTCAAGATTTAAAGAGTTAGCTTTGTTTTTGGGCTTTCGAATTTATTTTGTTATATTTCATGTTGAATCTTTATCTTCATCTTTAATGTTGAAATGCCAAAATTTAATGTGCTGCTTTTTTGTATTTTTAGAATCAGAAATTTCTTTTCTGAACGATTAGTGGTTTTCAATCAATCAGAGTATGGAGTATGTGAATTTGATGAAAGTGATGTAGGCGATGACAATGTTCTTGAGGCAATTGAAGTAGATGGTGATAACAGCAGTCAATTATATACGTTGACTTCTGCAATAGCAGGATCTGTCGTCATTAGTGGCAAGTGAAGTTTTGCATAGTTATAATAAATTGTAACCAGTAAATGTCAAATAAACATTAGGAGACGACAAAGGAGATCTAACTAAACCTCGTGAGATTGTTCATGCCCGGCAAAGTAATGAGAGAATAAGATAATGATAAACACATTTAGAACCTTACAAATGAAGTAACACGAATACCATGGTGTAGAATAATCCAGTGTGGTTTGATAAACATATTCAGAACCATACAAATGAGGTAACACGAAAATCATGGTGTAGAATAATCCAGTGTGGTTAACACAGCAATTACGGAGTAGAATAAATCTGTGTGGTAAACACGCAATTATGGAGTAGAATAAATCGGTGTGGTAGACATGGTAATTAAGGAGTAGAAAAAATCGGTGTGGTAAATACATTAATTAAGGAGTAGAAAAAATCGGTGCGTTTAACGCAGCAATTACGGAGTAGAAGAGATCGGTGTGGCAAACAGGATAATCATGGAGTAGAATAAATAGATATGATAAACACGACAATTACGGAGTAGAATAAATCAGTGTGGTAAACACGGTAATTAAAGAGTAGAATAAATCGGTATGGTTAACGCGGCAATTATGGAGTAGAACAAATCGGTGTGTTAAACACGACAATTATGTAGTAGACTAATTCAGCACGATAAACACGACAAATACGGAGTATGTATAAATTTGTGTGGTAAACACGGCAGTTATGGAGTGTAATGGTTCGGCCTGGTTAACGCGGCAATTAGGGAGTAGAATGAATTTGTGTGATTAACAGGACAGTTATGGTGAATAATAAATGGGAAGGGGTGGTGTTAACACGACAATTGCCTTTTACAATCAATCAGTGTGGTTTAAACGGCAACCCCAGTGTACAACTAACTGGTGATATTTAACACTGTATTCTGCATGTAATATCATTAAATGTGGTTAACCGGTTTCTGGATCATAACTTAATAGTACCCTGAAAGCAGTGTAATCACAAGAAATGTTTACAAATTAAATTTGGATAAAACCCCGTCCTCACTTTTTAACAAAGAATAATTTCAATTTGATATTTGAAGAACTCGTTACTGTAAAACGAAACTATTAAGCATACACGTTTTTCAATCAAAAGCCATTTGGTGCAAACATTTGCGCAAAATTTTACCTAGTGTGCACATTTACCTTTTTATGAACTGCAATTAGTAATATATTATTAGTATACAGTGTTTTACAGGGGGGTATACGCATTTATTCCACCGAAGGACTTTTTAACCCAATACAACTTTTTCATGGACGCAGTATTTTCATATCCTCCCTTGTCATAACTTACTTATTTTAATTAAGACCCCTTTGAACTTATATCAATGTTTTCGTAATATCCCGCTGTCCTTTTGTTGCTCTTAATAGTGTTCTTTGAGATGAGTTGCGTTCGAATTCTGTTTATTTCATCCTCACTACTACTTTGCAAACCGTCTCTCCGCCATATTGTTTGCTCTCGTCTGAGCGACGACGGCTTCCTAAAACACCCATCCAGCAATGGGTTTCTTGGTATGCTTGTGATACAGGTGTGTATGATAGCATCAATTGATTCTTTATTTAGCGTTTACATTTGTGCAAATATAACTGAAGAAAAAAAAAATTAGAAAACTGATAGGTTTTTTTCAATTATTGAAGTATGAATATATGTATTAAATACTGTCCCTGTATATTTATTTGTGAGAAGTCATTAGATGTAAAGATGATGGATAAATCCAAAAATCATGAAACCATAGGACATACAAAATCAGTGAAAATGAAAAACAAATGGAAAATAACAAAATATGTCTACTTGAAGAGCATATGTGAATCCCTGTGATGGAGTGAGATCAGGTGCCCGGGGAGAGTGAGCATCTCCTGCTTGCTAGCAACACCCGTCACATATACCCCGTAGAAAGAGTCAAATCGTGTGAATTCCATATGTATCTATATATGGAGAAGTCGAAGTAGGTAACCTTCTAGTATAGAAGGTGTCAAATCTGTGTAAAGTGATCGGAATCGGTCTCATCACCCCACAAACAATGCCAATTTGAGCACTCCTTTTCGTCGGAAAAGAGAAGAATACTGGATAAGACGTCTCGGCACTGCTTCGCCCTATGGATGCAATGACAATATTAGTAGTATTGGTAATCTCACTAGTCCTGCGTGTCAATCAGTTAACGTACTCGGTTTATTCAACAAAAGCCAGAGGAGGCATCGAAGTCATGGTACACGCAAATACAACAAACCTGAAATACATAATATTTCCTTTGATGCTCTTTTGCCATTTATAAATAAACCTTTGGGCCTTCATCACATTCGTACAAAACTTTATTCTATTTTACTCAGAAATTACACGAGTTGTACGTATCGTCCAGACACCGTATATTCACTGATATAAGCTCTGCAGAGTATAGACTAGATGGCATTATTATGGACATATCGACCGCTAGAATTTTTCGTCCCGTCAAGTCCGATATTTCTATGGAAAAATCTAATCGCCCTTTCATCAAAATTAAATTTGCAAATAAAGGCATTGATTATTTAAATTTCGGCCAAATTTTAAGTCATAAGTCTGTTTTAGAGAAAATACCTCCATATTTCAAAAACAAAGATCCGCCATGTATTTCCTATAGCTACACGCCATCAGTTGCATCCAAAATTTATAATTACAAAGGGTTTCTACAGTGTCTTGATCTTAGCAACTCTGCATGCCATTCTCAACCGTGTGCATGTTCCTCGTCTAATTTCGTATATTCTCCTTGTGGCCATGTCATTACTGGTGATCTCGATATAGTTAAAAACACTAAATTAAGAGAACTTTTACTTAAAGGTCCAAAATACAGAGAACCCAGATCATTCACATGGAGCCAAAATTTTGTGAATATTATGAACTGCTGCGAGGAATATGCCACACGATGGGCAAAAAGAGAGGAAGTACAAGTCGACACTCTTTCGGAATGGATAAAATCTATTGCAGTACTGCTGAGATCAAAAATTAAAAAAATTACAAGGTTCTGTAAACACCAGATTCGAATCTATTTTTAAAGATCCTGATGTTGTCAGAGAACTTACCTTCCTCCAAGAACATTATATCATTACACCAGCAGATAAAGCATCTAATAATTATACATTTACTTGTAAGAAATATTACTTTGACAGCCTAGTGAAAGAATTAGGATTAAATTCAGCTCCAGGAAATCCTACTTATACTCTCACGAACTTTTCGGTTTCGGAAGTACTCGAGAATCATAAATCTGTCCTCAATACGTTTGGTATTGACTCAAATAAATTGAATTTAGAACTTCCATATTTGTACTATATTCCAAAAATGCACAAAACTCCGTACAAACAACGCTTTATCGCTGGTTCCTCGAAGTGTTCCACAAAATCTGTATCGATGCTACTCACAAAAATATTATCAGAAATTAAATCTGGCCTTCATAGATATTGCGAAACAGTATATTCCAGAAGTGGAATTAATCAAATGTGGATCCTTAAAAATTCAAAAGAGTTGTTAGAACATCTAAAATCAAAAAGTTTTACTAAAATTCACTCCATCAAGTCTTTTGACTTTTCGACTCTGTACACAACGATCCCTCATCAGAAATTAAAAGACAGATTAGCGGAAATTATTCAAAATGCATTTACTAGTAAAAACGGAAACCGCAAATTCAAATATATAGTAATAGGCCACGATAAAACTTACTTTGTTAGGGAAAATTCTGATTCCAAAAATAAATACACTGAAACAGCTGTCATTCAGATGTTGAACTTTCTTATCGATAACATTTTTGTGGTGTTTGGAGGTAAGGTTTTTCAACAAATTGTCGGCATTCCAATGGGCACTAACTGTGCTCCGCTTCTGGCTGACATATTCCTTTATTCATACGAAGCTGAGTTCATTCAGTCTTTGCTTTCGCAAGGAAAAAAACAATTGGCTCTTGGCTTCAATTTTACTTACAGATATATAGATGACTTGCTTTCAATTAATAATCCTTCATTCGCGGATTACCTTAGCATCATCTATCCAAGTGAACTGGAGGTCAACGAAACCACAGAAACTAGTAATTCTACTTCGTATTTAGATATTATGTTGTCTTTCGACATTAATGGTCAATTGAACACCTCACTCTATGACAAACGTGACGATTTCAATTTCACTATCACAAACTTTCCTTTCATAAGTAGCAACATCCCATCATCGCCCGCATACGGCGTATTCATATCTCAGTTAATACGTTATTCCAGAGCATGTTCAAATTACAATGACTTTGTTCTGAGGGCTAGGCGACTTTCAGTTAAGCTGCTCAACCAGGGTTATATATGTGCTAGACTAGCATCGTCACTGAGGAAGTTCTACGGTCGTTACGAGACTCTTATTACTCCATATGATATCTCGTTATCCAGACTTTTAAATGATATTCTGGACTGAGACGGATTCCGATCACTTTACACAGATTTGACACCTTCTATACTAGAAGGTTACCTACTTCGACTTCTCCATATATAGATACATATGGAATTCACACGATTTGACTCTTTCTACGGGGTATATGTGACGGGTGTTGCTAGCAAGCAGGAGATGCTCACTCTCCCCGGGCACCTGATCTCACTCCATCACAGGGGTTCACATATGCTCTTCAAGTAGACATATTTTGTTATTTTCCATTTGTTTTTCATTTTCACTGATTTTGTATGTCCTATGGTTTCATGATTTTTGGACTTGTGGTTTGGATTTATCCATCATCTTTACATCAGTCCAGAATATCATTTAAAAGTCTGGATAACGAGATATCATATGGAGTAATAAGATAATACATAAATACAGGTAAATCATACCTGTTTCCGCATTTAAAACACTGGTGATTTTCCCTTTTTTCGATTATAAGAAAAATTGAAAAATTGCTGTCGACATTTGCTTCTGGCGCGGAAAGGCTATTATTCTCATTTAATGAATGAATTCAAAATCTACAACTATACATGTATATGGTCTCAAGTTTCTCGTTTAATAATCAACTAGGAATTAAACAGTAATGTTATCCTTTGGTATTACGATTAATAATTTGAGCATCCATTTATAGACGCATACGTAGGATGGGCTGCTTACTCTATCGGTAAAATTTAAAGATATCAAATAGCAAAAACTATGTAAATCGAGGGTGGAATAAAACCAAAGTACGTAACGGCAATAATTGCTTGCAGATTGGAAGGATAAAAACAAAGCAGTGACAAGGGGCACTCCTGTTGTTCGATGAGATCAGCATTATGTAAAATGAAACCATACCTTCTAGTAAATAACTGAGATGTAATGGCAACACAGACAAACAACTAAGGAAACAATCAGTACAAAGCAATTTGTACCACAAACACCACACTCCTATAGACGCTCTGATAATTTTACTGATATAAGATGCCTGTATGTCATAATTATTTTGAAACAGTGACTGAGACATAGTTCACTATATAGCTACATCTCTATTTTTTATCACTTAATACCAAAATTCAGACACCTATACTTGGTAAGAGAACAATCATTTCATTCTGAGGAAGGGGGGGGGGATTAAGGAGGGGATTGACACTTTTTGGAAATAAATATTCTGACTCTGAAAATGCTGGAAATAAAAACTCTGGCTTTGACTGTAATACAAATACATATTCTGGCTACGAGCATGTATATATACCAAATCATGCAAATATAAAGCTGAATGTTCTATAGAAACCATGTTGATTTTTTTTTCCGGCTCCCTTCGCTCGACAAATTGATTCCTATACTATAATGTGTAGTAGTTTAACTGTATAACTCATATTTCAGTGGAATTTATAGCATTGGACAAATCGTGCTATTCAATATGTTCAACAAAACTTAATAGAATAGTTGCTTTTTAAAAATATATTTACATGATACTTGTTTGTAATAGTGTCATTCGCGTCCCTTGCTGCAGATTTCCATTCCCTTTCCCCAACTTCCCCTTGTGTTGTCCATTCCTCATTTATATGTCAGGCACACCGATATTTAACGTTAAACAAATGGCCAAAAGGGGTCTTAATTGAATTTGTCTCATCTCTCACGTGAGCGCATACACAAAGTTGATGTTTAAATTAAATCATTTGCATTTCAAAATTTATGGTGGCCATATTTTTTGACAGTGTTCATTCCTTTTAAGTTTCATTCAAATCAGTGCAACAGGACACTCGTCAAAAGTTTTAGCACATTTATTCAAATGTAAAATAAACACAAACATAACTATACAATAAAAACAAAAGTAAAACCAACAAAAATGTGTACCTTCAATTAAATTATTACATGATAGTAAAATTAAAAGTCCAAAATGGGCCTATATTGTGCATCTTAGGCATTATAAAAGAACATTGCACAATGATTTTGAACAATGATTGTAGATAGCCATAAGTCTTTAGTTTCTTTAAAACTTTTAAAACTTGTTAAACTGTGAATGAGGAACATTTTTGCTTAATACCTACCGAACTTTCTCAAATTTAATCTGGAAGTAGTGAAGACAAAAGTTTAAAATGTTAATGATATAAAAAACAGTTATGAATGCTTTTTTGCCTTAAAATAACATACTTCAACGTAAGTCAAAAATGAATAAATATTATAAGCAGCACTTCCTCACACATCCTTCTATAGTGATGAATAGAAATCCTCCCCTCCCCCCCCCCCCCCGTATGCCAGAGACTGAGAGAGCCTATACACTTCTCTATAGAAACTAGTAGTATATAGACCTATGCAATTCAAGTAGTGTTTGTATATTTCTTGAGTTTACCTTATATTAGAATTTGGTTTGTTATCAAAATATAATTATAGAAGAATGTGTGTTAATGGCATATATTACAATGCAAGTACATATTGGCGACAAAAAAGTCAAGAAAATAAGTAATCTGTCCTAAGATAATAAGGAAATAAACAGGCTATCCCTCAAAAATGTGAAAATAAATAATCTGACGCGACCTAATTTGCCAACCCTGCCCCTTTGGAATCAAATGGTCGTCCCCTAAAAGTTATTGACATGAAAGGAATATGTTTACATTTCATCCAAAAACGAAAAGTGATTTTCAGACAAAGTGACACAACGCAAAATATAAAACTGACAAGATTGGCATTGTTCGTGCTAGTGTTTGCGGGATACCATACAAGCTATCTATTTGTTCAAGCGTATTGGATTGACAATTATGTTAATCGTTGCTTCTTCAAAAGAAATGACGATATGAGTTCTCGGTATATAGTTAGGTAACACAATAAATGCTTAACGACTGGAGCTTTTAGCAGACTTCCTACAAGAACAAACATTGTTTAAAAGAATCACAGTGAAAAGAACAGTAAACTTCTTAAGATAAATGGATTTTCTGTTCAAGATATGTGATAAAAGTAACCTGCATTCTAATGTCAACCATTATCCATTAGCTATTACTTAAGAAAACGAAGTCGATGATATAACGTAATGTAAAAACAATACTATGAAACCTTTTAAACATTCTAAGACGATCAGTAATTGAATTCCGATTTGATTTTACAAAATGAGATGAAAAGGAGAATTTGCTGAGTATTGTTATTTTCAAGAGATCGTTTTATTAGATTGGAAATAATAAAAAGTAAACAATGAATACCGCAGGGTTAACTATATCTCGAAGTCGATAAACTAAAATGAAAATATTGTGTACCATGTCATATTCAGACAAATGCGAACTCCAATTAAACTGAGGTGAGACTATGTGCTTGGGAAGAGTAAGCGTTCCCTGCTTGCATCCGCCACCATCACAAATGCACTGCATTAACCCGTCAAGTTCTGATAGTAAATATAGATATAAACACACATAAGCACATGGAGGAGACAAGGACACTAAATTAAATTATCCCATACAAAGTATGAAATGCTATTGAAAAGGGATCTCAAATTTCACCATATCCTTTTATCGACCATAGGACTTCCTCAGTGACACTTTAAAACATTCATCTTTAACCACACAAATTGATTGAATATTATCATATCAAATGCCGGTCCTAATTCGGTATCGTAACTACACTATAATGGAATATTTTTGTGATGTCCAACGTATAAGTTGTAAATGTTAACGGTACATGCGGGAGAGGAAGATATGTTGCTACTCAGGAAGTGAAGTTGATAATAATGAAACTGACATCGTCACCTTTATCATAAAGAGATTTAAATAATGAATCATCTTCACTAATTGATAGGATTATATCGAAATATGAAGCAGAAGATGCGCTCTCAGTTGTATCTTTTGTTTTGTGTTTCTTTGAATATATGATGTTGAGGTGATCTTCAAATACAGGGTTGTTAATCAAAAACGTCATCGATATATCTGCTTTGAATGAGTACAAAAACTGTCGGCCAGACATCGGAATGCCAACAACCAAGTCAAATTTGTATGCCCTGCATCAGGCAGATCCCGTCACCATATACGTGAAATATTCGTGGTGTGACGTTAAACAAAAATCAATCAATCAATCAACCAACAACCAACAATTAGCTGGAACACTTTACGCCCAAAACTCACAGAAATATAATTTACTTCTTAGACTTCTGTATGTTGTCAAAGAAGTAAAATAGAAGAGGTACCGAACGGTAAATCATATCTCATAGTCCATGGAATAAAAAGACAATATTGTGTCATATTCAGACAAATGCGAAATGAAATGTCTTCGAATTCTTTTCTTTAGCAACATATTGATTGACTTCAGCCATTCAGAAAGAGTGTCTAATTCAAGCCCCTCTCTCTTAGTTCGATGACTGACATACTTTCCACACGACTTCCGCACTATATCAAAATTGTGACGCCATGTGAATGACTGTGTTTCTCTATATTTTGGGTCAGGACTTAAAATATCTGTACGTTTTTCATTACGAACAACATGGATATCTCCTTTCAAAGCATGGCGTCAGGGATTATATTTAAACTCAGACAAGGAAGATATATATAGTAAAGGGTTCTGAAAGATGTTCAGATCTACACATTTCAAATTTTGTTTATAATTTAAGATTGCGGAAGCAAGAATTGGTGTGTATTTATAGGAAATAAAGGACGACCCTCTCATTTTGATGTATAGAGGAATATTTTCTTTAACAAATTTGGTATTTAAAATGTTTTCTTGTATTAAGTGTAAAAAAAAAAGAAAAAGGAAAAAAAATGAAAAAAAAAAAAGAGAAAACACCCTACTTTGAGAAAGATGCGCCTCTCATTACCGTCTACAAACTTGTCAGAATACGGTTTGACATAGTATATTACAGGAAATATCCAGGATGATACGTTATTCCAGAGCATGTTCAAATTACAATGACTTTGTTCTGAGGGATAGGCGACTTTCAGTTAAGCTGCTCAACCAGGGTCATATATGTGCTAGACTAGCAACGTCACTGAGGAAGTTCTACGATCGTTACGAGACTCTTATTTCTCCATATAACATCTCGTTATCCAGACTTTCTAATGATATTCTGGACTGAGACCGATTCCGATCATTTTACACAGATTTGACACCTTCTATACTAGACGTTCACTTCTCCATATATAAATACATATGGAATTCACACGATATGATACTACTACTATCTACTACTATCACACTACTGGGTATATGTGACCTGTGTTTCTAGCAAATAGGAGATTCTCACTCTTCCCCGGGCACCTGATCTCACTCCATCACAGGGGTTCACATATGCTCTTCAAGTAGACATATTTTGTTGTTTTCCACTTGTTTTTCATTTTCACTGATTTTGTATGTCCTCTGGTTTCATGATTTTTAGACATATGGTTTGGATTTATCCATTATCTTTACAAAATATATTAGAGTCGATATTCTGGGACGCCAGATTCAGTGAAATGTAAGTTTCTCGTGGGTTCGTATCACCCCTGTAGCTTTTGAAATGAGCTTGGTGCGAATAGTATGAGAACCTAATATTTGATTGATAAATTGTAAAATGCCATCGAAGGACATGCCATGGACCCCAGGTCAATTATAATTCAATTTACCATGACTTCGTCGTCTTCTTAGCGTATTATCAAATGAAGACACTGTGCTGACTGACATCCAGGATTTGTATAATTCCAAATTCTATCAATATGGCCATTTATGGGGCAGCTCTTCCAAATTTCTTATCGAGTCATCCTCTCTTTTCCTTCAAAACTGAGTCCTGAGATTTGGATTATTGTTAGGGTGGTATATTTTCTTTAAAAAGTACTTTCATAGACAGAATGGAATGATCTGGTTGCTTAAAATTGCAATAAAGAAAGTGATTTCCGCCATTATTTATGTTGGATCTATAACCAGACATTCTACTCCAGAGGTGGACTTTGGTCTCGCCGACATATAAACAAAAAGACAATGAATCTTGGGCTCTTCTACAGCCTTATACAGATATTTACTTCAATCCTGTACGTTGACTAACAGGGCGATTTGAACTACATGAAGGACCTTTTTCAAAAGAAATATAGTCATGAACCACGTCCCACCTGATTGTTAGTTGGCACTCCTACAGATTAAGGGTCTAAATACCTTTACAGATTGGCAGAGTACGGTTCACTCGTATTAATGTCAAATTATAAATTTTTGATATCTTGGTTTTACTCTCTTTTATTATAAGTACTTATATTTTTATGACTTGAGAAACCTGATGATCCTTGCTCTCTAGATGGAGGATTATTTAGATTTTTAAATGTGTCTATTGATGATACTGCTTTTGTGGTGAGTGACAATGTGGGCATGTTAACCGGTTAATCACACCAATTGACTGACTGCTATCATATCAATTGACCTTCTTAAGTCGGCATTACAACTGTACTTTAATCGCAGTTTTCTGTGGTGTTCTTACGTGTTTTTAATTACATTACTATTAGTGCATTTCCGTCGTGACTCATGTCAGATGCTTTTATCTTTTTCTTGCTCACGTTCCTCTTCAACTGTAGTTATTAAAATTGTTTAACTTGATTCAATAGAAAAAAAGTCTTACAGAGAGCACACGTTATTTCATCTACGTATTAAATACACATTCTCCCTATTTCACTTAAAGAATTCAAAAGAGTAAAAGAGAAAACAAAAGACATTTGACAAAGCTGTATGACTCAAATCACCAAGGTCATGCACACAAAACATGATAATAGTAAAATATACACGGAAAAACTTACATTACAAAAATATTCAATTGCGCTGCGTTTACGATAGCGACTTAAGACGTCAATTAAAGAAACAAACGGCAATCAGTTGGTGTGGTCAACCGGTTTACGGGCGCCCACATTCCCATTCACCGCAAAAGCAGCACAATCAAAGTACACAAATTTAAAAATTATAAATAATCTTCCATAGAGAGAAAGAGGATCAACAGGTATCTCAAGAAGAGAGGTCATAACAAGATTTTACACACGAAACGTTTATAGAATAATACGCTGCTATCAAAAACATGTAAGAAGATATCAACATAAATTAGCCGTGCTCTGTCCGTCTGTAAGAGAGCTCAAATCCTTGATAAATAGAAATCCCGACGAACTGTCTGATGTCGGTGATCGCGGTGTCATATTGTCGATGTCGAAGGCATTTAATAATGTTAGAACCCGCCGATATGAAATTATCGGAACTTTTAATCCTCCTTAGTTTGTACACTAGATGACCATAAAAATTCGAATGGGAAATTCCGCTGGATACGTATTGTTGAAAAGTCTCATTTCCGAATGAAAAAAAGAAAGTGTCTGAATAAGATCTGAAAATTGTACCAAAAGCGTGCCTACTAGTTATCCACAAATCTCGCTGTCATCTCATATCACGATACTCATCAAAGTGATGGAAAAATGGAACATCAAAATTAAATATTACAATAATAAATATCTGACTTATGTCTCATTAGTGATGTATAAAAGCTTAATTGTGGAAATCGAAAGTAAACACATAAAGTCATTTCCAAAATGACTGAACCATAAAACCGGACGAACCTATCTATCCTTCATTTGAGAGTACAAATCCAAGATAATGTTCCGAAATCTACAACTCGAAGTCGAAGAAACACGACAATACATATGTAAATATAATATAAACAATCATGAACCTCTGTGGGATCAGGTGCCATGGAGGAGTAAGCATCCCCTCCCGACCGGACACATTCGCTGTCACAGAATAAGGAAACGGCACAGTCGTAGTCAAAATAGGTATATGCCATAAGCAGTAAGAATACTGCTGTATAGTATAGGTAATACAGATGGTTTAGTTACTGTGAAATAAGGAAGTCAACATGTCGGACAACGATACATCATATGAGCAAATAAGGTCTTTATAACGACCGTAAAATCTGCGGAATATTGATATAAGTCGTGATATCTCATATCCTTGTTTGAGTAGCTTTTTTCCTAATAATTGGCTTCGATAAATTAAAGAGCAATACTCAGATATCAAATCAATTGGGATACATAAACACCGTACGCAGGTGATAAAGGAATGTTGCTACTAGTATATGAAAAGTTAACAATTGGGAAACTAAAGTCATCACGTTTGTCATAAATCGAAGTCGTAAGTTTACCATTTCGGTCGACATCAAAAAGTAGATCTAAATATGAAGCACATGAATTTGATATTGTAGTGTCCTTAATTTCAAGTTCCTTTGGATATATTGTATGTACGTATGTATCAAAGTTTTTGTTATTTATAGATAGTACATCATCAATATATCTGTATGTTAAAATAAAGGACAAAGCCAATTGTTTCTTATTTTGACTTATAAGATTTTGTATAAAGTCAATTTCGTACGCCGAAAGGAACAAATCGAGAATAATTTACAAACTTTTCACAATAAAGTCGAAGTGTATATTTAGGGTCAGAAGAGAAGCACTGACAACTGGGCTTATGCCATCCTTTGGTACTAACAGTCCATCAGCAGCAATATCGACCCAATAGTAAATTTTCATTCACAATAATTGTGCACAGTTGTTTAATTCACAGTTGAATTCTAAATAATCAATTAATTTATCACATATCTCGATCATTTATAAAATGATCTATACAAAACGTATATAAAATGACTAACTGGTGGTTAACAGTATATATCCCTTCATAATACTTTCATTTTCAATTGATGTAAGCCGAGTTAAAACGATGAATCTATGAAATAATATTATGGTATCGTCGCGGATGTGACCAGTCAGCAAGAGATGCTTACTACTCTGTGTCACCGGATCCCACTTGTTTTATTTTTCATTTAAGGACCCGTATAGCATATGTCTCTATTTTGTATGGTTGAATGGATGTTACTAATTGACTATCCACTCGATATCTAAGCACTACGAAAGCGATTGATGAGCTAACCTTAACAAATAAATCTGTAATTATGTTTTTGTTCCTTTAAATCTAGACAATAGTACAAACTTCATGAACACACTTAACAGTTCAAAAATATTAAAGTTTTTTTGGTTTTAACTCTGTTCTTCAAATATGTATATATTAGAGCCATAATTATTCGGCAATGAGCATCAGACATATGTTGTCGAAATGCCCATCTGGTGCGCAAAATTATAACTTACATGTGTCCTTATATTTACTACCTCTCATATCACATCATTTTTGCATTGTTCACCAAGATATTGTATTATTGTTTTTTTTTTTTTTACTTTACAGTCAATTCCTCCGATCTGTGCTTGAATCACCAGAGAATTGTTATTAGATTTTTACTTACTAAGTGCCGTATCAGTCAAAACAGATCAACTTGCAATTTCAATGGTGTTTGTGCAGAACAAAATTCAACGGTTTGTATGAAAGTTTATTGTTTGAAATATCAAATGAAAGCACTTTAGATGATGGTGATGATGATGATGATGATGATGATAATGATGATGATGAAGAAAATGATGGTGATGATGAAGAAGAAAAGAAGAAGAAGGAGAAGAAGAAGAAGATGATGATGATGATGATGATGATGATGATGATGATGATGATAATGAAGATGATGTAATGATGATGATAATAATAATAATGATGATGATAATAATAATAATGATGATGATGATAATGATGATGATGTAATGATGATGATGATGATGATGATAATTATGATGATGATGATGTGGAAGATATGTTATTTTATGTTTGCTGCTGTCATTTCGTCTTGATGCTATAATTACTCTCATTTCTTTTCCTGATTATTTACAGTTTGCTTGTCAATGCTGTGATAACTTTTTCGGAGATTATTGCCAACATGTTCATGTCGAAAACAAATCTAACAATGGTATGCAATGGTATTACTCAGTATCACTCGATACAATTGCACTGATCGATCATATGAAAGATTTAATTATTGTTTTCACGTATCTTTATCGTCTTGCAGTGACGGGAATTTACTCTTAAAACACATTGAAGTAGGGCTCTAATAATAGATGTTGCTATTTCTGTTAGCTATATGTCGAATGTATTCTTCCCATGCACAAATTAAATGGGTTTTTTTTTTTTAGCAAACTTGCGTGAAAATAAGGTTTTTTTTTGTCAAATATTAATTTAGGATATTGTGATGATTACAAATATTCTATATTTGTACAGTCTGATATACTGATAAATAATAAATTAAATATATATATATGTATATATAAATAGAGAGAGAGAGAGAGAGAGAGAGAGAGAGAGAGAGAGAGAGACAGAGAGAGAGAGAGAGAGAGAGAGAGAGAGAGAGAGAATTTACTATTGTGAATGTCATATACAATTCAGTTGTAAACTTCAAGTTGCAGAAAAGGTCGGTGTGTCCGTCACTTCTATTTGCCCATCTGGTATTGCTTGTCAGGCTGGAGGTTCGTGTATAGATGACAATGGTAGACCAAAATGTCTGTGTCCGTCAGGTTACTCAGGGAAGAAATGTGAAGTGCCACCTTTAACATGTAACAATACTCATTGTGACAATGGTATCTGTATTATCCAAGACGGAAAAGAGAAGTGTTTCTGCACTCCGGGTAATGTTTCAGTTCTTTATATCCGTATTTTTTTCTCAAGGAAAATGTGTCTAATTTACCAATTTACAAATACTAGAAATTTACAATTTTTATTACTTTTGTCGATAGTTGCACGTATCAACCTACTTTTGCACCCAACAGAGGCATAGTAAATACTTCTTGTAAAGACGGTCATCAGCGATTGTGATAATTGTAATAATGACAATTTCAAAATTTTATTCTGAGTTCTCATTACCCGCTTTCCTTTTTCCGGAAGTCTCACTGATATCAACTTTACAAAATAAGCCACTCAAATATTTTATCTAATACCACCAAGTCTATAGAGAGTTGGATAAATTGTATGCAAGAGTTAATGCTTTTTGGCAAAACCTGCTTAATCTTACCTGTAATATCTGACGTAATTTGATTTATTTCACAGAATTAATACAGAAAAGACTTCGAGCAATGCTAGGAATATACCATTAAATATGGTTGATGAAAAATACCAGTATAATAGTCCAAATATATTATCTATTATTAGTATGTCTAAATGTTATATTCTTTTTTACAGGATATCACGGAAATCGTTGTCAATTTCAGTACAATGACTGTTTTCCGAATCCATGTCATAATGGCGGATCATGCAAGCCAATAATTGATGGTTATGAATGTTCCTGTACTGTGGGTTTTTATGGAAGTACTTGCTCTATCAAAGTATGACAAATGTTGTATTAATGTATGATTTTATTATTTATTGCTCGCAACAACAACACGTAAACATGGAGTACCTATATCTATATTCTATTTCACCTATTTAGTGCATGTATATAGCTTACTTTTTCTCGCTCGTCTGTGTGTCTTTGTGTTTGTAATTGTCGTGTCCTGTAAAAGGGACACATCTCGAATATTTGACAAATGATGTATATAGTTATACTTTATCACCAATGATATAACAAGTCTGTGTGGTTCATTAGATGAGGTGCTTGACTGGTGACTGAAAGGCCCCGGACTCGAGTCCCGCCGTGGACTCACAGATGTCCTGTTTTTCGAGGAAACCATAAAACAGGGCCGGTGTCACGATATGAATGGTAATAATAACATACCTCTCAGCTTAAGATAGGCCAGTTGCAGAGATAAAATATCTATCTAATGCATTATGCAAATGCCGTCACAATATATGTAAAAGGTGACGTAAATTGATTGATTAATTGCTTTTTATTTAACGTCACACCAGGAATATTTCACTTATACGATAACGGCATCTGCCTGATGCAGGGCATAAATTTTTTACCTTTGCAACGGACCCACCCGAAGTAGTGAGGGATGCCATGCATACCACGACACGGGGCCTCGGTTTTTCTTGTCTCATCCAAAAGATAGGACACAGGCATAACCAGAGCGGGACTCGAACCCCGGCCTCCCGATCAGGAGGCGAGCGCGATACAACTAGGCCATGTCGGCTTAAGTGTCGTAAAACAACAATCAATCAATCAACGGTGAACCAATGCATTAATCGATATCATTAGTATATTGTTTGTATCATACAACTACATATTACAGTTTATCTCTGAAATACGTTTGAATTTATTCTTGCCCATGATTAGTGCGATCACAAAAATACAGTTAGTATTTCAACTCATTTCTAGTTTTTCCAAACATTTATGAATACTCGTATCTAACCCTTTAGTGGAAAAGAGGTCAACCACAGACAAATGTTTTGCAAGAGATCCAACTTTGATGTTTTGGAAGAGATCCAACTTTGATCCAACTTAGTTGTGATATACATAATTTACAGTAAAACGTAGTAATAAAAATCTTTTTGGATGAAAATTCATGGCGAGTTTCTTACCATTGGATTCTGTTTGTTTGTCCGATAATGACTGTGGAATACCACATTTATTCCGAAATTGTATTTCTCTTATTCATACAAATTCTTTCTTGAGTATGCATCATCTTACAATTGAATATTCTTACATTAAGCAAAAATAAAAACCCGAAAACAAAAAACAAAATAAATAAATAAATAAATAGATAAATAAAAATAAAAAATGCGTGACGGTGACTCAGTTAACGAACCATTTCATTGTGTAATTCACAGTCCCTTATTCTTATCCACTCTGGCGTTTGATGCTATACCGCTGTCGTCCATCCACCTGTCCTTCTGTGTTCGTCAATTTCACTTTATGTCCGCACTTCTCTGTAACGATAAGAAGTAAAGAGTAAATCAGAAAAAAAACATCCATTATAACAGACAGAATAAAGATATTGCTTATCACGAACTTTTGGAAGAACCAGGGTTGAGATCAGGTGCCATGTAGGAGTGGTCACAGCTCGTACTCATATGCGGTATTAACAGTAATACCAGTCTCAACTGGTGAAACTCCTGAGAAGTAATAATGAGTGATACTGTGCAAATGCTTTCTGGTGATATTTGAAAGGGTTTGTCAGTATGTATTTTATATAATAAAATGAGATCATATCAATTAAATCTGTAGAAGACTTGGTCGGTCGGTTTTACAAATAGAACGATTTTATTACGGATTATGGTCTGTTTCAGTACATATATATCCTTCACTTAATTTCACACTATGATTCAAAAAGGCATGATAATGATACTGCAATCATAATTGTATAAATGCTTGCTAAACCAAAGCCAAACATGCATAAACTCCAAACAGTTTCCCCTCAACGGTAATGTACCACCAATGTACGTTATTTATTAGCAACCCATTATTTTGACAACGGTAAATATAATAGGGGAGCTTCCTTACAACATTGTAATAACTAGTATTCGGTGGATGCAATCTGCATACATGTAAATGTATTTGAATTTGTTTTCTTTCTTATCGGCATCATGAGTCATTTTTACTCTGATTCATTATCAAAATCTATTTTCTAGCATATTAAGTGGAACGTTAATAATGTGCCTTTAGTTTCTATATTTAATTTATATTTCTGAGTCATACCTTGTTACTTAGACATGGAATTTCATAAAGTTATGACAGTATAGCCTCGAAAATTTGAATAAACATTTATGTTTCAGGTTGACTTGTGTTCTCCAAATCGATGCCAAATGAGCAGTAAATGTCATGATATTGGTAATGACTATTTATGCAGTTGTCCCCGTGGTTTAGCAGGTCAGAATATATTCCTTATTAATGCATGCGTCAGCTAGGAGCTCAAAAGAAAAAAAAAAAGAAAAAGAAACAGGAAACGCTATCCCTCAACAGTTTTGACACTTCCTACAAGCTTTTAAGTTCACATATGCATATATCAGACACTACTTCCAAGATTTACAAAACTCTATTGAAAATATTGTACTATTAACGAGATACCAGCGTCGGAATAACGTATGTCCTCGCAATTTCACGTCTAGATAATGAATATTTATGAGATATTAATCATGTGTAGGGAGGCCCAAATTTTTTCCTTAAAAACACTTGAGATACACTTTTTAGATACCTATAAATAATTTATTTGTATCACAATATACCAAAGAATAAATAAGTTACAAAGCATGTTTTATAGTCAACAAACTCTGAAAATTTCATTGGTTTATCTCGATTACTTTACAAAATATGAGGATTTGAAAATGGACAATATTGCATTTTCACACCTTTTTCAAGCAAATGAAAATGTACAACCTCGCAGTTTTATGAGTGTATAACTTAATCAGTTATGCATAAAATTTGTGATTTATTAATCTACTTTATGTACTACAGGTATTACGAAAAAAGATAAAAACTTTGGTTGTAATTTTCATCATCTCAAATATAATCTCTTAAACTTGACGAAGAATGCTTTTTTACTTTGATGAACATGACGAAGTCCAAATGTCCAAAGTCATTTTTCTAAAAACTTATACAAGGATTCATAATAATGTAAAACTTGTTTAAAATGGTTGCTTATAAGGATATTTGAAGGAATTTAGATTGTATTACAAAAAATAAGCTCTGTATAAGCAAAAACATGTTTACCTAAATCAGGGGCGGATAACTCTTTTTAAAAATGTGAAAAATATCACATACCTTTTAATTTATCATAGTATAGCTTAATTTTTTATATCAATCTACTTTATGTATTATATTCCTTATTTTAAAAACATAAAGACTTTTAATAAAAGTGTTATAATCTCAAATATAAGCTCTTCATAAATACAAATTGTCGTAAAGTTTGGTTGATTTCAATTCCTGTTCTTTATGTCTCCTTCATGATAATCCTTCACAATTAACAGGAAACCTGATAACTAGTCCTTGTCTTTCATCAATATGAATACCCAGTTTATTAAGATCGTTAATTAATATCTTAAAAGCTGTTAAAATGTACGAAATAAAGGTTGATATTTGCTGGGTCAGACAACCGGTTGACGTGATATTACGTAATAATTCAGCCGCACAGGTGACAGGTGATCGCCACAGACCACGTTACCCCGATATACCCTCGATATATTGAAAATATTGCAACTTGATTAGGAATTCAACTATAAAAGATATTATAGAATTCGTCTTGGGACTGGCCATCTGATTGCACATGGCGAAGAGTCAACGCTGTCGCTGGTGTTTTCATGCGAGCTGTACTGAAAAACACACACGTTTTCGAATGCCAATTACAGGTATATCGGGGGAATACTAAAATTAGAACTATTTTCTATAAAGTCTTCAATACACAGTTATCTAAATAAAAAATTACAAATTTAAAACCTTTATTTTTTTTTTTTCGTGAATCTAGGTCACGCGACGATTGGCGTTTCGTAATACCTTAATATAACTTGTTCTCTCGTTGTTATATACTTGTTCTCTCATTTTAATATCTACAGTGGCGGATTTATAGGGGTCGCTTCCCCTTTTTGCCACAATTAAGAGTAAATCGCCCCTAAATTGGCAGAGTATTTTGGTTTATATTGGACTTTCACGACTTTCACTTGTGCGTTTCCCTCCCCCCCCCCCGCCCCCACCTCCCATTTCGGAAATTCTGGATTCGCCACTGATATAAATACCAAAATTTATTAAAGAGGATTAAACCAAATCATTTGAATCAAAAGAGGCACTTAGTCTCGTCATTTTCCCTTTAACAAAAATTGTCTTCCTTAAATATGAATAAATTAACACAACAACACCCCCCCCCCCCCCACAATCTTCCTTTCGCAGAGGTCTAGACTTATCTGCAATTAAAATGTAAGTCTGAAGTTGTAAATAGTGGGGTCAATGTAAACTAAATGATGAAATGATGTCTTATTTTATCGCACATTATATGTCTTAGTATTTATTACATTGAAATGTTTATTGTATTATTTCTGTACATAATACGTGAAGTACGACAAGTCAGAGAAACACGTGTAAAATCTTATTAATTGATCTACAAAATTACAATAAACTATATGAAATCGTCAAATATTTAATTAATACCAATAATTATAATTATCAAAATCGTTCATGGTAAGTATATTAACATGCTGTTCTTTAAATTACATCATGAATGATGAAATGAAACTTTTGAGAAATAAAACTTTGTAATTAATAGCTACGGGGTAATTTTTTCACAAATAAGATAATCATAATTACTTCTATAGACATTGCTTTCGTTATGTGTTCTCTTATTTGAGAACATTATAATGTACGATTGTTTACTACCTATATCGATGTAATCAAATGACTTGTGAAAACAATATGGCGGACCGTTGTTTTGGCAAAGAGGAAGAAGCTATCTTTTTATTTTCAAATGTTTGTAGTCATTTCCCGGTATATTTTCATAAAAATGGTATCAAATGAATCGGGGGAAACATACGTATCGCATATTATGGGCCGGTAGAAAACTGAAAATTATATATTTAAAAAACTTATGTGTGCCCGCATCGCACATCGTTTTCGCTTCGGCGATCAGCTGTTTACAGGTAATGGACATATCTACCTGAAAAACCTCACTTCACTGGATTTGATACAACCGTGACCCCGAACAAAGCCAGTGAACATATCGCTTTTATGCTCATTGATTCTAAGCGCGCCGTCAATTATAAGGCAAAATAAACATCTCGCTGTACCGCCGCGGTATCGTTAGATATTTAAATGATTCTAGCTATTTTCAAATTGCCCTAATTTCTTTATTTCTACTCCAAATGAGATGAAATTTGAGAAATGATAAGGAAACAAAATGAATATTCTAATAATATGATTTTGATTTACATGTTAAAAATATTTCCCGATAAATTATTGATGCGAAAATTGGAAACAACGCATTATGATTAACTTGAACTTAGTCATTTGCGATGGGCCTCTCTATCATGTGACCACATTAAATGACAAAGATGTCTTTATTCACATCTATTTTCCTAATTTTTATCTCTAAGTCGCTAAGCAAATTCTTTCTTCCCTCTTTCCTTTTCATTTTCTCCATTTTGTTTACGTGTCGCTTCGGAATATGTTATTGGGCATGCCCGAAGGTGACGCTTTCGGCAAAATATGGACAATTTTATGCACATCACATAAAATTGATTTTATTTTATGAATAATGCATTATCTTTGCAGAAGTAAAATTTTAAATTCTTGTATTAATGAAAATTTTATATCTTTGGAAAGCCTCAAAAATAGTAAATCAATGATTTTTTTTCAATAGCTGTAAATTCAGGTCGTGTGGGATTGTGACTCTTTAAAGAATTTGGTATGCAATAAAAAGGTATCAGATTCAGAGAACACTCTTTATTCTGGAGGACTGTATTCCGTATTTTGCGTGGATTCCTCCATGCATAAAATCCTTGCTATCATTAATTTGTTTATCAAACTATAATATACTTATGGCTTCCCGCGGATATCACTACATTTAGTTAGTGGTGAAAATTAAGTCACTCAAAATTGATTACGGTATTACTGGGGAAATTTGGTATTTAGATGAAAGAATAAGTCCCCGCACAAAAAAGTGGTTTTGAGTTTTGATACCATCATTGTGCTTACATATAATTTCAAAGAAAGATATATCTAAAATTATGTGTCTCCATGGACAAATGCACTAGAGGCTACGTGGCGTGTTGTTTGTGCATGTAATAAAACTTACTGGGCAGTCAGATCATGATAGACAAACTTGTTCCCAAGGCAGTTAAAACATGTATTTTTGGGGTTTTTTTTCACTGATTTCTCATATGATTTATATAGTGTGAGGTTAGCTGAAATAAACACTACGTTGTGAATGAAGAGAGGAATATATGGTATAGTTCATCTCATACACTTTATTCTAGTCGATCTGACATCCCTATATAACCAATGACGTACCTAGAAATGTTCTTTCCTGTGCATTTGAATTTCAATTCGGGGTCATATTAGGATCATTACTGATGGCAGCCGCCATTATTCGCAAAATATTGTAAAGCTTACTAATAATAATAAGAAAATAAAAAGAAACCAAATTCAGAATGCTGGGGACAATATGGCTGTCAAACTTATTCATCATTCAGAACCAAAGAAAGTAGTGCCTATTGTGGTCAATGTGCCCAAAGGATTTGGCTAGAGACCGAGATGTTGCCAAGCCTGTCACTATTTACAAATTTGGCCCATTGATAGATGCCTCTCCTTCGCATCCAGACACGATTCTGACCACCCTCTATTATATGTAAAATTCATTGCTTGATATAAGGATGAAGTCCACTTATATATAGACATACAGTTTTATGCTGTTAGAAAGGAAGTGTGTTGGTACAAGGCAGAACAATTCAATAGTGCGATCGTTCATCCAGGTGGGATGCATATCAGTCTATTTGAGCTGTATGTCCAAATTGATGAAAGGATCTGGCCTCGAATCGAACGTGGCTGCAGCATATGGTGGCTTAACAGGAATATTCAATGGGAAGTTCCTAGTAAAAGCCGTGTGAACTTTCCGAATTGTATCGACTACTCTTATCAAATGCAGAGAGAACGTTTGAGGAATAAGACGAATATATGGTAAGAGCTCTAATACATTCTACCGGTAGACATAGGACTGATGGATTGCTTTAGCCAACCCTTCTTATTCATCAGTTTGAAAGGACTGAGAGAGAAGAAGTCGTGAACCTGAGTAGTTCTTTCTTGCTGGTCATGTACAATATACTCGCTATCTCACTTAGTACTTGTTTCAACTGAGTGTTCATGAAAGCGATAAACTTGAAAGAAAACGCCAAATTGGTGAAGTATGAACTGTGAACTTACAATACGCAGGAAACTTCCAAAACATGATACTATCATCAAAACAAGAATAACAAACGTCAGTTGGGCAAAGTTTCTGGAACTTTCGGTTTTGAAGATATTGTCATCACAGATTTCACAGACGATTTCCTCTCTGGTAATGATGAAGCAGACATTACCATGGTGTCATATGATGCTGCTAACAAAGGCCAACAAAGGTCAATTGTAAGAATATTATGCAACGATACTGATATGTCTGTTCTGTTGGTTGACTGGATGTATAAAAGGAATCTGTCATGAAAAGTCCACATGGAAAGATGGGATTGCACTGTTCTTGATGTAGGAGCTACATGTACATCTCTTGGAAGTAAGTGCTTAGAACGTCTTTGGATGCATGTTCTCAGTCATTGTGCCACTACATCGTTTCCTTTTGGAAAAGAAAAATGAGTGCACTGAAATGAGTGCAACGAAAAAGTTTAATCCAAAGGTATCTACTTTGCCTCCAACATCAGATGATATAATCAAACCTCCTCACCATCGTAATCATAGAAAGAGAAAGGTCATTTACAAGAAGTTCTCGACAATGCTATGCCATCGTGGTGTGTGGGATGATTCTCGTTATTTAGATAAAAAGACTCTTGCAGTTAGTCTGGGCAGAAGGCGAAAAAAAATTGTATGGCAGTCCCATGGATATAGGGGGAAAATTATGCCCAACTGTGTAAATCGTAAAGTACCGGATAGATATCGACTTATGTCCGCAAACTTTTTTCAAAATAAAACGTTCCAAATAGAGATCAAAATAAGCGAATACATCAAACATCCCACCCCCTAAAAACTAATAAAACCAATCAAAATGAAAAAATTAAACACTACTAGAATCTTCGTAATTGGGACTTAAGAATTTACTTTCTATTACAAATTCAAACCATACACATTGTTTACACCAAACTATAGCATCATCTATGAAAGTAGTCTATGTCTCTGTATAGCATGTTCACACCTCCCGATTACCATGCGCTTCCAGGCATACCCAATACCCCGATTACCAAGCGCCTCTGGGCAATGCCCTGAGCTGGAGACCAGCAGTGATTTCGGCGACCAGTTAAACCACGCCCCAGCGTAATCACGTGATTTCAACTATCAAAAAGTTTCCCCTTTAAACGTAGTGGCGCACCCCGGCTCGTCGGCGCCGCAAGCCAAGCGCTTAACCAATACACCACGTCTGCCCCCCCCCCCCCAAATACGAAAGAAACCGGTATCAAGTAACTATGGCAATAACAATGTACCACAGTGGACATTTACAGACCCCAAAATTTTAGAGGTGAGACCAGGTGCCCGTTAGAAATAAGCGTCTCCTGAACGGCTAGCCACACCCGGCATGAATTTTCTTTACATACAGAAGAAAAAAAATGTAATTTAGCACTGTATATAATGTGAACCAACACTGTGTAGAAAGTGACATTGTTACATACCACCAGGAAAAAGTAGAACACTTGAGTCGAACTGTCCGCGGAGAACTTTTCTACGAGCTCCATACTGCAAAGGGAATACAATAACAAATTTTTATAGACTCAAAGAGTATGAAGATTTTGTAATGTGTTTCCATTTAGTTTTTGTATATAAGTTAAGAAATCATAAAACATTCTCTTAAGTCTTTTTGAATGCAATCATCACAAACATACAACACATTAATATACATTAGAATCATTACAATGCATGAGGACCATGTCGATACTGTCAGATATATAGTTATAGTGGCTTATTATTGTATATGTGAACGACAGGAGCTTGGTCATAACTCGGTGTGGCCCGGTATAGTGGAGTTATAACCCAGAAATCGCATCTATCCATCGTTGGGTAAGAGAATACCAAAATCTGTCACTACTTATGTAAAAGGAAAAACATGCAACGGTAAAAAGATGTGTAATATAATGAGTGTAATAATTACTTACTGGTTTCTTCTACTTTTTGAGTACTATTACATAAATGTAACACTTCAATATAACGTAAACCAAACAAACTTAGTAGAGTATTACCATAGTCAAATTTGTTCTGTTTATTGTTGTTAACATAATATTGCTGATATGTATTTACTGCCATAGTGTTTTATTACGAAGCCAATATTTTTGAAACATGCAAATATAATTTCATATTTGTAGCATAACGCACTCTCATCAAAATTAGTCGATCAAAAGTATCACCATAATCTCATACTTTGAGAGATCTTAAATACTATGTATCTTTATAAAAATACTAAATGAAATGACCAAACTAACGTGTTTCTATCACCGATGGAATAAAACACCTGACAAGAAAAAGGGACAACGATGTTGAAATACACAAAAACTACATTAATATAAACATGTGTCAAAAATTGGTCCAGCTTTTGCCAATCTCCTTGGTGTGATCTAGCTGCCAGTATATGGAATTATACATCATGTGGTGATTTGTTTCTCATCTTGCAGGCCGACACTGTGACAGAAATATTGACGAGTGTGAACCCAATCCCTGTCTTCGTAATGGTAAATGTCACGATTTAATCGGCGGATTTCGGTGTCAGTGCGAGGAAGGAACGGCTGGACAAAGATGCGAATTTTCATGTAATGGTTTTTCATATGTCATACAATACATTAATTAGTCCTTTTTCTTGAAAATGGGATATCAATTCCGCTATCGAATGTATTGATATATGTAGCGCATTGTAGGCAGCTAGTGCAAAATGATAACGGTGTTATATGGCTAAAGATTTATAACATTTTTTTCAATAATTATGACGATGATATATACATAAATATATATAATACATGTATATAAATATATAAAATGAAAATAAGAATGCAATGTGACATTATTACTGACATGTACTAACTTATTTCTTACTCTCTGTGTTATACTGTAATATGCACAAATATATGTATCGTAAAAGCATATGTTTAAAAAGTAAAATTAAAACAATATGTTCCTCTTGAAATTCTTTGAACCTGTTAATTATAACGCCAAAACATCGTAAAAAACAATCTCAATTTGGCACTTATTTATGGTTATCTCTCGACCAAGCAGAGTGTGATGCATTTTGTTTGTTACGTCCACCATGAATTTATACAGCCGAACTCCCTTCTCCCACCAATAGAAATAAGATATATATCATGTGCACATATGATACTATATATAGAATTTCACATCCACACTACAGCATTAAAATGGTGCTTTAATGATGCTTAAGACAAAAACATCACCACCACTCTCCCTCTGGATAATATCAAAGAGCACCATATGTTTTTCATTTGACTCTTATGATAGATATGCTTAATAATGCATATTATTGAATTTCAAAATGAGATTTTAGAGAACTAAACATTTTAAAGAAAACAGTTTACAATAGAAACTATAGATGGGTTTTCTGGGACAAAGCGTCATAATGACCTTATTGTGAAAAAAGGGTATTTAAAAAGTGTTTAAAGCTAGTGGCCAAATATTTAGCAAAAGTATGGAAAACCAGTGGGATCGTCAAATCAACGCAATTTCAGAAATATCAACAAATTCAGTTGCTTTTCCAGCTTCTTTTCGCCATAACTTTGTATGGTTAACCACACAAATTAATTGTATCTATCATTTGACCGTTTTATTGCTATGTAATCAGATTTGTAGTTCTATAGATTGTTTCCTTTTTTGTTTTACAGGAATAGATTTATTACTTGGTACATATATAATCAGATTTCTTTATCTCGCTCAAAGAAGGGAATTATAAACTACGACAATTGTATGTTTTCAGGGGAAATAAATGAAGACACCTTATAAAATAAAAATGTTAAATTATAACTGAGCTCTTGTAGAACATTACCAAGATTTTAATGAGTATTGCACTTTAATTGATGTACATTGGGGGCCAAGACTTCCATCTAATCTTGTCCTGTCGGCTGAGAATCGGAGGAGGTTTCCAGTGAACTGGAATACGCCTAGTTTTCGATAATAGCACACATGACTTTGAGCAATTGTTTAGTTTGCAAGAGAATGGGATTAGTAAAAGCGACTCTTTAAAGAATTGACCGTTAAAGCAGTTTTAAATCTGTACGACTTTTTTGTATCTCAGCTTCTGTAAACCTCGGCATATTAATTATATGTTACTCGCTTTATTACTTGTATATTTTAGAATCTACGTAAAATGTTAATCCTTGTTCTCTATGCAGAGATTTTTTCATGAATTTTAAAATGGGTGTCCTTTAATTGCAATGTTTTGTTGTTAGTGCTGAGTGGACCCGTACACTGTATAACCACACCAATTGAATGACACTAGTCTTTTCGATTGATAGTCCGAAGGCGGTATGGCAACTGCATTACAATTGAATATTTTGAGATGTTCTATACACGTACCTGCGTATTAATATTATTTCTTTCCATGAGTTTATTTTTCTTTCATAAAACCTATTTTTAGATATGCACGTTTGATACATGGCCTGCCCTCTGAACTTTCATATTTTATCTTTCAGTGGATATATTCGCTCCGCCAATAGAGACACAGATTTCTGGAGTAGTAAGTGAAAGTCACCTTCATAACCTGTATATTGTTGCCGGAGTACTGACCACTGCATTTATAGTCACTCTAAGTGTCCTAATCTCCTGCTATGTCAAGACCAATCGGAAATACCGCCTCATCTGTCCCAGAAGAATGAGGTACAGATCAGCGATGAGGTAAAATACCTTTGTATATTCACAGGCTCTGTGTTACATGAAGATTGCCTTTTAAAACTAACCCCCTCCTTTATTTATCATCTCGTTCCCCTTTCCCCTAAGGTAAGAAACGACGGTCAGAATGCACCAGCTTCAACCGAAATTTCCTATATGTTCCGATGATAATCAGAGGAAAATAAAGTGCCAACATGTAAAATAATGTCTAACCATTTGAAATCTGTCCTCAAAGTTTCATTTAAGCATGTTTAAAAGCGCGAACAAACGCAAATTCTAACGACACAGCTCGCGGACAGTTTCCTCGTCAGCAGTCTATTACAGGTTTATTTGCATAATAGGATCGTGTTTGCTTGAATAACGCTAAAGAGCAGTAGTTCAATATATGGTTAAAAGAGAATTAACATCAAATCTTTATTCATTTTTATGGCTAAATATAATGATATATCTTTAAATTTACCACAAGGGAAGTCGTTTAATGATAGAAACACTCTTATTCGGCTACCTGGCCGTTGTCAAGTGACTGACAGAAAATTACTTTTTTTATACATGCCTACTGTTATAAGCGTTAATGGTAAATAACAAGATATAAAAGTATGATCGTCACAATAGATAATGTAAGTAAACATTTAATACGAGCGTAAGAGTTGGCTCAATTTAACTCACGTAATTATAAATAGTCCTATAAATTAATATCATATTCAGTTTGAAATCAAGTCTCTGATGCTTGTAAATTAGGCTTGTTATAATTCAATATCCTTTTAAATTACTTTTGATGTTACATCCATTCGGAAACTGAGTCTCTAATGCGTTAATCCACGTCTCTCTCTCTCTCTCTGTGTATTAGTCTGAAGTTCTTGTTTTCTCCGCATGTCCTACTTAATATCACAACGACTAGGTCTTTATTATGGTCTTAGATATATCGCATGTTTGGTATACTCTTTTGCAGTTTCATATCTCGTCTATGTTCCATGCATATATGGTAAAGAAATATTTTTATCAATAATGTTTCACATGTGTCTGTTTATCTATGATCGATCTGATAAGAAATCTATTACACGTATGGTTATCTATATCTCTTTCTTAAAGGAGATCCTCCACGAGTTCCAGTTTAGATATACTAACCATCAACCAGCCTCATCTTACGATTGGCGCCATTTGTGATGCATCATCGGCCATTACAGAGACCAGATACATAAATTCGGACCGTGGAGATCCTTTACTCATTAAAGAACTGTAAATTCTGATCTGTAAAATGTTGGTAAAAGTTAGGTGTCTAGCGATGTCACACTTATATCAACAACGTCGGGGTTTCTGTTTATGCATTTCAGTGCACTAAACGCAGACATTATAAACCTGAAATTATACATAGACCGTGGTGTTGAACATCAAACAAAACAAGTCACTTATATGTATTGAAAGAGATTTAAAGAAAAATGTTCTATGTATTGTCAATAATTTCAATAAAATGTTTATGGTTATATAATTTTACGTATTGTAACATGGGGTTTTGTTAGTTAATAACATGTAATGGAATAAAAATTATTTTTGACAATAAGAGGATTACCTTATATTCTCTTCAGTGTCAATTACTTATGCCTTCAGTACGAAATCCACAAGTCATAATTGTGTACCATGTCCTCAAATATGCATTGTAATAGAAAACCCGTAATGATGACTCCAACAGATACGACTGATGTGGTATTGCATCTATCGTGATGTTTTGAAAATTAAAAATAACAATAAAATGTGGAATTGGTACATTCTTTTTCTTCAAGTGTACGTCACGATCGAGGTCCATTCAAATATCTCATTTTTTACTTAGGAAATCAATTTAGCATTTAAAGGATGCCCAAAAAATGTAAATTAATGTCTAGTTTTAACTAGCAATGCATGATTATTACCCGTTAAGTTTCATCAAAATTGTTTCACCCACGACATAGAATTAGTTAAATACAATGATCTTCCAAAATTTTCCGATCGATTTCACAAATGTAAGGTACCAATACTTAGGATCGATCCGGATAAGCTCGCGTGTCAAATTTAAAGGAAATATTGCCGAGTGTTATCACATTTTAATCCAGTGTTTTGCAAAACGTTTGGATTCACATATTGTAGTTAAATTTACATGTGTCGAAATTTACGAGAGTAATGTACATTAGCAGTTTGTTATTCCCAAACAAACCAGAACTTAAGCGTTTTATTATTCGATCGGAATCCTTCTGTAGTGATTTTTGTAAATGGAACATGCTTGTGGTTTTATAGTCAGACAGGTGTGTCCATTTTGACCAGGAGACGGTCTTTTATTGGAATCGATGTAAGGTTCTCATCAAATTAAGCAAGTTTTGGACAGAAATTGAAAAAAATAGAAATGTCAAAGTTAGTAAAACTTACTTTTCTCAGAAAATTTATATTCCTAGAATCATTAAGAATTGAGGATCTTCGGCAAAATAAATCTGTCTTATATTAATTGTACAGTATCCATGTCGTTTCACTCGAGATATGCCTTTAATAACTGACAAGAGGCAACCATTTAAAAACCTTATTGATCAATTAAACTGTTCAAACCGTTTTCAGGAACCTGGGATTTTATTTGTCCTAGAATTTTTACATACAGAATACGAGGAAGATTTTTTCAAAACCCATTATGCAACTGAGAAATAAAGGTATCGCGTACGAAGAGCGTCAAGAGATTAGTACTATTATTATCATTATCTCACCAGGTGAATTTATGATTAGAATTAAAAAGTCTTCGCATTTATCATAAATGATAGTATGTACGAACATTTTACAGATACCATTTTGCTTCGGATTATAAAATTGAAAAAAGAATGGTAATGAGATTATTCCCATACTTCTGAATTGAATGAATTTCTTAGCATTTTCTGAGACCGGCTTTGACAAATATGCATGTGAACTAACAGAACAATGCTATTAACGCTTAAAGGTACACATCACAATTCCATCAACACCATATACATATTTTAGAAAATTAAGAACAAGCAACTGTCGATTACATTTTATGACATAAAGATCGAAATTTGGAATATTATGGAAAACGTGTAAAACAGGCTACGTAAGCACTCATTAAGCTTTACTTATGAGGTGTAAAGAAAACATATCAATAGATAAGCAAACTTGCAGATTTGATTTATATGTGTTAGCTATATTAAATAAGCATATACATTTCAGATTATTAAATAAAAAAAAACAAAATTAACACCAACACAAACAGTATATAACATGAAAATAAAGCATACGTACAACTAACAATCATGGCCAGGTATGCAGAGGCACTATAGACATTAAATGATTAAGCTGTATTCCCATCAATCTCTATTCCAATGCCTGACAAAAGATTTGTAGTAATTAAAATTTTCAGCTTATCTGAAATTACCTGGATAGCAGTTCTAGATGGTTTCTGATGCTCTGCATATACATGAAGTTTTATTTGAACGCCTGCTGTCCGTATCAATGGTATGTTACTGCCGCTAACTATCAGAAATATGAGAAAAAAGCTAAATAAGAAAATCTTTCCTGTCAGTACATAGTCTCTCTACAACGAATCCGATGTAGTGAATCCCCACGTCAACTGGGTACAAAAAGTGTTGATGAAATACCACAAATTTTGAGGAAGATAAATTTGTAATCAGAGCGCTGCAAAGATAAACTTCCAGGAGTGGACAATATCTCAATTGAACTCCTAAGAGGAGACATTGAAACATCAGCAACGCAGATACAGGACCTGATAAAAAGAGTGTGGAATAAAGATACCAACAGACTGGAAAAGAGGGGTCACTGTTAAACTGCACACAGTGGCGTAGCCACATTTAAAAAAACCCAAACAAAAGAAAAAAAAAACCAAAAAACAAAAAACAAAAAAACACCCCAAAAACACCCCCTCAAAAAAACAACCCCCCCCCAAAAAAAAAACAAAACAAAACAAAACAACCCCCCCAATCCAAACCAAAACAAAACAAACAAACGAAAGGGCAAGGGTTCTGGGACCGCCATGATTCAAACTCAAAGTTGATCCAGGGTGAATCCCAGGTAATTTATAAAGGGGGTTCAGAGTGAAGGGTTGAAACTCCTTGAAACCTCAACGATCGATTTTAGAAAAAAAAAACCATACAAAGAATGCGACCTGTAAAATTTTACAAGAACTGTTTAAATTCAATTCATGCAAATAATAATAATAATAATATTTACTACTAATAATAAACCTATGTCCTACAAATTTTGTGTATTCATACAAGGCAATAAGAGTTGTTGGAGAGGAAATAAAGGATATCAACAACTCAAAAACTTGAAATCTTAAACAGTTTGCAGATTGGTAGAAAGTAAACAAAAAAAAAGAAGAAGTAAAATTCCAACGGCATCTCCGTCTTTTTTTACGTCAGTGAAACTTGGAAAATGAGAAAAAGAAAACAAAGCACAAAAGATCCAGAATGCATTCCTATATAAATGTTTAAGGAGAATCCCGACGATCTATTGACCAAAGAAAGAAGAAGGAAGCAGTGAGAGCAAGAGCTAGAATGGAAAACATCATTAACATCATAAGAAAGAGAAGATGGAAATGGATAAGTCGTATTCTGTGCATGGATATGAACAAACATGCCAGAGAAGCACTAAGATGCACACTAGATGGAAGCTCAAGAAAGGAACACCCAAAAGGGACATGAAGAGATATAGAGTGGAAAAACTATGCTTTAGATCATGGGGAGATACGACTAGAACAGCAGAAGACAGAACAGTATGGAGAAGACTTTCATAACCCTATTCTTCACAGGGAGAGAAAGCATAAAGTCAGGTAAGTCAAGTGTCCGTATCGAGATCTGTAAAATAATTCAGTATATAAAATCATATCACATTTGTTTCATATCAACATCCATTTTTAAACATGGAGGGTTATGTGACAAATGATTTATGATTTGAGGCAAATTCGCATTTGTCTGCATATGACACTATTCACGATATTATCCTTTTATTCCATGGACTATGACATATGGTTTACCAATCTCCAAAGCTGAGTTACGGTTCTTGCACTCCCTTTAATCTCTGTCAACTACTGAAAGTAGTTCCTAGTCAGAAGGCAGAAAATATAGACTGTTTTGCGTGTTTTGGGGGAAAATGTCATCGCATTCAAGTTATCTGGGCTAAAATTAGACAATGAGGTGCAAATGATAGTGTTTATGACAATTAAACTGTATTACATAAGTTTGCTGATTTGTACGCTGAGAAAATATAGTGCGGTATAAATTCGGGGTTTATTTCTTGTAGAAGCCTGATTAAAACTCAATGTAACATGGTAAATGCTTGAATTTAACTAATAAAGCCATTGAAGACCAAGTCATATCGTCTAGAGCAAAACTCTGATTTTACAAGAATCTTGTAAAACATGAGACGTTGGCTGAGATGTGTGTGGATTGTAAAGGAACGACAACTCTGCTTTGGAGATTGATGGTTTACCCTTCGGTGCTTCGTTGTCTTTTACTTTATGTTGCATAAGCTATTGCACTTAGATGCTCGAACTTTGGATTTGTTAACTTTCGTGTCTTTGGCATCTGTTCATATGTATATCTGAGATCATCATACATAAAACAAAGAACCCTGTGCTCTAATTTTTCTAGCTTTATTTATTTTTGTCTTATTTTTATTTTGTTATTTGCTTTAGGAACAAAATGCTGGGAAAATATTTAAAATCTTATCCTATGAATTGATATCATGCTTATCTGAACAACTCCCTCCATAACAAACGCAACGATTTGTCAGCATCTCAAAAATTGCCCATGTGTTGCAGTGTCCCATTATCGCCTGTCTGTAGTGTTTTCATATCTCAGTATATGTCACAGCAAGTTCACATTACACTGACGACATTTTTGGGGCTGACGATTTACACATTAACTGTTCATCCAGGGAAATGGAAATATTGGCCGTACAACGTCACCGAGGATGTTCTATGCTCGATATGAGCTAATCACAGAGTGTGGCATCTCGTTATCCAGTGGGCCGTTTCACAAAGTATCATACGTACGATATTTTACGTACGTACAAAAAAATATCCTTAAGACTAAAGGAATTTTTGTTCTTACATAAAATATCGTACGTATGATTCTTTGTGAAACGGCCCCCAGAATTCTGATATTCTGAGACATATTTTGACCAAACTGAAACTATCTATCCTTGATATTTATCTGATGAGGATGATCCCCGGATACCTGATCTCAGTCACTGTTTGGGGTTTTATGTAGGCTCCTACTAAGATGTTCTTCGGTTTGCTTTTTGTTTGTTTTCCTTTTCGCCGAGTTTGTATGTCTCTCGGAGGCATGATGTTCGGACATACTGATTTGGTTTAATTCATTGTGTTATTCGGGGTTTTTTTCCCCTTACAACATTTTTTTTTTTATTTTCTGTTCAAAGTTATAATACTGTTTATTGCAATCGGCCTCGGCCAATTGTATATTACGATAGTAAATTCGCTTTGAAAGCGCATGTGCAAACTCCAGTAGCGTGGCATGTTGGGTAATAATCTAGTACAAAAAAAACAATATTAGCACATAATTCTGCTGTAAATATTGAGATTTATAGAAATAAATCTTATAAAATGTTTACAAATAAAAAAAAAGTTTGCTCACTACAAAAACCAACTTATTTCCGAATATTGACGAGAACATCCGAAAGACTTTTCTAAAAAGGGGAAAAGGCGCGGCTACGTTCCTAATAAGGAAAATGAGGCGTGACTTTAGAAATTTTAGAGGGAAAATTCACACCTGCGCATGAAAAGATGGTTTTAAAAACAAGTACATATAATTCCTGTTCACATAAATCCTTTTGGCTTTTTGACCAACAACTTGAAGATTTAAAGCTATTCCGATTGCAACCTAAGCTTTTTAAATAATAAGAATAAGATTCTTGAAATTTGATTGGTTCAAAGCTAGCCATCATAATCGACTGTTGACTCAAATGTGTACCATGTGAAAACAAATAACCTGGAAAATAGTCAAGAGTTGAAATAATGACCGGCTCATTATTTTTTTCATTATCATTATCTGGGTTTTTTATTGGTTTGTCATGATAAATTACTATAAATCATTACAAATGACTTATGATTCAAAAATACATCATGTGACATCTATTGGCCGAAAATTGACATAATGACCAGGTCATTTAATGACCGCCAAATTTGACCGACGCAGAAATCCACAACGATGGCATGCCTCAGTTACGTCGAGATTTTTCAGATGATTTTGTTGCAATGTTCTTCCAAAGGTGATTATATCGCCTGGATTAACCTCTTTCCTGTGTAACCCTATACACAGGAAAGAGGCGAATCCAGGTGATATAATCGCCTGTTTGTTCTTCTTATGTGTAATTAGTTTTATTTTAACATTTACAAAAACTCGACCCTAGACAGCAGAACTGCAGGTGACATATATGTTTTACTCAAAACTTTTGATATACATGTACAATTTTGGTATAATAAAACAGTTAATCGCCCTCTCTGTAGTACCGCCTCGATCTGGTCAGATCACCTCGATTACCAGGTCAAGGGTTATCAATCTTCCCTACTGACCGCAGTGAGAGTAATTTTGAAACTGCATGATATTGTCACGTGTTGAAACAATGATCGTTGAAAATATTGTATTGTTTATTAATCAAAAGCTGTAGCTAAGATGTAATCATGATTAAAAATATTATAATTTGACCAAAGATCACATAAACCAACATTAGACAACATGCTCTTAACATCAGATATCCAATTTTTACCATATCTGTTATCCTTACCATTGGTGTAGAAATAATTAAAACACGATTTCAGAATACAATTATCGGTCTTGCCCAATTTAAGAAAATATTTCAAAATGCGTATTTTGCGAATGTATATCAAAGGATAACGGCCAAGTTCAGTATATACCATAACATTAGGTGTTAGCCTTAGCCTTAGTTCCAGATGTATCTTTTCTTTATCTAGCGCAGAATGAAAACCACAGATCTCACAACAGTAGGAGATATATAAGTATCAAACAACGATAACAAGGTAATGTGGTTCAAATTATGTCAAAACATTTCTCTTTTAGAGCAAATAATACATTCCTGCATTCGCCTGACTCCGGTTTTTTTTTAGTTTTAAAAACATTTCCTTTGTAATTAAGTAGTAAACCGAGATAGTTAAATTGATCAACAACATCTAGCTTCGCGGATTACCTTATCATCATCTATCCAAGTGAACTGGAGGTCAAAGAAACTACAGAAAGTAGTAATTCTACTTCGAATTTAGATATTATGTTGTCTTTCGGCATTAATGGTCGATTGAACACCTCACTCTATTACAAACGTGACGATTTCAATTTCGCTATCACAAACTTTCCTTTCATAAGTAGCAAAATCCCATCATCGCCCGCATACGGTGTATTCATATCTCAGTTGATACGTTATTCCAGAGCATGTTCAAATTACAATGACTTTGTTCTGAGGGCTAGGCGACTTTCAGTTAAGCTTCTCATCCAGGGTTATATATGTGCTAGACTAGCAACGTCACTGAGGAAATTCTACGGTCGTTACGAGACTCTTATTACTCCATATGATATCTCGTTATCCAGACTTTTAAAAGATTTCTGGACTGAGATCGATTCCGATCATTTTACATAGATTTGACACCTTCTATACTAGAAGGTTACCTACTTCGACTTCTCCATACATAGATACATATGGAATTCACACGATTTGACTCTTTCTACGGGGTATATGTGTCGGGTGTTGCTAGCAAGCAGGAGATGCTCACTCTCCCCGGGCACCTGATCTCACTCCATCACAGGGGTTCACATATGCTTTTCAAGTAGACATATTTTGTTATTTTCCACTTGTTTTTCATTTTCACTTATTTTGTATGTCCTCTGGTTTCATGATTTGTAGACTTATGGTTTGGATTTCTCCATCATCTTTACATTGTAATCATTAAAAAACTAGGTTTCATTTGTTTTGATATTACCACCATTTCTAAAGACAACACTTTTTGTTTTATTAACATTAAGAGTTAATGATCACTTTCGTGTATATTGATATAAAGAAGCCGGTGTGGCCTAGTGGATAAGGTGCTCGGCTCGTGATCGAGAGGTCGCGGGTTCGACTCCCGCCCGGGGCACACCGGTGTTCTGTCTTTCGGATGAGACAGTAAAAACCGAGGTCCCGTGTCACGGTAGGCGTGGCACGTAAAAGATCCCTCACTGCTTCGGGTGGGTCCGTTGCAAAGGTCTAAATTTGTATGCAATGCATCAGGCAGATGCCGTCACCATATACGTGAAATAATCGTGGAGTGACGTAAAACAATAATCAAACAAACAAACAAAATTGATATAAAGAGTTTAACATTGACTGAAAACATTACCAAATCGTCTGCATACATTAACTCTAGCAACTCAATTGGCATGACACCATTATTCGAAAATTCAAGTTCACAATCATTCACTTACAATGAAAATAATAGAGGGGAAATTATCTCCCCTTGTATTACACCCTCCTCATTGTTACAGAAAAAATCAGAGTAATGACCGTTCAATAAAACACTGCTCTCGATTTTATTATAAAGTGATTGCAATATGCGCAACATTTTACCTTGTATACCTAATTTAGATATTTTCACCCACAATTTCAAACGATCAACAGTACATAATCTATTACGCTACAACCATTTGGCCCTAAAAGTAAAGTAAACTCATGGGCAAAGTTATCGGAATACCTTCTGTTTAAGATACGTAAACCAGTCTCAAAGCAAAATTGTATTAACTTCAATCCGCAAGAATTCACTGTTAGTCTAATCAATTTATCACTAAAAATGACATGAAACGGATCTAAATGCAAAAGTACTTATTTCTGTATATCTTTATTCTAATATACATCAAGAACATATGGCAAAAAGTCTCTAAGTGTTACTTGTGTGGAAACATGTTTTTGGGGGCAAAAAGTAACCAAAAAAATCACAAAAATCGATGAAAACTTGAAAATTACCATAACAAATTTATTAATAATAGTACTATGAAACTTGCGTATTTAAGAATAAATAACATAATTTTATTACACTAGGAATCACCTTGAAGGTCAAGGCCACATCAAAGGTCACGTTCATATGAAAATATTAATGAAATGATACTTAATTATAATAATACATTTCTTTAAAAAAAATAACATCGCTTCTTCGTATAAAGCAATATATAAAAGTTTTTATACCCCAATAATCTCAGATTCAGGCGCAATTATTTTGTATCTGTCTGTCCGTCTGTCTGTTTGTCTGTCTGTCTGTCTGTCTTTGCCAAAACATATAATCTTAGCCATAACTTTTGAATGGTAGGTGATAGGGATTTCATATTTCACATGTGTTTTCCTTGTGACAAGACATTTCATTTGATACCATGACTTTGACCTTGTGACCTTGAGCTTTAAACGATTTTGAAGAAAACGGTTCAAAAATAGCTGCCGATGGATTTGATGAATGAAACTTGATAAATACGTTTTGATCTGATTTGAAAGTACATGTTCATAGATTACCTCTTAGATTTCGAAAATAAATTCAAAGTTTATGACTTTTGTGTGAATAAACTAACTTAACAAAAAAATAGTCTCCATTTCTTTCTTCGTCCACTATTAGAGAATTAGTACAGCTGAGTCCTCTACAATGCTCACAGCTGATAGAACACTCTATTCCATGCTTTCTGCAGGTACATCTTTTGCTTTCACAATCTGATTTACAATTGCAGTGAATAATCTTAAGAAGATTCTCTGGAGCTGGAGGAAGTGTGTTTTTCACAGGCATATATTGTTGTTCACTATGTATATAATACCCCCAGTCACATGGATTCAATTGATCTGTTGATTCTTGACCATGTATCCATTCTTGGCATTTGTAAAAGCACGCATAGAATGGAAGCTCGCCGCATCTGATGTCGGAGGAAGTGATTGGATCTGCATACTTTTATTTCTAGACAATGATTTACAAGTATGGAGTCTGACTCTAAGTAGATCAAGTCCTTCATGGTGCACACCTCCATATAGGTGAGCAATGAGTCACTCGCCAGCAGAACAAACTTCATCTTTCTTTGATGAACTATTCAGGTAAATATCTAAGCTATCATTCCACTTCTCATCCCAAAGCTTTTTTGTAGCAGGTCCTTTACCAATATTAAACAGCCATGATGTAGTATCACACCCCGTAAGTGCGTGTATTGCAAGTAGATATCGTGATTTTCAACTAGAGTATTTGTTGGAGTTGCTGAATATCCCATATTTTCATACTTTGATTCTTATTGGATGCAAAGAATATCTTATTTAAATTAGGTTCTGTAAAATAGCATAGCAGTACTAAGAGGTCTGTGTCTTCACCTACTACTTTAACATGTGACTAACTGGATAGTTCTATTGCTGTCATAACAATTAGCCTATCGGCGTCCCCAGGAGCATGTTTTACTATATATCCCAGGTTTGTAAGTCTCATTGCAAGAAGATTAATGAAAATTTGCTTTTTCTTTTTGTTGGCAAGGAAAATATCCTTTTTTAACTTGCAAGACATGCTTGATGTAACATTGACCTCAGGGGGATTTAACGCCCTTGCATCGCCGTATATGCGTGATGTCCTTTGTAGAAGGTCCCTGTGTGTATCCATCGAAGATGATTACAGGATTTCCATAATGGCGTCGTACATATTCATTGTATAGCTTGCAAATTTCCTCATATGTTGAACCTTTTGGCCACCTTATAAAGTAGAGATCCGCCGTCTAAGATATGAGGAACCGAATCTTTGACAACAGTTTCGTCTAATCCTTTAAGTTTTCAAAGCATATCTGCTAGCTGTGACTTGCTAGCTGCACGCGGCAATCCGTTTAACCTCGAACGAACACATTGGAAATGTTGCGAACTCGTGCTTAAACATGTCGCAGAAGTCAATATCATCCGTTGAAACGGCAATCAAACGCTGGAATAATAATTGTGGGTCTACCTCGATGATGTCTTCTTTGAGTTCGATGCTGGACTCGGGTTGTATGGTTTTGACTTGTCTTGATCTCTTGAAACTATAATCAAATACATTCTGATTCTTCATTGAAGATAAGATTTGCATTCCAGTTTCATACGCTTGATGAGCATTGACAGTTCCATCTGAAGACATGCCAGTAGCTAGATTTCGAATTGATGTTATTTCAGAAAAAGGGTCCCTCTCCATTAGGTAAGATGTTATTTTTTCAATATCAACATTATCCCTCTTTTTTCTCGCAACAGAGGTTTCTTTGTGTTGCTCGCTAGTAGTATATTCGATTTCTGTTAGACTCTGCATTGCATCATTAACCTCTGCACAGATTGGCATAGCAAGAAGCCATTGCGATCGCTATGCCTCACTCATTTCACGTCCTCTTGTTAGCCCATTCCTAGTCTTGACACTCCTCATCAGGACTTGTTCGATTACCAGACCAGACGACAAACCACCACGGTAGCGATCGCTTCTTCTGAGCACATGGAGACCTTTTTGAAATGATTTATGTATATGAGGATGGTCAAACTTGAGTTGGTGCATGTTTTGAAGATAAAAATAAGCTGATTTAAGCATATAGATTGTGGCCAGCAGATGCAAAATAGGGTAGCATTTGTTGAACGCATTGTAGATGCAGATTCCAATTACCTGTTCTTTCTGCTTTGATGAAAATGTGAAGAAGGTTGACCATTTCTATGTATTGGATCCACAATGTGGCTGTTTAGAATTCTTTCAAGCATGTTTTCTTCTCTTGCAAAATTGTAGCTGCTTTTAGATTTATCGGCATTTGGCAAAATGACTCTAATGATACATCACCGTTAAGAACTTTGTCATAGGTTGCGTCAAGTTCATTTATATCAAAGTCATATGGGTTATTGGAAATTGGAAGTTTTTCATCAGGATTTTTTTCGTCACTCAATGCAGTTTTACATGGTAGAGGATACAATGAAGAGCTGTATCAATCATACCATGTGCACGAACTGCTCTGGATACAGCTTTGCCACTCAGCATGTGGGTAACGGTATTTGGCGCATAAACTGTTTCCATAATATCTCTGATTCCTGAATTGCACATGATATGACCAATACCGCCCAAAAAAAAAACTCATCTGTAAGTGAAAGCCGCCTAGTTTCAAAACAATTCTTTTTATATCATCTGTTGTAGAGTTGGATGTGCAAATGGAAAGTGCTTTCCATTATAAAGGTTGGTCAAATGTTAGGATGGGACTTGAATTGTATAACTTTGCTTGGTTAGCAACAAAAGACAAAGTTGAGAAAACGCAAGATATATTACTGGCATCCATGTCAATCATCGATGATTTCCCAGGGTGACTCCCTTTATGACACATCTGCATAGCCCCCGGCCAGCTTGGTGTCGGACAACGCAGGGGCCATACAATCTTTGAAACTACATCTTAGTGATTAGATTGGTCATTCATTGTCGCTATTGGAAGATCAGCAAACTTGACCAATGATTCTGATTTTGATGGCTGTTGAAATGACTTAATATCAGTCTTGGCCAGGTTTTCAAGTTCCTCGATGGTTACACGCATTCGTTTGATTTTATTTGTTTTCGAAATACATCCACCAGGGGTGACTGCGGCAATTATCCCCGTTCCAAGAAAAGTACCTTTATCATCAATGGTTCTAGTGTCATGGTCTACATTATCGGCAACATACTGCAAGACTTGTGTTGATTGATACTCTGGTATTGAAGTCCCTTTGAATACCACTGCAGAAGATTCAAACCTCTGTATTTCTGAATAGTGACAACAGAAACCAATTTGAAGCAAACTGGTGATGAAGCTGCGCACCGAGGCCTAATTGAATAGGTGTGATAAATGATCTTGGTTTTATAGCCTTCATAATCGCTTGACCAATGGCAGCCACCTGTAGATTTTGATCCTTGTGAGTAATTGCATTGAATAGAAAAGACTTCAGACTTTCTGGAACGATTTTCCTCTAGTGATGATATTTTGCTTGCTGTTGGATAATAATCAGTGTCATATATTTGTGATTAAATGTCAGATTTTATTAAATTAGCTGCAGTTTTTATAATGGATAGTTTTTCGTCATCTTCCTCAGTCTTGGATACTTCGTGAAAGGCATGTAATACACTTATAGCTGTCTTTCGTATGGTTATAATATTCGACTTTCCTTGCATGTCACTAAATATTATTTCATCTCCAAAATGATCTTTAAGTCTTTTTTTTTCATATATTTAATTGTGTAGGCTTCCTCGTTACATTTAGTTCTCATCATTTTTGTAAGATCAGTCAGATCATACTGTTCGTCTTCATGGTCACGCAGGAATTGCACTATGTCTATAAATGTCTGGTTGGCTATATTTGACATTGGTCTGCCTCTTTTTGCTTGTGGCTCATTGGAGTAAGCTGACGGGACGTTTTTGCGAGTTCTAAAATTAACATTATTAGATTGATGATAAATTGCGTCAGAAGCATGCAGGTCATTCACAAATTCAATACGACCTCGAACTGTATCCGACCAATCACCTTCTCTTGAATGACAAATTGAGAGAATGGCATTTTGAAAATCTGTTGTTCTAACAGGAAATACATCATTGTCTCTTTTTTTTAACCTCGAAGAATAGCATTCTTTCCACATAAAAGACAGTGATCTCTGAAAGAAAATGTTTGAACAGGGCGCAAAACCGGGATAACGTTTTTAGATTGTAAACTTTCATTGTCATTAATGTCACGAATATGTTTATTGATTAATGATGGCATTGAGTAGTTCCTCCTACCTTGAGAACGTACATGCTGTCCCTTAAAAGCATGGAGATTGTTGCCTCTCCTTTCAGAAGCCTTGTTAATTCCAGATGTACCTTTTTCAGTAAGAATCGTTAGGTTACCCTCAGATTGACAAATCACACAGACTTCCATGGTTTTTCTAGGAAAATCATAATTTAGACCCATGCATAATAGCTTTCTTAAATCAGAACTTCAAAAATTTTCATTTCTAAGAACAATAATAAAAGGTACTTACTCCATGATACTTCACTTTCAATTATGCTTAAACTCAGCTAAGAGTCATCTTCCTGCCCTCCAAAGATTACTTTTCTAAAATGAGATAGATAAATGAATTCATTCATATAAAAATTCAAATATTGCAGACTATGAAAATAAATAATACGATTTCTTTAACGTATCACAGGAAACTAATAAAATCTACTTACTATATTGCATTTTCTTTCAATGGTGTATGCTCTACACATGCATATCTAGAGGTAGTTAGGTAAGAATTTCCCTAAAATAGTTAATTAATTTGTTTATTTTTTATTCATCAATGATAATTCCAAATCATGGCAAAATAATTATCACACATAAAAATGTAATTTTGTACCTTTTTCACTAAAATTTCCGTTAAGATAAACATAGTGGAAAAAAATATTATTATGACCCGAATGGGTCACCATACTTAAGAATGCAGACGAAAAGGGATTTTATATAAGAGTTCGATTAGTTCAATTTTTAAACTTATCTTATCAGAAAATAAAATTCTAAGTATCATTTTGGGTTCATAGAAGCGTTCCATAAATTTAACCTCGCATAAAATGCGATATAATGGAGGAAATTCGAAGCATTGCTGGCTTATATTTGAAATTTAAGATTTTCAAAATACAAAAAGTAAATATTCTAAATTGTATAATATATTTGAATAGAATTGAAATATTTACTCACCTTTTTAAAAGATTTTAAGATGTAAAAATCATCGTAATTTTTTCTTTTACTGCGGAGCTGTAACATTGGACGGCAAATTGATTAACGTTCCCTCCAATTTCATTACGTCATAATGTATTTTGACGTCATTCTGATCGATTTGGAGGGAACGTTTATGATTTTGCCGTCCAATGTTTCAGCTCCGCAGTTAATGGAAAAAGGTTTATATATAGCTATGGCGGCATTATATTACTTGAAATATGTGTGTATGGAAGCTGCTTCGTGTATTCTGCATCGAACAATTTTTGTCGAACTTTAAACTCAAATTTAACCCTGTTCCACCAAAGAGACGTTTAGAGACTTTTGATATGAGATTTACAAATTGACAAAGTATCTTTCAAAGCAAAAATCTTTTCTTTTGCATTTAGTTCCGTTTCAAAATTAAACTGATTAGGCTATGTCTTATCCGGGGATATACGTTGACTTATAATGTCATCATTTTCATATATAAGCAAAGGTGATGATATATCAGATACACTTGTATGCAAACAATCCGTATTAATAAAATCGTCTAATACAGAGGATCTGCTGTTAAAATCTGCAATCATTATATTTTACCCAATATGGCGTAATGAGCAATTGGATTACCAATGTCACCAAAAAACGTCACACTTATAATGCCTGAAAAATGAGGATTTATCTGGAGGTAAATAAACATAACAGATATACAAGTCTTCTTCAACATGCGTTATTAACTTGCTCACTTTCAGCCATACAATGGTATCAAACAGAATGTCAGATATTGTTAGATGCGCATCAAACTCAGTTCTAATACATATTGCTATACCACCCCCTTGTTTACATTTGGTAAGAGACCGTGGAATAAATTTACATGAAAAACCAGGGATGGAAAAGTCGAAACTATTTTCAATCCAACATTCGGACAGAAATATTATGTCATATGTACAAATATAATTAAGAAATGGAGTATCATTTAGTTTCTTTTCTAGACCACCGCTAATGTTCCATGACAGAATTTAAGATTACACTGGCCGTTCTCAGTATCAGCACTTTTGAAATGACCCCTGCCCTCTTGTCCTTCCTAACTGGACCCTTTTCGTGGTCGCTACCTTTTCTGGTATGACGACGAGTCACGTTGGACACTCGATCGCGGGCTTTCGGTCGCAACAGCTCCTGATGCTGGGTTGCACTCAGCACCGTTTATGTAAAGCCTGTCTTTAACTAGCTTCACGTTGTCATTCTGTTGTCGCGCTTGCCTGGCGATCGGGTAGAGGCTTTTCCTGCGCTCCTCAATCTCCGGTGGAAACTGCTCTAGTACATGGAATGATGTTCCCTTAAGTGTTTTTGGAGCTTGCTTTTTCACTTATTCACGGTCCTTGTAGTTAGAAAATTTCGCCACAATGACGCGTGGTTTAGAATTTGGATCGTTGGTGTTCCGTCTTCGACCAATACGGTGCACACGTTCGAAGCTGACCTCCTTGCGAATCCGCATCTTATCCCTGATGAACGACTTCACATTTTCCTCACACGATCCTTAATTCAGTTTCTTCGGCTAATCCTACAAATAAAAGGTTGTCCCTCATAGACCGGCATTTCAGATCCAGTATCTCCTCCTTCAATACATCCCTCGAGTATGCCATTTCCTCTTTGATTTTATTAATTTTGGTTGAATTCTCCTTAACTTCTGATTTCACTTCAGTTTGTGTTTCGTTTAACTCAGACACTTTATTTGTAACACCGTAAAATAAATTTCCCAAGCCATCCAGGTACATTTCAGTTTCCGACACATTTTTTTAACGCTTGTTACTTCACGTTCTACCGCATTCAAAGAATTCTCACATTTCCTCATTTTGTTCTCTACAGATTCTATCCTCTCCAAAAATCCTCAAATTTAGCTCAACCGTTTTTATAAAAATATAAAAGATATAAGCGAAAAAACTGTTGTCGGTATAGTAAATCAGTAAATTACTCCTCCTGTGGTCATTAATGGCGAAATGAAGATCCTCGACCTGGCACTCTCGGGTCATCATTTCGCCATAATGGTCTAATCAGGACTAATTAATTAAAAGTAAAACAAACAATTCAAGATTAAGATTTACATGTACAAATATATTACTTTGGATGTTGTTAATGTACTTATAAATAAAGAGAATAATTATATCTACTTTGTGAAACACTATTGCCCCCGGCGGCACCAAAGTCCAAAAATTTATTTTTAGCGTGAAGGTCATTGTCAAGGTCAAATGGTCATTGACCTTGGTGTCATTTGAAAGGGATTCATTAGTTGAGTACGCATGTCAAATGTGAAATCTCTATCCCTCACGGTTCAAAAGTTATAGCCAAGGTTAAAGATGACAACAGACAAACAAACAAACAGACAGGACAAAAACAATATGCCCCGATCTATCGATCCGGGGCATAGAAATAAAGTTGTTTTGATCACGAAGCAAGAGTTAACCATCCTGTTAAACATTTTTAAAATAGTGGCGCAGTCCGATACGTGAATGACTATCCATAATACTGAATATACAAATAATAAATTTCTGAGTTTGTGTATTTTAAAGAGTAAGACGAATGGGTGTCATTAGTTAGTTAGCGTGATAGATGTCGAAACACTCGTTGCCAGAAAATCTTGGTGTCGAAATGACCAATTTTTTTCTGTACGTTATAGGTTCTTTTTGTTTACAATAATGTTCTGGCTGTCGCACTTCGTACACGATATTTGAGTATACCTATATTTAGTACATACACTGCACGATTTTAAAGATGACTGTCGGTTGGGAAACGCTTGATGTCGGGGAGCAGGTGAATATTATTAACAATTTTACAGTATGAATTAAACAAAAATTGTGTACTGATAGGAAATAAGTAACATAGATGTTGGTATCATCACAGGGCCTGACTGACAGGAATCTGAAAAGTGAAACTCAGTCCGTAAACATAGCTTTTATATAGCGTGCCCTTGGACTGTGCTTTAAAGCTATGTTTACGGACTGAATTTCAGATTTCTGTGGTTTAACACCCAATAGGCAAAACCAGAGACATATATACACAGAGACTGGAAACTCGCCGCTTCGTCCGGCATATGATGCACGTCCTTTTGTTATGCTAATTAGGTGACCGCGCTCTACAATACACCGATTTTAACCGTTGGATATCGCCCGGGGACGTATAGCGCAGTAGGTGTTTCCTGCCGACGCACCTCAGTTCAAATTCTACGGGCACTTATTATTATTTTTTTTCTTTTATATTTTTTTGTTAATTCTATCGATGTGTAGAAATAATATTCTCCTTTTTCTTTCTAACAAAATCGAGACAAACTTGTATCATTAATCATTATAAAAAATATTTTTAAAACCAAGATTTTTACTGAGACGCCTTCATTTCCTGCTTTTTTAAAATAATTATTTCTATTTATATATTTATTCATTTTAAACAGCGTTTGTTGCCATTTACGAGTTGTTGATATATGCAATCAATGCCCCTGCCTTTACTACTGTTTGTTCACCACCCCAGGGGAAGCACCAGCGTCTGTCTTTGTCATTCATGGGCAGTAAATAACAATGTTGTGTTTATTTAAAAATTCAGATGGTAAATAGCAAACAAAATAATGTTTTATGCACTGTTGACGTGGTATGAGCTGTTTTACTCCCTCCTATGTAAAGAAGTAAAAAGAAAATGGCGATCCAGGCGTCTACAGAAATTTCGCATTGCAATATGTCCAATTACGTGTTGATAACTTCTTCAATTCGTACTTAAATGGCAACTTTAATTGGTTAATGTGTCTGTGGCCCCCCCCCCCCCCCCGCACTTATTATTTTTATTTATTTATTTATTATTTTATTTTCTAAACAGCACTTGTTGCCATTTTATAGGAGTTGTTTATATTTATCTTATAAGGCTGAGCAATCAATGCATCTAGGAAGGTAGTAAATAACAATTTAATGTTTATTTTAATGTTCAGATGGTAAATCATAAAACAAAATAATTTCTGTACCTGTTGTGCACACTTCACGTGATACGAACAAGATTTACTCCTTTGTAAAAAAGAAGAAAAAAAAAACTGCACAAACAACAAAAACAAAATGGCGACCCGCCGGCCACAGAAAATTTGCATTGCAAGATGTCCCCTTACGTGTTTAAAACTGCTTCAGTTCTTACTACAATAACAACTATGACTTCTTTGATGATTTTAGTATGACTTTCAATATAAAAACAATATATATATCGACAGGTTATATGATTATTTTGCTCTATATGGTATGGTATCGGTTTTCTTGTTAAAAACGATTGAATATTTACCGCGTAGATAAAATTGGATTAAAATCAAATAACGAATAAAGTCTTCTACACCCAATGATGTAAAATGTGTCTGAAACCTTTCTTAACACACACGTGTGAGTTTAGTCATGTAAAGGACATTAATTTTTGTTGTTTTAACAATGCCAGATTTGGTACTAAAAATGGCAGGCACTGGGGAGGGAGGGGGGTAAGTCTAGTCTATGACAACGTGCAATGGAAATGATTATTAAATTATCGGATGACAGCCTAAGTCATTTTTGCGAGTTGTTTGACCGTATCCATATGAATGTAGGCTTCGCATAAAACATATGTAACATTTATACAGTACAGTCTGGGTGGAACTTTGAATGCCCACTGTCCACAGTGGGCAGTCCACCTGAAATTTCAGTGGGCATTAGGAGTGGACATTTACCTGAGCTATCAAGCTGTCCACTTACCTGTATGTTAATTCTAACTGACTCTTACAAGAATGTCCACTGTGTCCAGTGGACATTTTTAATGCCCACTCTAAAAATACCCACTGTGACCAGTGGGCAAATTAAGTTTCACTGGGACTGTACTGTATGTATGCTAATCATGATTTTTTTTTCCACTATACTTATTAACAATTGCTTTTAAAGACTCTCATTGTTGAAAAGAATAATACTCAGAAGGCAAATTAAGACTGAACCAGTTAGAATTACCAAACATATTTCTGTCTATACTGAAAAGCGATGTCTTCTAGAATATATACAGTTTTGTACTCTTTTAACTTTATTACATTTTATTCCAAATTATTTCAATATTTTTTGTGGCTCTTCTAGAAGGTGGCTGCCATATGGTAAGAGCTGAAAACACTAATTACTTAGTGGCAACTTTATTAGTGGTTAACAACCTCAGTTCAACATATGATATTGATTGATTGATTTCAATGTATCTACAGACAAAACGTCAAATTATTCGTCCTCTTCCTATCTGTATTAAGTGTAATTTAAACATTGGGTAAAAAAAATCTATTTCGGAATCAAATTTGATGTCCATTGTCAAAAAATACAAAATTGGACCATTTTGGTGTGGGTCGTTTTTTATTTGGGCCGTTATGGTGTGGGCCATTTTTTTAATGGGCCGTTTTGACTATAACTCTATGATAATGGAATAAATTAAATTAAATAATTGACAAGTATTTTGTCAGTTTATGGAGCCTGACCCAGGTTACCTTTTACCTGATGTCACTCCTACTATGTCAGGTCAAGTTGTCGCAATGTTCTGTCAGTTATATTTCCTTCTTCTTCTTCCAATACGCAGTGAACTCAAAAGTTGAGCGTTATACTTCATGTGGCAGTCAAAATAAAAGCCTCACATGGAATTATGACACAGTTAAAAAGTTAAAATCCTTGATCCTCATCCTAAGCTGAAATCTTGTTTGATTTTAAAATGTCTGTCATTTCTTAAACTTCAAAGTAATAATTATTTACTTTGATATACCAATATATTTTCCAGTTACTAGTGGTGAGGTACATACATATGTTTGCATGTCTCATATGTTGTACAAACAAATTAAAGAAATGTTCAGATTAACCTGGAGAGAAATTTGGAATGTATTTATTTAATAGATGTATAAAGTATTACACCAGCTACATGTACATGGGATAACTTGCGCAGACCAAGATGGGGAACTTAATAGGTATAGGGTGACTTGACGAGATTTAATTGGATTACTAAATATGTATAGGGGGAGCTAACCATGGGGTGACTTGACCAAACTAAATTGATATAGGTTCATCCATCATCTTTCTTTTAACTTTTGTGTTGACAAACTGATATCAATATGACATGGAACAACTTCACTGACCAATCATGAAGCAATAAAACACTGATCACCCAACCAACCAGTCATACATTTTAAAGATAATTTGAATGGAAAATGCCTTGGTTGATTGGCTACTGATGCTTTAATCTATTAATATATGTTTTAAATAACTGTTAATATATTACAGGCCCTCATTTATAACCATGAAGGTGTAGCTAGAGTTGAAAGTGGTCCACAAAGGGTAAGTATATATATATTCATCCATTATTTACATTGTATTTATTTACTTTTTTACGTCTACCTTTGATAGTGAGAGAGTGATATGTATGTGAAGTATGATTAATTACCATCTATTCATTGCCATTTGTTGTCAAAACACAATACATTTGTGAACTGTGATTAGTGTTGTTGCTACATAATATACTGGGTACATTATCAAATTTGAAAAATACACTACCGTAGTACTTATTAATAATTATCATATTGTTCTAGTCTACAATATCTTGGTATTTATATGAAAAGAGACTCATATAAAATGTTTTTATTCCAAAATATATCATTGCTGATGGTATAAAATGATGTATATTTTAAAACGCTTTTAATATTGATAGTGATATTGTTATTCAGAAATGTTTATTTCATGCCAGATGTAGATGCGTTTCATTAGCAGTAATTTAGTTGGAGTTACCGGTACCTCCCCATGTCTGTAATGTTTGTGATCAAGCAGTCTAAGCAGGAGTTTTTGCCTCTTATTCATGATATTCATATGTCTAACTTTTTAAAATTTTATTGAGCAAGTTTTATATATTTACACCTTTTCAGAAACTTTTTAGCTCACCTGAGCCAAAGACTTGAGAAAACTATTCTCAAAGTATGTCATTCAGTGTCCGTCTTCTGTCGTCCAATGTTAACTTTTCACATATTAAACTTCTTCAGAACCATTGAAAATATTCTGATCAAACTTAAAGGGATGAAGTACTCAAGGTCCCCAACAAGTGTTGAAGTTTTTCAGTCATATTTATAACAGGGTAAATCCAGATGGGTGATATAAGCCCCATAGGATACCCTCTTTTGACAAACTTTTCCTTCAGACTGGCTGCATAGATAAAAACCATATGCATCAGTTGTCTCAAGGTGTGTTGTTTTTGGTTCCGAAATCAAATTTTTCACATTTTTGACTTTGTCATTTTTGCTTATTTTCAATTTTGCAGTTGACAGTCATTTATTTGTCATTTGTCTAAAACACAATAAACAAGAGAATGTATTGTCTGCAGATTGTTTTCAAGTAATCAATAGTTTGTTTTAAAATGAGCATATTGAGTTCAGATGAATAATATAGACCCATTTAGGCCTCTCATTTACATTGATTTATGTCTCAAAACTTGCTTAAGCAGAAAGTATCCCAAAATCGGAGAAGTTGCTAACATTATTTGTTTGGTTTATGAACAAATTTTTAATCTTGTACATGTACCTCAAAGATGGTGGAGAGAAACTGGAAAACTTGTTACAAGGGAAGTAACTCAAATGAAGTTTTATGCCAGTGAAGCCAATATGTCTAGTCACACAGAGATAAAAATATATCTGTTGCTAAGGCTCCCATGAATTTAATTACTGTTGGTTGATTTCATATTCTTTCAAACCCTGGTTTGGATCAAGGTCCACAAACACCTTATGCATCAAATCACAAAATAGATTCTGAGATAAATTACTGTCACTTTGTCATGTCAAATGTAGAAATGAATGAAATATGAATTTGTAGAGTTGTTCAATCTGCAAGGTGTATATCTAAATGTGTTCTTTCTCTGATAAATGTCTAATATCTAATGTCTTTCTATTTGAGCTCACGTATCTCATGAGAAAGAAAATTGGCGGTAAAGTAATTCAATCAGTTGGATTATAGAATATAAAAAATGCATGGCCAATATACGTCAACCATACATACATGGTCAGGCTAACATAGCCTTAAGCTATGTAATTGAACTTAATATAAATGATAGTGAAACTTGCAAACACTGATGTAATTAATTTTATTAGCAATTATATTAACATTTAATTATACATTGAAATAGATAACATGAATGAAATATTTCACTTTCACAATTTGACTTAGCTAAATCACTGAAATCAAATATCCCCCCCCCCCCAAAAAAGAAACTTTCTACCATAATGCTTGCAAAGTATTTGTACACTCATTATAGATCTTTCTGTGGAGAGAGAAGTTTGTGAGGATGAAAAAGCACTCAGTAAATCAGAATCAATACTTAGTTGTCATATACAGGGATGGCAGAGTGGAACATATCAAAGGGTAAATATTCTATAATTTTCTTATACATTTATTAGCCAAGTTTTGTAACTCTGCTCTTAATTTGATGTGGGATGAGTGGCAGGCATCAGGTGGCAGGTGTTGGGCAGCGGGCTTCAACAATTGGTTTCCAGACTCGACCGTACCTCCAGCACATATTTAGGTATGGTAATGAAACTTCACAAATATTCCCCAGGAGTTGTGGATGTGCCTATTGATTTCAGTATCAAAATGTCAAGGTCATTGTGAAAATGGTTTCCAGATTATAAAGTTTATAACATTCCACCTATTGTTAGATAGAGGTAAAGGTCATAAGACCTTGATAAGTGAATATGGTTGCCAGATTATAAAGGTATTTACATCCCACCTGTTGTTATGAAACTTCACACGCACAAATTCCAAATGAGCCAAGGATGTGTCCTATGTATTTTGGGATCATAAGGTCAAGGTCATTGTGAAATGGTTGCCAGACTATAACGGTATTAACATTCCACCTATTGTTAAGAGACTTCCCATATAAAACTCCCCATGAACCAAGGATGTACTCATTGTGAAACATAATGACACTAAAGGAGTGAAAATGTTTTGTAACTTGACACATTGCTTCTTTGATGCAATTTCTTTGTTAATAATTCTAATTTAATGTGGAATAACATTTACTTATGGTTCCTAACCAAAGCATAAGAGGCACACATGTTCTTTGCCATTCAGGATATGGGCTTTTGAACAAAGTCACTCAATTTAGTTGTGAAAGTCCAAGGTCACTCTGAAATACCAAAAAGTGTTATATTTTAGTGAAAATGCAACAGGCAATGATAAAAACTTCATACAAATGTTAATTGTCATTCATGATATGGGCTTTCATGCACAGGTCACTCAGGTCATTTCAGAAAGGTCAAGGTCACTCAGCAACTTATACATGTTAAAGTACTAAGAAAGGCTAATAAAATCTATGAACAGGATTGCAATGGTGAACTTTTCTTTCCTCATTTTCATTTATTGCTATGATGAAGACATGGTATTAGTCCTATTTCTTACTATGATGAAGACATGGTATTAGTCCTATTTCTTACTATGATGAAGACATGGTAGGAGTCCTATTTCTTACTATGATGAAGACATGGTAGGAGTCCTATTTCTAACTATGATGAAGACATGGTAGGAGTCCTATTTCTTACTATGATGAAGACATGGTAGGAGTCCTATTTCTTACTATGATGAAGACATGGTAGGAGTCCTATTTCTTACTATGATGAAGACATGGTAGGAGTCCTATTTCTAACTATGATGAAGACATGGTAGGAGTCCTATTTCTTACTATGATGAAGACATGGTAGGAGTCCTATTTCTTACTATGATGAAGACATGGTAGGAGTCCTATTTCATAGTATCATAAGTCTGTCTGAGCACTTATGTTTTATGTTTTTGTTATGTTTTTATTTGATATTTGATAGCACTTATCTTACTAAACTGAATATTTTGTAACATTAAAGATTTCCAATCTGATTGAGTCATTCATTGGTTTGATGCGATTTGGGAGTATCCTTCAGTTTTCTGATTTTCTTGTTCTCAATATGTGTGTACATATTTTTTTTTTTTTTTTATTTTCAAGGAAATGACCTGATGGTCTTGTCAATTTATACTGAGTATTTTTTTTTTTTGCCTTTTTCATATAACTATAATGTGTCATAAATAAAACATATAATTTACATTGATTTTTTCAGACCAAGATTTCTGTTTGAAAATCCAGTAGAGCATGTGGCAATCCAGCAGGTTGCAATGACATCTCTGGATTCTAATGAGGCTCTTGTTGTCTATAGACAAGACTTGGAATCTAAAGATGTTGAGCGATATGTCCAATTTGGACCTGTCATGTTCATGCCTTTAGCTAATGAATGGTGAGTACATTGTATTTTTATCATATATCTGAAAATGAATATATGGAAATCACTCTGTCTTTTTATCCATCCAGTATGAATACAACTGCTATATGCTGTGAAATTTGCTTTATATTTCAAAAATGGTTACCTATGACATAATGATTAGTAGTAACCTTAATCTGAGGTTTTTCCCGCAAGAACAAGGTCACATTTAGCCTATGACCAAAATTATTGTTTACCTCATAATGCTTTAGCTGTAACATATATCTGCTTTATACTTCATACACATTTTACCAATGACAGAAGGCATTTCATGATTGTAACCAAAGTACATTATTTCAAGTTCAAAGTCACTGTGAGCCAATGACCACATTTAATGTAATATGATTGTGACTAGTGACACAAAGCCTCTGACCATGTTTGTTGTTGTACCACCACTGTTAGTTTTTTTATTCATCAGAATGTACGTCTGCAGAGCTGTTCAACCTGTCACACGATCTTGTGACAGAGGCGCTAATACATGCAACTAGCAATTTTCATGCCACTGTTTAAGCACAGTGATACATATACCAGTTCATGTGTTATATTGTTTTCTATTTTGTGCTGCATTCAGTTCAGATACAATTGTTTTGATGTTTTTTTTTATGCTCCCTGAAAAACATTTCGGAAGGAGAATAGTGTCATTGTCCTGTCTGTCTGTCTTTCATATCTCGTAAACTATTGATTAGAATTTTATCATATTTTAAACAAATGTTCCCAGGGACAGGTACTTTAAGACAAAGGTTATTTCAGCAAGGCTAAGGTCATGCAGCACATATCTTCAAAATACATGTACATGTACATGCATTGGGAAAGGCCTTATATCTCTTTTTAAAACTATTCATCAGCATTGTATCATTTTTCACACAAATGTTCCTTGAGACAGGGATTTCACAACAAAGATCACTTAAGGTCATTTCTGCAAGGTTAAGGTCACTCAGCACATATCCCTAAAAGACTGGGAAAGGCCTCATATCTCTTTAACCATTCATCAGAGTTGTATCATATTTCACATAAATATTCCCTGGGACAAGGTCTTTCAGACAAAGGTCACTTTTTGATCAGACATTGTCATATTTCAATCAAATGGATTCCTTGGACCAGGGATTTTGGACAGTTTAATTTAAAGTAACAACTTTACAAGTTACTGAAGACCTTAATTTCAGGAATTTACAAACATTTCATCATAATTCTACAGACAAATTGTCAACGGTTTGATGCAGTTTTTGGTGGTTTTTTTTATTATTATTAAATGCCACTCACTTACATGGTAAGTTAGCAGACCTTCAAATTCAATACAATCTTTAGGGATGAATCAGACTTTGAAAAGATGAGATATTTCAGTTCATGTGACACTTAGTCCAGTTCCAAACAAATTAGAGAAAGCACTTTTCAAATAGATCAGAAGAAACCATATTATGAATCTAGATAAGTGCATGTACAAGTAAATTTAAACTTTTACTTCCAAATACATGTACCCACACTCCAAACGTAATTCCTCTGTTTGATTTTAGCCTCATATTTCTATTTTGTATTAAAACTGATTTCAAAATACTTTATTTATATCTTGATTTTTCGTTAAATATTTTATTTTTCCACAGGTCTTTGGAGATAAATCATACTATAATTTTGAGAAGGCCCCTTGATTAAAGCTTATACTGTAAAATATTTTATAGAGTAAAGGTTTCTATCCAAGGGGTCGTCTTAAAGTTATCATGTGATTTGTGTATGCACTATCCATGATTCAACATAATTATATGGTAACATGATAGACAAAGAAATCAAATTTAATAATGATACTTTTACAAATCTTAGTAAATATGCTAAGGAACAAAATAATTTTCATAAGCCTGTTAGGACTAAATTTTATACATTTTATGATTTTGTCCATCCTAAAATAAGTGTCATATTTCTTGTGTATAGCTCTGCTGGTTGATACTAGTTGAACCTATGCCATACTATCTCATCCCTTGTCCATTTTGATGTCTGACCATCTGATTGTGAAAAAAAAGTTTAAAAATGCAACTTTTAATCTCACTTGAGCCATTGGAGCCATAGTTTTGGTGACCTTTTTCCATTATGAAATTAATAATCTCATTTGAGAACATTCTGATACTTTGGAAATTTCTCATTTGCTCAAGGTGCTGAGGTGAGGTGAACGAAATAGGCCCATTTAGATCTCATGTTTTTGACCAGATTGCAAAGCAATTCAGGTCTATAGATAAGCAATGTCTGTCTTTCCATTCGTCTGTCTGTCTGTCAACATTTTGGTTAGAGTTTAAGCAAGATCACATAGAGGAATATAAATATAATACTTCACACATAGGTTCCTATTGACCACAGCTTTCAAATTATGTCATGACTTTTGACTTAGTGACCTTGACCGTCGACGTTTACCTACTTTTAACAAATTTTAACTTTGGCTGTCTTTTAAATTAGTAGGGGTGGGGCTTTGATACTTCACACATACATTCTTTATGATGATTGCTTTCAATTGATATCCTGACTTTTGACCTTGTGACCTTGACCTTGTTTCAAATTTGTTTTGTAATTCCGCCATACCGTCTTCAGAGGTTTTTGGTTATTGATAAATATGTAATTTTATAAATACTTGTATACAAGTACTGTTAAAAGAATAATATTATTAATAAGTTATTGTTGAATGTTGATAATTAAATCCTTACATATACTATAAACTTTGAAGGCATCAGCAATTAAAAGAAGATTTATGCAATATGCATAGAGTGCACCCAAAATCTATTTCTTATGTCATCCTTCCCATAGGCTTCACAAGTTCTCTTGGCATGGGACAGATCCCCAGAATAAGACACAGATGATTCCAGGGACCAATAATTTCAGCAAGTTACAAATCATTCCAAGCCAATTTTATTACAATGTAAGAATTCAGGAATCTATTGTTGTTGTTGTGTATTGTTAACTAGAACTATTACTTTTAATTCTACAGGTTGAGATCAGTGTAGCTAAAAGGTTGCCCCAATTTGTAATGTCTAATCAGCTGTAAGTAATGAATGTTGAACATAACTCCTCCTGGAAAATATAACACCACAGTGTAGTGGAGTGTCTACTTTCTAATAAGGGGACTTTGACTGGAACAAGAGTATGTGTGAAATTAAATTAAAAAAGAACCAAACAGCAGAGTAGTAACTAAAGTGACTTTGTTTCAACTTTGACATTTGCCAATTTGGAATATAATATATAATGGAAACAGTTAGTTGAAATGTACATAGGGAGTGAAAAAACAAAACAGCAGCTCAATGGTATTCTAGTCCCAGTTGAAGTCAGCCAATTTTAAAGTTTGTGGTCTGGTGAGCACTTGTCAATCTGGGTTCTTTTCCTGGACTGGGGCATGGCACAAGAAAGCCAGACACTTGACTTTTATAAATAGTACATTTTCACTGTGTCAGTAGCTCAGGTGATCATATTATGTTTACTGTGCTTGTCAGCAACTTTGACCTGGGTTATTACTATTGAACTATAACTGATAGAGACTTTATATTTAGTATACATTTTTATGAGTCATGTTAATATTACCCCTTCAAATCAGATAACAATTGGAGGACCATTTCACCTTGAAAGTAATTAATTGTATTGGAAGTTTACATGAAACTCAGTACATAAACTAATATAGAGAATCAGTATGTTTGTTACACCCAATGTTATTGATCTTTAGGTAGATGAAGTAAGAACAGCAGATGATGCTCCACTAAGAGTTAAACTGATGATGTTTTATGAGCTGAAAGACATAGAAACTATGGTAAGTTGTCTAATACAACAGGAATCCTGTCTAAATGTATGACATAATGATACATAACAATGGGATATTCTGAGAGGTTTAAAGGTCTTGTGTTCTTGATGTTTGAATTCCATTGACTATAATGATGATTTAATAGCCAACACAATTTTGAAACAAATCGGTCAGTACATGTGCTTAATTTTTATCACTTTTATTTGTTATTCAGATATTTCAAAGTTTATGTAATAATTCATTCTCATGAGCTAACTATAATCTGGATATCAGATTCCACTATAACATCTAGTACATGTATAGGATATGGATCATTTGGAGTAAATCTGTTTTAATCATTCTCAAAACATACTCTGACATGACATAGTAGACTTATATATAAATGTGTTTACATTTACTTGATTAATAACAAAAATGTTATACACATATGTAGTATTTGTGATTTCAATGCATACCCCTGGTATATATGTATTACGTTTTCATTTCTTATTGTAGTTGAATGCCACCAAAGATCCTATGGCAGATTTCATCAAGTATGTGTTCATTAGATGTTTTTACAGGAGTATTGTACAATTCACTCTCAATAAGTCATTTTACTTCAGGGGACTATGAAAAATAGTTCCAATTATAATAAAGTAGACTTAAACATTAATTCAAATGTCAATAAACTTGAGATTGGAGTTTAGAAATGTGTTTGACTTCAGCAGAAGTTGAAGTTATATGTGTTGTAGTAAATGAGAACCAACTGAGCAGCATGTAGAAATGTCTGACAAAGTCTTTGAAATATGTGATGATCCTTTATTAAGAAGCCATTGTTATTCCAGATTAGTTAAAACATCACTGGTGTATGTCAAATCCATTTAGAAACTATTGATACCTTTTTAGTGCTAGTTGTATTCAGAAGTCACTCATATCACCATCTTCTGTTTAATTTAGAAACAACCTTTAATGCTTTATGTCTGATATTATCAAAAGTCACATTCTCAATGTATGGCAGTATCCCAAAATGTTTACCAAAACCTGAATTATTGAGATTGTTACTTCATTTTGAAATTTATAAAATTAATAAATGAATCAGACTGTGAATTAAAAATTCTTTGTACCTTACTAGCAGTATTTTTGTATTATTCTGAATAACAGGCACTCTCTCCTTAACCTTTTTTCGACCAATAGCTTTAACCTGTAATGACAATAGATCATTGTCTGATTCCTTGTGACATACAGTACATGTGAATGAAGTCATTGTTACCTGTGTTGGTGTTTTATGCTTCATTAAGAAGAATATACATGATACATGAATAATTTTAGCATTTAAGTTTTTGATATTCTGTTCTATTAAGTATTTCTTGATATTTAATGAGAAATAATATGTGCACTACAAATTTTATTCATGTAATTTCTTATTTCTAGTTGCATGTGTGCTGATGTTGTGGCTTTTGCATCAAAGTATACGTAAGTAAGAATAGATAATATAAATAAAACTTGAATGTTTGGACTAATTGTTCCTTAATAACAGAGACTGATCTGATGTTTATAATGTTATAAGCAGAGAGAAATTTAATGACTTATCTTGTAGTTCAACTGAGCTATCTCAACCAATATTCTAGTCTGCCACACATATGATTGTACTAATAAATAAATAAATAAATAAATATATTTATATATATATATATATATATATATATATATATATATATATATATATATATATATATATATATATATATATATATATACATGTATTTTGTATGTGTAAATATATATTAATATGTATTGGTTCAGTCATATTTTAGTACAAAATGTCAACAAGCAGGATTGGCAAATTCTGAATTAGCACAATCAATCCTTAATTTTAGCCCAGTAAATTGATGAAACATTACATACCAATCAACTGACCAAATTACAGTGGGTCACACCTGATTTCTTAAGACTTTTTTAGCCCATAACCTCAGAAATGACCTGCAAAAATTATGATTTTTTATACATGTAACTTCACCTGATATGACTGGATTTTCATGTCTTTTACAATTTGTTATTATTACATGCACTGTGAATTTACCTTGACATCTACTTGAGTTTTGTTTGACATTTTCAGACCTCCTCTATTGATTAAATGATAAGGCTTATGTAAACAATTTATCTTGGGGCTAGTTACAAAGGTGCAGAGCAAAGCAAATCACTGATTTTCAAAACTAGCGGAAGATTTCCCATTTTATCAAAGTTGGGCCAATTTCTTTTGAATCTTCCAAATAGCAATTCAGATAGTGAAAGGGTTTTCTCCCTAGTCAGAAAAATCCATACTGAATTTAGATCAGAGCTCAAAATAGAAACTCCCTGCTCCTTACTTTCTTGAACATTCAACAATGACTGTACTTGTTTTGAATTCAAACCTCCTACAACACTGAAATATTCAGAATCTTCAACCCTTGAATACAGTAAAAGTCTCATTTAGAATAGGATAATTCTTCTGCAGAGTCGGAGATCCCTCCACATTTCAGTGTACTACTCATATTTTTGACTGCATCTTTATAAATGTGATGAAACATATAAAACTCTTCTCAAATTTTCAGCCAAGTGGCCTTTTTCATGAGAAATATACATGACGTCAACTATTTATGTCATTTTTTCTTGAAAAAGGCCACATTGCTGAAAATTTGAGATGAGTTTTATATATTTTTTATCGGATTTATACATACTTCCCTTAGGAGGATATTATAGGACAACTTTATAAATGTGTTTATGAAATAAAGAAATTTAAACAGTATACTTATTCCTTACATTATATTTTACTGGTACCATGAACATTGATCTGAAAAAGGTTGTCATATGTTGAATCTCAATAATTATCAGGAAATAGGTTATTTACATGTTATGATCCTACTTTTGAGAGTCATTTAGAGTCATGACCTGATTTTTAGCAACTATTGACAGGTATGACATTAGATCAGTTGAAATATGTTTTAAAATTTTACTTTAAATACCCATTAAAACTACTGACCTGTATATAATTATCACATAATACACCATGATTATCTATGCAGATTTTCTTGATTGTTGATTAGTATTTAATATCATTTATTTGAATTTTTTTTCAAAGAGGCAGGGGAATTATTCTCTGTACATTCTTGTTTATTCAGATTTGTATTAAGGCATTTTCATCATATTACAGATACATAGAGTTTATGGAGAAATCCTCTGAATTGAATAACCTGAGCAATTATCCTCAGTTGATGGAGAGATGTAAGAAGATAGGATTTGAAGTATCCAAGGTTGTCTACAGGGGATACCATGCACATGAAGCTTTACAGAGATTACACGATTCTTCTATTCAAACACGAACAGATCTCAAAATAACAGTAAGATTTTATATATGCAGCATGTTTGTCTAAGTAATGAAGTTATGTACTTTTGCTCTTCTAGCTCTAGTCCTGCAGAAGGATAACAATTCCACTAAAATATGGCAACATGGCATCATATAAAAAATGTTAAAAAAAAAATATGACAACAAATAAAATTGGCATGCTTATACTTACTGTGTACAAGAGTATTGTGGTATGCTTTATCACAGTGCCTTAGTGATTGCCAGAAAATAAATATATATATACATATAATTTTGTTTTAAATTTACTTTGCATTGAAGTAGATTATTGCTGTATAGTGTTTCTATATGAACCATAGCACATCACTGTATTTAAAAGATTATAGCATTGATGAAGCATCTAGTGCATTGTTATCTAAAGTGTAATAAAAAAAAAGCCTACCATGACACGGAACCTCGGTTTATACTGTCTCATCCAAAAGAGAGAACACTGGTGCACCCAGGGCAGGGGTCGAACTCGGGACCTCTCGGTCAGGAGCTGAGCACCTTATCCACTAGGCTACATCGGCTTTATAATAATACAACCTTCCTACTTGCAATAATCAATGTGAGTTTATAATATAGAAGACAATCCTGGTTTATAAAAATTCTTAACAATTCTATAAAAGGCAACCGTGACATAGATAATATTGTTTGCTGTTGAATATATTAAACCAAAAATGCAATTTTGTTTTTAGTATGAAAAGCAACAACAAGAACAAGATATCACTGATATGAAAATCAAGAATGAAAAAGAAAGAACACAGCTGGGTAATATCTTGTGATTAACAAAAAATCTTTTATAAAACATGTAGTTAGAATTATATCAATGATAATGATAATATGAAATATTAAACAGTACAAAGTTTATTGCATACTTATATGAAATCTGATTTTCACCACTATAATATAATGCTATAATGGATTCACCTATATATAACATATATTTCATGACATGAAGTTTGAGATATTATAGATGGAGTTTTGCCAACTTTTACACTATCGATGGGAAAATTTCAGATATACATGTATTTGTACCAGACTATATTTTCTGAGATAGTTTGATACAGTAAACAAAATAATGTCAAATGTACTATGAAAGAACATTTTCTTCATTTTTTCAATATATTAGCAAGGTCTGCTTTCATCATACTCATTCAGTATCATATTGCAATTCCAACAGTAAAACAGATTTATTGATATCATTCATATAGAACAAAAATTAGAGATTGAAGACCTTGTGCACAAACAGGAGATGGAGAAGTAAGTGTTTCAAAGAAATAACTTATAATTTATAAACATTTAAAGTGTTTCTGTCTATCATATGATCCTGCAGGACTAGATTGTTTCACTGTGAATGATAAAAATATTCAAACAAGCTCACTTTCATTAAACCTGCCATACCTGACTCCTAGCTTAGTTATGCAGTAACGCCCCTCCCTTACATGTTGTACCATATACTCGTATACATATACATAATTTAATAAGGGAATGTGTTAATTTAGAGGTTGTATTTCCACTATGTATATGGCTATCAACTAATGCGTCAATTATTATACATGTACAATAATGTAGATTAGATTATTTCTGATGTACAAATGTACTTACAGACAAGAAATATTATGCTGGCAATGACAATAAGATAATATGCATGATCTTTTCTTTGGGAATCAAAATGATAATTTCTTTGGGAATCAAAATATTGAGTATTTTTAGAGTAACAATTAAGAATGACCATTTTGTCCTCTGTACTCTGTACATGTATACCGGCATTTTATGTAGATCTGCCAAAGATCATAAACTCACCATGGAAGTACTGGATGAAGAAAAAAAGATTGAACGATGGTCTACTAACAAAAAGGCTGAGCTTCAGGTAAGATTTTATAAGGTCACTAAAGTGTTTCTTTATCCTTATATATCACATCAAAATATATTTACGTAGTGAATGCATCTGTCTGATGCATTTTGCACCACTTTTAATTTATATATTTTGCCAACCTAAAGTAGTGCTGGATTTTTAAATGTCAACATCAACAGTAACAGCACATTACCAACTAGGTTTTGTTGGCTTATCACTAAATGGTCAAAATTGAAAGATTGAATAATTGTCCACAGACAGATTAGTTGTTTGTAGAATCACAGAAACCACTTCTTTTATGTAAGTTCTATACTTATATATTTAAAGCTTTGCAAACAAATGAGCCATCACTTATAACTTGAATGATATACTAGTCAGGTTGATACCGTATTTCTAAAGTTTAAAGCTCTAAAAAACATTTGTAAAGGTAAATATTATTTGACTTAAGACTGCAGTGTTCCTCTTTTGATAACTTTATCTCCTTAATTTTGAGGAATGCATTGTTAGATTTTATTTACATATGTTACAGGCAAAAATTCAAGAAGATTCACAGAAAGTGGAAATGTATACACAACTGAACAAGCTGAATGTAGATTTAAACCAGTATTTAAGATCACAAAATCGTTATCCAGAAAAAGTTATTCAAGTTGTTGCTGAGAAATCTGCAGCAAATTTTCACCTTCATCACTCCTGAAATACCCAAATTCTTGCCTTTGTCAATATTGAATGTATGTCTTGACAGCTATTTAAATACTGTTATCTGATGTCCTGAAAATTCTCAGCCACGGTCAATGTTTTCAAGAACTTAATCATGTTGGTTTCTTTCAGTTTATGAAAATCTGCTTTTGAAAATGATGCCTAAGATTTAGCTTATATAATTCAGAGTATGTAAAAGACATTCTTCAAATGTTCCATGTACATGTAAAGATGAAAATTCAGTATTCTCAACAGGAAATTCATCATAAACAGAAATATCAGTTTTCAGTTTTCAAATATATTTACATGTGTATTGTAAAACAATGAACTCTACTTTTCTTTTGAACCATTTTACTTAATTGTGCAATTTAAGTCTTTCATGTAATTATATTTATATAAGTAAGGGTAATGGTAGTAGATAAATCCTAGACATAAGAAGAGAAGGGGATATGACTGTTATGAAAGTTTTTAATCTCCTGTTTCCATGTTGTGATAGAACTAAAGGATGTGTTATAGTAACTTTACTCCCCAACAGAACAAACAACTATTTACTCAAGACATGATTTTATGTGAAGTTTCCTCGTGAAATCAGTTGGGATTTCAAACTTGTAGATGTACAAACATAAATTGTGCAATTTAAATTACATATAAAGCTCTATCTTTTCAACAACGTTGAAGAGTTTTTTAATGACAGGGTGTTATTTGTTTTTAAGTAGTGCTAGATAAGCCAGTTAAATGATCCAAAATACATTCCTTTGATTTTATGAACACACAGCAATCAACAAGTAACTGCATACATATAATACATATACTTGTCTGTTTATAGGGCCAGGGAACAATGATTTCTTGGTAATGTCAAGGTCAGTACAATAATTGGTGATGTCATATCCCTAAAGTTTGTTTGTACACTTATGAAACTTCTGCCTCCCTATCTCTAAAGTTTGTTACAGAATAGATATATGACAATCATTGGATAAATACTTTTCATATTTATCATTTATTTAGTATATATACACACACACACACACACACACACACACACACACATATATATATATATGTATATATATATATATATATATATATATATATATATATATATATATATATATATATATATATATATATATATATATATTTATATATTTATATATATATGATTCCTTTAATTCAGGGATGGTGACATAAAACATACACTACCTCCATAAGTAAGTACCCACCTCAGAAATTTTCTATAAAGACAACCAATAATAAGTCAATATTTTAGGTTGTTAGATTTTAACTGATAGAATGTTGAGACACTTCATCTGCCAGGAGATGCAGAACACTTGTTAAAAGCATGCCTAAATGTATCCAAGCTGTGATAAGGACAAGAGGAGGGTACACAAAATATTAGACTGAAATGTGCATTATAGATTAGTATTGCATTTGTATATGATTTGAAAAAATGATTCGTTAAACTTCACTTTTCATTAAAAACTTGTTCTCTCATTGAATATAAACAGCAAAATACCTGAATTATTTTGATTTCTTTTATTTTTGTTAAATTAATTCCAAAAATATAAGAGTGTGTATTTATTTATGGAGGGTAGTGTACATTGTTTTAATTCATAAAACTAGCATACATCACAAGCATAAAACCAAACACATACATAAAACAAGCAAATCCCATTTTCTCATCGTCCTTAAGAAATTTCACTTTAATTTGGGTGAGTGTCACTGAGATTATAAGTAAGGTCAACTGTTTTTGTGTAATATTATATTTTTTGGAATTCCATGTGATATGAGAGATCATGATGCTAAGATCACCTTAAAATAAAATATAGTTTAGAATAGACCATGTGTATTGTATATATTTGATGTTTTGACATACTATGTCATAATGCATGAATATGGTGTATTGTATTTTTATTTATTATTGCATGTTTTGTAAACTGGTTTTAATATGTTTAAAATTTTAATTGTATATATAAATAAATATGTTTCTCACTGTCTTTCATACCACCTTTTACCTGAAGCATTCTTTATGTTTTATAATATCTTTATAATGCTCATACTAGTATATGCCTTTATCAAAACACATCACATATGTAGTCTTTCATATATCTACGATTTTTTTCAATAGAAATTTTCTTTAGCATTGTGCTTTGTATAGTATTTGCATTGTTTTTGTCTTTTAATACTTCTTTAGTTTGTACATTATGCTACAGAAGGGAAATATGTCTTTGTTACCTTACTCATTTAAATGAAACAGTCTTTATTAGATGTGTTGCCGGTAATTTGTTTTTACTGATGTTCGCAGTAATTTGGTGATACAATGATATATCTAAAAGTAGAGTATTAGTCATGCATATCATATGCATACAGACCTGTCATCATTCTTAATGTGTAGTATATATACACCTTATGTTCTTGACTGATTGCATACATTGAAAAAGGAAAAAGAGAATGTGGAAATTATTATTTTTTTTATTCCTACCACATATTATGCCTTATAATGTTACATGTCAAAGTGTAATATTCATGAAATGAAAATGTTTTGAATTTGTTTGATTAAATTTTTAAAATTTGTGGATACAGACTGCACTGCTTGGGCTAAGGCCTCAAACATGTACACATATTTCTTATGAAGACAAGGTAACATCTATATAGACCAAACTTTTTGGACAGGGACCATCAAACATACAGTTCGTATTACTGATGTGGAGTGGACATAGACTATTATTTTTCAAGGTCAGGTTCAAAGGTCAAGGTCACATGTTTAACATATTGTTTATAAAAGGTTTTAAACAGCATTCAGATCAAACAATTTGGATTAAGATCATCAAACTCAGTATATGTACTAGTTATAACAAGAAGGTAAAGCAAGAACTATCATATTTGATGCACATACTAGTGATGTTAAGAGATTGATGCCCACAATTTTCAAAGGTCAGGAATCAAAGGTCAAGATCACATGCTAAATATTGTTGATTAACCTTGTAAACAAGATACAAGCTTACATGACTTCGGTTTTCCATCTGTATTATTTTGATTTTTAATGGTTAAGCACATGCTGTTCCATGTAAGCCATCCAGTCGTAGCCAATAGCTCTTCTGCACTATTCTTCATCAATACTAAGATAGAGTCTAATTTTGTAAGATATATTGTTTGATCTTTGTTTTTTCTTAAAATAGACCTTTTGTTTTTCATAAAAACTCAAATCTGCTCCTTCATCTTCATTTTAGTAGTGATTTTGATGAAACGTGATGTGATTAATCTACCCAAAGTATGTGGGGGACTTGTGTGAAATATGGCTATCATTGCTTCTTTTTTTTTTCAAATTTTTTACAAATTCTTCTCTATTTTATAAGTGAAATATTTCAATTTGAAAACAAAATGCCTTTGGATTTTTAATTAGTTTTATCTGAGAATCTTAAATAATGGAGATTTTAGTATTTCCATATCGTTTTATTGACAGTATGTATCTTATAAACTCTGTTAATTCTTTGCCTTTGCATTAATCAATTATAAAACATATATTTTGGTTTATGTTTAATAACAATGTCATGATATTTCTAGGAATTTAATGTTGTACTGGTATTTTATTGTTTATATATAGAGTTATTTATATATGTTATACATTGTATTCACATCAATTCATGACTTTCTTATTGTTTACAATTTATATTCAAATTAAAGTCCATATTCAGTTCTTGTAACAGTTGTTATGAATTGAATATCCCTTTACAAGCTTCCTATAAGAGATTCAGTTCTTTATAAGACAACATCAAAGAGTACATGACACAGATAAATTTAGATCACAATTCTGTTAATGAGATTGATGTTGTACCTGTCTTATACATGTAATGAACAAGTCTACAAGATAATTTTACTGTAGTTTTCTTCAACAGAGTTTTGCTATCGATCATAGTAAGTCCTCTACCGCTGTAATTGTTTTTTGCATAATGAAGAACAGTATATAAAGATGTGCATGAAGAGAAATAAGTTTGTTTAGAATATTTGTACACAAATTATTGACATTTGAACATAGAAAATTTATACAATGTTCTGTAATAGCTTAGCATAGCAACTATTTCTAGACCAGTCAACGGATTTAGAGCAAACCTTGAACAAATGAAGAGGGGCGGATGAGTCCAGTGAAAATGCACTGGACTTCAATTTTAAAACAGAGGGTTTTTTAAGTTCAAAGGGCCACAATTCCTGCATAAATATTAAAACAGAAGTGTTTTCCTTCATGCTCATCTAAAATGCTCTGTTATTGTTTTGAATAAAATCATTGAACTTCTCTTAATACAGCATATGTCTAGTGATGATAAAAATTTAAAAGCATCTTCTTTACTTTGTAGCTAAGCATATATCTGAATTTTATTTTTTTTAATTTTTTTTTTTGTTTTTGTTTAAAGTACCTGAACTTCTGCAAAATTTTTAGAACAAGCCCATCTTCTTTCATGCCTATCATATAATGATCCTCATGCTTGATAGAAATTCATTGAACAGATTGGGAGGAGTTGTGATAATAAGCTGTTAGAGGATAAGGTGTACATTTTCTCTTTCACCTTACTCTGTAGACTTTTATGCCCCCACCAGAAATGACAGGGGGCATAAAGTGTTTGATTTGTCCGTCCTTCTGTCCTTCCATCACACATTGGTTTCTAGATGATAACTCAAGTACCTTTCAACATATTCAAACTATATATGGAGATATGCTTGCTTATTAAAAGAGGAATAATCCTATGGATCCTTGGGGTAAAAGGTTAAAGGTCAAGGTCACAGCTGATTAAAATAGACTGTAATTATTCGTTTCCGTATGCCAACTCAAGTACCTTTCAACATATTCAAACCAAATTTAGACATATGCTTACTTATCAAGAGAGGAAAAAAATATAAAGATTTTGGTTCAAAAGGTAAAGGTCACAGCTGATGAAAATAGGCTGTAATGACTGGTTTTCGGATTATAACTCTAGTACCTTTTAACATGTTCTAACCAAATTTGGATATATACTTACTTATCATCAGAGAAAGAAACCTATTGATTTTGGAGTCAAAAGATTAAAGGTTAAGGTCACAGCTAATGAAAAAAGACTGTAATCATTGGTTTTCAGATGACAACTCGAGTACCTTTCAACATATTCCAACCAAATTTGCACATATGCTTACTTATCAAGAGAGAACTAACCTTATTGATTTTAGGGTCAAAAGGTCAAGGTCACGGCTGAAGAAAATAGGCGGTAATGATTGGTTTTCGGATAACTCAAGTACCTTTCAAGGTATTCAAACCAAATTTGGATTTATCCTTACTTACCAAGCGAGGACGAAACCTATTGAACTATTGATTCGAAGGTCAAGGTCACAGATGATGAAAATAAACTGTAATTATTTGTTTCCGGTTGATTACTCAAGTACCTTTCGTCTTACTCAAATCAAATTTGGATATATGCTTACTTATCAAGAGAGGAAGAAACCTGTTGATTTTGGGGTCATAAGGTCAAAGATCAAGACCACAGCTAATAGAAAAGTCTGAAATTATTGGTTTCCAGGTGATAGTCATATTATCATATATTATTAAATGCTCATCAGAATTTGATCATATTTCACATATTTTAAGGGTCAACTTCTTTTAAACAGAGGTAATTTAAAATCTTATTAAAAGGGAAGAATACCTATTTGAGGTTCAGCATGTCAGAAAGCAATACTCACTACTGATAATACTTTTAGGAGTTACTTGAAACTTGTAATATACGAAAGTTTGTTGCTGCTATGAATTAAGGCCATTAATATAAGAAAATTTGGTAAAACCATGGTTTCCAGATAATAACTCAAGTACCATACATGTACATGTGTATCATATTCAAACGAAAGTCGGATCTGTGATCAGTCGGGAAAAGACAAAGATGCCTTTTGATTTTAAGTCAATGGGTCAGGGTCACAACATCTGCATATCAGTGCGAAAATATGGCAAAACATGTTTTCCAGATTCAAACCAATTTGGATATATTCTTAGTTATGAATATCGAAGTTAGAGTCATCCACTTGCCTTAGTCCTTAATTTGATTTGCTAGGACCGGTATGCAACTTTACGCTCCAGCAATCTAAGAGTTAATGTTTTTCAGTAACCTACAAGTCTGTCCCAAAATAGGTACGTGATATCACGTCTTTCTTAATGAAGCAATATCAGAAATTCAAGATCCCCCCTTCTCTCTTTCTAATTGAAAAGGGGGGGGGGGGGGCGGTGGGTGGGTAGAAGGACACCATAATTTTTATTTTTATTATCATTATTTTTCTTTATTTATGTATATGATAAATACACTAATTGTTCCGATATACTGTATCGTATAAGAGCTCCGTATTCATGCGGTACCGGGGATCATTATTCTACATAGAAAAATGACCCCCCGGTCATTATTCCACGACCAAGGGGGTCATTATTCGACCGTAGAATAAGTGGCACCAGCCCCAAAAATTGCAAACCCCTCGTGAAAAATATTGACCCCCATAGAATAATGACCCCCTACAAACCGACTTGATTTCTTGATAAATGTTTTCAATGTGTACTTTTTATATATATATATACCTTGGTGTACTGAAAGTTCGTGGATATGGTGCATGTTGATGCTTATAATACTTCAGATAATTCTGGTATGCATTTTTGAGATTATTTTCAACCACCTAATTTTTTCATTGATCACGATCAAGATCCAGATCAAACGAGAAATGGATAAAGTTTTATTTCGTAAACAACAATGGTTTCCGAAGCCAAACATCCAAAGGGAGAAATTGGTAGAAAGTTAGGAAATCGGAAGATTTGAGTTGTACAGCGGTAGGCGAAAGACTTTTGCCGAAATCGGTAGGGTTAATATGTATGTAATTCTGATTCATAAATTGAATAAACCCGATGACCTTCGAAACCTGGATATCGCCTCATTTTGTGACTTATCGGATGTTATAATATTTATAACATAAGTAAATTATGTGTTTTAGACCCGTACACGCGTCCTTGGACAAGTCGTTCCGAGTCTTTACATCTACAGGAGAACTTGGTTCATACCGGAAGTCAAACAATCTTTTCCTAGTGTATTCAGATTATCATCCTGAGATTTTAAAATAAAATGACAATTGAGTTTGCACACTTGGTGTGGAAAAAGAGAACTATTTCATCTGTTTAGAGAAGAATGAGATTTCCATAAAGACAGAAGTATAAAACGAAAACCTTTTCCCACGATCCAGGACATTATATAGAATATGCTTAATTAAGGGATAATTTGCATAACTAATTAAAGTGCCTTGTAAATTTGCGTCATTATTATCCTCACTTATGACGTTTTATGGTTAATACGAGGACCCTACAACACAATATGAAGTCCCCCTCTCTCGAAATGTAAATGGCATTCTGGGACAAGACAATACACATTAAAACCCTGAATCAATCAGACATTACACCTAATCATGACCTTACCTAAAATGACAATTCTTACCAATTCAGAGAGTGTTCCATAGAACATTTGCGACGGATGCGCCTATTGGTACATACTAAACATATATGTCATTGAAAATGTCATCGTTATCCTTTATCTGTTGATAAAGACCGCTTGACCGAAATTTACAAAAAGAGTTTGTTTTTTTTATACCCGCCACCGAAGTTGTGGGGGTATACCTGTTTCAACTAGACTGTCCGTCCGTCTGTCTGTGGAAAACGTGGTTTTCTTGCGGTAACTCTTTTACCATTTTACATCCATTGATGATACTTCACAAATATATTGCTCATGACCTCAAAAGAGCCCTATTGATTTTGGGGTTAATCGATGAAAGGTCAAGGTCAAACGAAGTGTCTGTTGAAAAAGTGGTTTCTGCAAGATAAATCTATTACCTTTGGACACCTGGTTATGATACTTCACAACCGGTTAAACACAACATTTGGTTGACACTCGTTATATCAAATGACCGTCCTAAGTCGGTACTGTAGTTGTACTAACTAGTATCAAATATTTTTTTTATGTTTTATATGTTTATTTTATCATTGAATTTCATATTTCAGTGGTAGCCTCCGCCATATACCTGAGCCAGTAACCTTCCCCCTTTCATTTACACATGTGTTGCCCATGATCTCAGGCAATCAATTTTGGGATCAATAGGTCAAAGGTCAAGATCAAGGAAGTGGCTGTGAATAGTTATTTCCGCACGATAACTCTATTACTACGAATGGCTTTTTATTCGTGTATACCAATTTTCGTGGATTGGGCGAAAACAACTTATTTTTGGGGTTCAAAATTCGTGGATATATAAATTTGTCTTTATCAAATATACATAGATTTACTAGTTCGTGGGAAGAACTATCCACGAAAACCGTAAACACTGGTACCACATGAATATTAGGTCATTCACAGTACCTTTAGACATCCTAATATTTTTTAAATAAAGGCCACAGTCAAGGTCACAAGGAAAATGGTCTTGGTGCCATTTGAAACTTGTTCACATCCAATACTGATACTTCACTCATGTGTTGCCCATGACCTGAGAAGGACCACTATTGATTGGGGGTCAATAGGTCAAAGTCAAACGAAGTGTCTGTGGAAAAAGGTGTTTCCGCACGATAACTCTCTGACCTTCCAACATCCTAATATTTTTGACATCAAGGTCACAAGGTAAATGATCTTGGTGTCATTTGAAAACAATACATTCCAATGACTGAATTATAGAGCTGAACATGAAATAAGCCATGCTTATCTGGCGACCTTGAAATCAGGGCGATGACCTTGGGTCAAGGTCATGACACACATTTGAGTCATAAGGAACATTTTTGCCAAGTTTGATGAATATCTGTTAATAGAAGACTGAATTCGAGCAGAACAGAAACACATGATCAGATGGTGACCTTGAAATCAGAGTAATGACCTCGGTCCACGGTCATGATATACCTTTGGGTCATAAGAAACATTCGAACCATGTTTGATGAAGATCTGTTGATAGATAACCGAATTGTAGAGCGGTACAGAAAAATCCATGCTTAGCTGGTGACATTGAACTTTGTGACTCACCTTTGAGTCATAAGGAACATTCGTGCCAAGTTTGATGAAGATATGTTTATTGATGACTGCATTATAGAGCGGAACAGAATCTTGATAGACAGACTGACACACTAACGGAGTGGAAACTTAAAATGCTCTTCGGCGAATTTGCCGGTAGGACTAATGAAACAAACTCTTTTTGCAAATTTCCGGCCACACGGCCATTATCAAGCCTTAGTGGAATACAATGTCTATTTTTTATAACGTTAATATGCTGACTTTAGCGCTGAAGCCATCAGCGTGTTAACATAGATGTAAGATACCATATTCTAGCCGTGTTCAGTATTTCACCAATGGTAATAAATTACCACATTTGTCACCAACGGTTAAAATTTGTCCACAACATCAGCACTATCAAATTTGAATTAGCCTATTAATAGGTCATCAAACTTAGTAAAAATCGCCAACACTCTACTTATGTGGCAAATTCTACCACAGGTGTATAGTGTTGGCGTGTTTGACCAAGTTTGGTGACTTAATTCAAATTTGATGATACTGGCGTTGGCGACCAATTTCAACCATCGGTGACACATGTGCCAAATTGTTGCCAAAGGTAGAATTCTGAACACGTCTATTGTTTTCCTTTTATGATTGATACAGGCCGCGTGACAGAAAATTTGCAGACAAACGAGCGTTTGTTTGAACATTTATTCAATCTTCTTTCCAATGAAGGACACCATAGATTTATACTTTTAATATAGTTTAATAAAAAGAAGTATAATAAAGAAATAAAGTAGATAATTTTCAGCTTAGGCAAATTCCACCTTGTACGTCTTTTCCTTAGACGAATATGTCAGTTGAGATAATAATAAAAAAGTAAAGAAAACATAATTGAACATTGCGTGTTACATGCATTACATTTTGTATTAAACCGAACTGTTTTTTCACGTTTTCAAGTACGTCTTTGACGCTTGAAATCAATCAAATGTCATAAAAGACCTAGCATCCCTTGATAAGGAAACCTTTGCAGATCCTGTTGAAAGTGGATACATGCCACAATATCTTGTCAAAGTCAGCTTATTAACTGGTCAAAGTTGGCCCAATCGCAAAGGGTGTTAAAGATGTTCGGATCGATTTTGAATCTGCAATTGGTGCAGAATTTGTCGGTGAATTTTCTGGTAATCACATGGGGAGGTTCTATGTCCTCGATAGATCTCACCTTCATTTCGTCTACATTCGAATTAACTTGGTACATTTTTCCCATGGAGATGCCAATGTGCCATGACCTTGAACCAAAATTGTAGGTCAAAGGTCAAGGTAACTATTGCATAATTCTTGTCCAGTGTATATCTGTTACTTGTATGAATGGGTATATATCATTTTCGGTATATTTGTTCCTTTAAGTATGCTAGTGTGTTATGAACGTGTATCAAGGTCGTGTGCGAAAGGTCAAGGTCACAACCTTATTGTCAAGATCCTGTTAGAACATTTGATATTCAATTTGAGCATACAAAATATTGTTGCCACGGGGTATTATTCCCGTCAGCATAGTGATTCAAAGACTTATCATGTTGTGGAAAATACTAAATATTATTAAGTACAATATAGGGTCATTTTTCTATGGGGGTCATTTTCCTATAGATCGAACATGTAGAAAAATGACTCCCCGGGTATTTATTCTACGATTTTGACTCATTATTCTACGGCTAGGGAGTCATTTTTCTACGTAGAATAATGACCTATCCGGTCATAATTCGACGGGGGTCATTATTCGGCTTTACACCGGCATAAACTTACCTTGTATGCAGCATATTGGCAGTGCATTAGGGATGTTGACGTGTATTGCTGTACAATGAGTTCTTCATTTTCCATGCGTGCTGCTGAGAAAAAAAATTCCAAACTTCGATTTATTGAATATTATAAATTTGCAGGTCCAAATAAACTCAATCAAACATTTATAACTCGTTTTCATACCTCATTGCTATCCGTCAACTATGCATATTGATTATGAATTTTCCCTCGTAAAGTAGTTTATATTCATATGATAATTGATCGTTATCCAGGAATGTCGCATCTAGATCGACATTCTATTGACTTTGGGTGCTAAATCACCATATATAAACACAACATTGCATGATGATATTACATTTTCATAAATTTCGAAATTTAGCAAATAAAGGTGAAAGAAAAACATAATCAAGCTACGTGTAGCTGATATTTTCTTCTTTTTCGATTTCAGTAGTTTAACTTCCTGGTGGACAGTGCACCACACTTTGATGTAAATTAGAGTTTATCCAATAAACACTTACTTCACGTCATGTAAAAGACCTCATTTTTGTTTTTGATTCTTAACAACGTATTAACAGGATTACATTGGCGAACTAGTTGAGTTTTCAAACGTGAAAATATTACTCCTTTTGCTTCTCGCGCATTTGTTGAATTTCTTTTATGTAATTATACTATAGTATCATTTAATGATTTATAATAACCATTAATTAAACAGTATCCATTTTATTATTTCCTTGAAAAAAAAGTCAGATGCAACACAGTGTTTTTACCCAATTCGCGTTATAAACTCTGTTTATTACATATTTTGAAAATTTTATCAATAGTTTTCTATAGAAAGTTTCCAGGCTGATATAGAGCCATAAATGCCCGCAAACTTCATATCAGCCCGGGGACTATTTCCAGTTACGTGACGTCATACTTATATTTGACGTCACACCGTACCCAAACAAACATGGCGGACAGTACTGCTAACGAATTGAAAATACGACGATTTATAGAATTAAATGTACATGGACGGTTAAATATGTAATAAAAAGGTTATTGACTGAATACGACGAAATATGACCGCCATCGATCTTTGAGCAGATGTGGCTCTCGCAAGCTCGGGCCGCTTTACCGCTCAATGACCTCAGGCGGTCATATTTCGTCGTATTCAGTCAATAACCTAGAAATATTCACCCCTTGTTTTAGTATATGATATGCCGTTGTATATTAATGCATATAATCGCTCGATTTATACTGCTGTGCCTAAGGATAGTTATCTTATCTTTGTTTCATCTATAATCTCGGGGTGCGTCATGATTATAAAATATAACTACATTTACGTCATAAACATGTTTTTTGATTGAAAATTACAATTCAGTGAAAGTAATGAATAAATATAAAATGTTTCCTACGCCAAATATATACAGTTAATTTTCAAAGTCTATTCATAGTAATCGGACGGTATATCAAATTGTATTGAAATGTGCATGTTTATTTCATTACTTTCGTCTCCCTTATTTAGGATATATATCATACCTTCCCAGCCTGACATTAGGGTAATGATAACTTTGAGTGCGCACATTCTCAAGGGAACATATATCAATTAACTTATCTTATGATATATAGATTCCAATATTCTTAACAATACTTTTATAATCAGAATCACTATGGTTTTATTTATGAAAACCCGTTCGTTCCACGTGGGAAATATATTTCATAATCTGACGGTTACCCAGTTATTTATCAATACCAGAGAATGAGGTCATAGATCTTCACGTTATTGTTCAACTTTAACGTGAGCAAATCGGGAAACTTACTGTAAACCGTCTTTTATTCGCAACGATTTAATTTCGCGAATTAGATCCCTTCGATCCGTTCGCGGCGTTTTGTATTCGCGATAAACGGATCCCCTAAAGGATTTTTATTGTACATGAATTTATATGTAAATGACTTTCCTTATTACTCCACTGCAATACCTATGTATTTTCCTTAAACGGAACAAATCATTGATAACATGATCGGTTTTAGATTGAAGACCAGCGTATCGACAGGTGATAAACTGTGTAAAGATGCGCACTGTGTAATGTTTTATCTCCAGTCAGTTTTAACCGTGTTTAATGAGAGAAGATTTATGACATGGTATATGGTTCAAATAAACATATCATTTTAACTTGTGTTGAATCCTTTAGAGCATGATAGTCAAACTTGGACATGTTCGCGGCGTTTTATTTTCGGGAGACGAGATCCTCCTCGCGAATCTTGCGAAAATAAAACACTCGCGAATAAAACACGATTTACAGTACACTTCTCAAGTTGCATTTTCAAAGCAAGTACCAAATTTTAAGATTTTAATTCTCTCTTTACTTAAGGTGGCGTCCACAAACTAAAACCAGTATGAGCATTTATTAGATAAATTCAGAATATCATTTGCTCATGCAAAGTAAATGGCAACCGCCAAGTGATGATATTTCATCTAAAGCCAAAAGTATCGGTCAGCAGATATATAGACGTGTAGATTATGTGGATGTCATCGGATACATAACTAACGGTCGTAAGGTAAAATATTTCCGTAATTGACTTCCGTAGATTCGCCTTCATAAAAATTGTATTAAGTTTGCATACTCCAATTTATATCGGATAGATAACCGTCGCCTCAATGCAATATTTCTCAATCTAATCGTACTTTTAAAACAATTTAAAAAAAAAAAAAAACAAAACGCCTAGAAGTACCTTAGACGATCATCTGAGATTAATTTATATATCCTAGCACAATAAATTAAATATGATAATTAATATGCAGAATTTTGATTAAAACTTTACGCGACATACAATTTTCTGACTTATTACTCAGATCAATCATGTGACATATTTATGTCAAAATAAAAATATATACATCCAATAGAAGCTTAAATACCCTCGGGTATAGATTGGGTCAAACTACTAACAATGCAGTAGTAAAGAGAATTCTAATATTATTTAGCCATACAGAGGACGTTTATTGGACACCTGTTCTAATCTCACCTCTGATTTATCAGTATATATCTATTGTGGTGCACTATTGCGGACTTCACAATTGAAATAAGTACGTCATTGATGTCTGTATCTAACATTCTAAATATTAATCTTGCTGAATAATATTATGTATTATTATTATATTTTCTGAAGCTGACATAACAAGAGAAATAGAACATGGTCCCTACATATAGAATTTTTAGCAATTTGCCCTTGCCCTAGCTTTATATTTTGTTTGCATGTGCATAAAACTTTTAACAAAAGGAAACGCAATAACAAACAAACAAGCTAAAATTCAAAACAATAATAATAATAATAATAATAATAATAATAATAATAATAATAATAATAATAATAATAATAATAACAGAAGTCAAACAATCAAAAGCAAACATCACGCCCAAAAATAAATCAAATAAAAAACAATACCCCACCCAATCCTTTATAGAGTCAAACCTCATTGATTATTCGTAATTATGATAAATAGGGAGAGAGGAAATCGCATTGTTTAATAACCCTCCAGTTTTCGGACATCAAAAATATAAGATTGACTTACAACGTCAATATTCCGGATTTAAATTGATGTATCACATACATATACTACAAATACATAAGGAAACTGCCGCCGCCACTACTGTCATTCATTAAAGTTTTAGGGACATTGACTTATTTAATACAGTTGTTATTTATTAACTTTTTAAAATAATATAAACTGGTGTTTAGTGTGAAGATTTGGATTGACGCAATCATCACTATTCATTGCAAGATCCAATAAATAGAACATGATACAATTATTGATTTTAAAACTTTTGCATAACATTTATTAATGCATTGCAAATGTGTTATCACTTGACTTCAAAATTTATGGGCGCAAGAGTATGCTGTCTTTCATTGCCATTCACTCTATGAAAAGGTATGTTCATGCAGGCACCTTAAATTTATCGCAGAAAGGTGTATTTAATCGATCAGTCAAGTCTAGCCTCAAATCCTAGTTGGAACAGTTATCTAAGCCTTCCACTGTACGTACAGGCGCTTTTCATGTGGCTACTTTTTATTTTTAAACTGAATGCTAGTTTTACAAATAAATTGAAAAAGTTAACACTCTGTCCAATAATTGTAAGTAATAAAGAGCGACAGTGCCAAACTACGTATTCAAGAAAAGACAGAAGACATCTGACCAAGGTGTATGACACAAATCACCGACACGCACATAAAACATGATAATAGCTAAATAAACACAGAAACCGACATTACAAAAATATTCGATTGTACTGCAGTTACCATACCGAATTAGGACGGTCAATTAAAGTAACAAACGTCACTCATTTGGCGTGGTTCACCGGATAGTTTACGGGCGCCCACCTTCCCATCCATCGCAAAAGCAAAACAAGCAAAGGACAAACATTTAAAAATTTACAAATAATTCTTCATACAGAGAACAAAGATCAACAGGTTTTCAAGACGAGAGGACAAAGAAATTTCAACACGCAACATTTTATGGATTGATATACACTAGTATCAAAAATATGTTTGTAAGCGAGGTCAGATATTTGATCTGTAAGAACCTCGACTAACAGTTAGAGGGAACGAGGCTCAGGATCTTGTCTTTCCCCGAAAAATTTTGGTCAAGGGCCGTCATAGAGTCCCCATCGCCTAGTTAGTCAGCGGTTACTTGCACTGCTCAAGTAAAGTTGTTTAATGCTGTAGAGGGTCCCAATACAAGGCCTATAATCTCGGGGTCATACTGTCGATGTCGCAGACGTTTAATTATTTTAGAACCCTCCGATATGAAATTATACTAGTGAAAAAAAAAGAAATGTGTATACTTAAAAGTTAAAGAAAAACGTAAAATTTATCCTTTGATCGCTCTTTATTATCTATAGGCATAGTTTAATATACTATACGCGTGTTTGAGTACTCATTGTGTTAAACAGCACGTTCAATTCGCCTTGATGGCCACAGCACGCTTTTCCGAAGTTTCGAGTGTAGGCGACAAGTGATTAGAAACCGATTAGAATTTCTTGCATTCATTAACAGTTTTCAATGTATTGAAACAGAAAAAAGTTGGTTTTTGGAAAAAAATTTTGATGAAAAATGCCTCGCATGATTGAAATTTATCGTTTGCGTGACATTGGGATGCTGAAATCTGGAATGTCTCAAAGCAATACTGAAAGGTAGTTTAGAGTTCATATTAACACTGTAAATGCTTTATGCAGATGATATCAGCACAGTGGCACCGTTCGGGAAGGCCAACGATTAAAACACCCGCGTGTCTCCAATCGGCATCTATGACCACTAGATGGGAATCCATAAAGGTACAGATCGTGAGAGACCAACAACCGTCGTCGACGTCCAGCTATCTGTCCTGTTCTGCTCCGGCGTCACCGTGTTGTGAAGTTGATGTGCTGTAGGAGGCATCGTTTATTTGGGTGGACGTTCTATTTACGGACGAGTCGAGATTTCGTCTCGACAGCAGTGACAGTCGTGTTCGGGATTACCGTCGTGCCGTAGACGTTACACTGACGCCTGCGTTATTCAGCACCGCCCATTCGACGGAGGGAGCATAATGGTTTGGGGTGGAATTACAACGCATGGAACGACCCCTCTGGTGATAGTGGAGGGCAGTTTAACCGGTCTAAAATGCTAATATGAGATTGTACGTCAGCTCGTTATTTCATTCATTCACAACAATCAGAGTAACGTCATTCTGTAGCTGGATAACGGACGACCGCACACTGCACGCGTTAGTGTTGTTAATGACTGTCTACTGCAGCAAAACGTGAATGTACTACACGGCCTGTGATCTTACAGAATTTATCGCCTATAGAACATGTTCGGGATAAAATAGAACCATGTCTATGCCAAGAGCCAAACCCCCTGCTTCGCAATATGCTTTGCATCGTTCTTATTTCGCATATGACGGAACATTCCCCAGGCATTTCTGCATAACCTGATTTGTTCAATGCGTTGTAAATGTGAAGGAGAAAATAGAAAGCATCTGACAAAGCTGTATGACACAAATCACCAAGGACACGAACACACACACACAAACAAAAAACAAAATGAAAATTATACATCGCCGCAAATGGCGGGCATACAAGCTATTAAGCTTGTGAAACTCTTTTGCACCCCCTTACTTTCTGTTCTTCGTATAAACCATAATGGACATAACCTGTGATATGATGTTTGTATTGAAAGACAATGCACTATACTAAATAAATGTATGCTTATTTCAACATAATATTTACTAAATGAAATTACTAAAATACACAGTTTCTTTTTTATGTTAGTATATAAGCCTAGATAAATTTCTCTCAAACCTTGTTTTGTGAACAGTACTGAAAGGATTATTACCATAACAAAAGCATAAATATTACGTGTAATGGGCATGTATGTTATCACAGTATATCGTATGTAACAATCGTAAACATTACTTGAAACATATCAGAGAATTCCAACCATTCGGCTACGAGCATCACTGAAGAGACATAAGTTGTCGAAATGCGCATCTGGTGCACAAAATTAAAATGTATATATTTTCTATATCTATGTATACCCATACACTCTGTCTGAAGATGACATGTCAGCATGAGTCAAGTGATAAAAACCCTTATTATATGCCATAAGGCGTATACATTTTATTCCATGGTAGTAAACATCCATTTTTATATGCTAAACTGGTTTTGAATTCGAGTCGGATGTGCTCAGTAACCAGGAGACACTTACACCAGAAATGGCAACCGTTGCACATTGTTGTAAACACCAGAATCACATAGCATCAATTACTTTCAATTTTTTATACAATAATAAATAAGAATATATATACATATTTTAACTGATACACTGTGTCAACTAACTCTACTTGCACTATAGAAAACTAGATTTGTTATTATATTTTTAAAGTCATTACTAATCAAGTCTCGCTAGTGTCTCATTGCCGCTGAACTCCCAGCCCATTATACCAGTCTTAATATATATTCCATTAATGATTAAGTGGATCTCACAGACATTTAAATGGGAATCATATGGAATGATTTATCATATACATGTATATAGTCGATATATACAGGAGAAAATATTTTCTCATGTTATCCGCTTCTTTATTAGGTATAAGAGACATATATGAACATAAGTTAGTTAACGTTTTGCAGCACCGCCCACTTCGATTGTCATCTTCATAGTTATATCATTTTTATTTCAGTCGTCTATTGCTCATCGTCGATGTAATCAGGATGGAAATGAGGTAATGGTCGATTGAATAAACGTATTAATACCTATTTGTACAGGAATATTGCAACGATTGGGATTAAAACGTTGTCTCTGATATAATATGACAGTGTAATATGTCAGCTGGGATATTTAGAAGGTTACTGTATGATGGCCAACGATTCAGTGGATAGCGCCGTACTTTTTTATATTCTTAATGGATATGGTGTCACTGTCTTGTACTTAATTGTTAACATTACAACAGCAATACTCGGATTGGTAATAATTTATCTGAACTACCTGGTAATGAGTACAATGTTCATAAGACGGGATACACTAGAACTTGCCGATGTTTATGTAGCTAGTTTAGCTGGAGCTGATCTTCTGACAGGAATTATACTCCTATACAACACGGCATATAATTGTAGTAATTACCAAAACTCTGATGAATGTCGTTTCCGGTACGGGCTTTTTGTAATTGTTGCAATTTGCTCTGGTTTTCATTTATTAGCTCTAGCACTTGATCGGTGTGTGAAAGTAATGAAACCCTTACAGTACTATACATTATTTACAAAGAAGATGGCCGCCATGGCATGTCTTTTCATTTGGAGCATATCAACGATCATCGGTCTCCTCCCTACCATTGGATGGAAAAACGATTACGAGGAAAACAACGGTGATTCGGTCCAATGTACTTTTTTTGGCACAATGTCCGATGGATATATTTTACTCGTAAGTTTACTCATATGGATGACCGTAGCGCTGTTACTAGTAATATATTTAAGTATATTTAAAGTAGCGCATCGGCATGCAAAAGTGATAATGTTACAAGAGAGAGCCATGAACCAGAATAACAATCGTACCAGTAAAACTGTAGATAGACAATCATGGAAATTTACTAAGACCATCAGCATCATCGTAGGGTTATATGTTTCCATGTGGATGCCAACAGGTTAGTATATATATAAAATGTCATTTTAAGGTTATATAATCAGTGAAATCTGCATGTAGTAATAAACAGATTTATGATATCGTAGTTCATTAATATTATTCTACAGTTGTGTGATAGTTGCTCCAGTCAAAGTTCGGGCATATATGGTGGCTGCGAATGTACATCGAAAACCCGAAAACTCACATGAACGTGTATTGCATGTCAATTGTTGTTTACAACACATCTGTACACTCTTTTGTTTACTCTCCTCCGTGTTCTCATAGAACACATCAGTGGGCGATAAATCGTACACAAATTACCTTATTAACCTCTGAGTTTAAATTATCACACTCATATAACCGTTACATTGAGCATCTTACGTAAATTACATTTCAGCCTCTAAAAACAAATTATATTAAATATCAAATAAACCATAAGTCCGATATATCTATTGAGAAAACAATTCTATTCATCACGTGAAAATCTTGAAGCATAAGCTTTTGTTTCCTGCCTTGTATTTTGCTGACAAATATCATTCACTTTCATTTTGCAACATCATAATTGTTAAGCATTACATCAAGAGCAAAATGCCCGACTATCATAATAAAGGTTTAAGTAGTGGTTACTTACACTTTGTGACACAATTTCGCATCCTTCCTCTCAACACCGACCTCTCATCTCTATAACTAATATAAGGAGGCATATATACGTGTATTTAAGTGTAACATATGTACATTTCGAAAACAAATGCCTCTTAACAGAAATAGTGAAAATCCAAAGTATGAATATTTTGAAGAGCAAAGCAAGTACAAAACTGATATAAAAGTAGTTGCCAAATATGTAATCTGAGGATATAAGCATGAATGATGAAGAAAGGGAATCCTATGTTTTAGAACAATTTTCACACTTTTGTCCCAATTAATTTGAAGTATACCTTTCGAGTTAGTGCAGAAGCACTGAAAACTTGGCTTATATTTATAAAGAAAGACAGGTCTTTTGTGACACGAAGGATAACGCCTTGGCACTCTCCTGCGTATATCAGGTTACCCAAATAATCTTGATACTGTGCTGACACCTATGATATAACTTAATTATGTCCATCTAAGTCTTGAGATTGTTTTGTTTTTATAGTTGTATACTGTTGATTATAAATCGTTATCACATGATTTTATTATTTATCAATTTAAACTGTATTTGATAGAACTTTGTATACAAAACCTTAAAGTTACCAGTCGTGATAGAGTATTAAACACTGATTAGGAATTAAACAACATGAATTTTGGTAAATTATATTTTAAATACAAACAAATCAAAATTTGCTTAATGTGAAAAACGCAGAAGTACAGAAGGGTAAACCATGCCTCACAGTCCATGGAATAAAAGGACAATATCGTGTCATATTCAATATTCAGACAAATGCGAAGTCCCAATTAAATCGAGGTGAGATAGGTGCCCGGGAGGAGTAAGCGTCCACTGGTTGCATACAACACCCGTCACAAATTTGTGTCAAATTTGACATATTTCCGTATGATACAAAAGATTAAAAAGATATTTGATTTAGTGAATGACAAACACTGCCATGGACATACATTACAAACGTAGAATGCATGTAAGACTTCACACAAAATATTCCATTGTAATTAAGTTGCGACACCGATATAAGGCGTCAATTTCAAAGGAAAACGGTCACTCAGTTGGTGTGGCCAAATCACCACAACAACGGTACAATAAAAGGGACAAATTTCTAATGTGTTACAAATAAGTCCCCTTAAAGATGGCAAGGCCCAACAAGCAATATTAATTATACAGAAACACACTAGTAAAGGTCCCTGATTTCTCCTCGTCCAGACTTACAGTTAGAGGGGATGTAGAATAGGGTATTGATATTGAGTAGGAAATGATAACACTCCCAGGGCGCTTGGTAATACTGGTTTTGGAGGTTCACATATACTCGCTAACTAGAAGCTTTTTGGTTATTCGTCTTTTCTCTGATACTGAACTTGTATGAACTTTGGTTTTCATGAAACTCGTAAGGCTGATAAGAGACCCAGTACAAGACTAATGGGGTTTTAATTTCAGGGCCAAAAACGTTAGACTTATTTTACCCGATGCATGGACATCAAGTAACCATTGTCCCTCCTATATGTGAGTGAAAAATCATTATAGAGAGGATGAAGGATAAGCGATTCCATTGGACTCACACTACTGAAAATTGAATGTTTCTAGTTTACATAGAATTTCCGAAAATGATCTGTAAATGTTCTCGAAGTATTTTTCAGTGTATGATATCTGTTATTCTCAGTAAAAAAGTGATTTGTTGATTATTTGCATAGAAGTGTGCAATTTAGGTTCAAGTTTCCGAGATTCGAACCAACTGAGAAATATAAACAAGTCTCTCATGAAGAATGGCACGATTTAGGGTATGAAAAACAACAATCAATGTCTAATCAAATTGTGTAATAAAGATGTATACAAAGCAAGAAAAACAACATAAACAAACAAACAAAAACAAAACCACCCCCACAAAAAGAAAGACAACAACCAACAAACAAACAAAAAATAAAAATAAAACAAATAAAAACAAACGAAAAATAAAAACAAACATTACTGTCCATGACTTCGCCAGATTTTTGTATCGACAGATAGTTATTTATATTCCTTATATTGAATGTGACATATTAATATGATATATTTTAAAAGTATCTTAAACTGCGAATAAGATAAAAGTATTAATCTGACAGAATACCACAAGATATCTAATATTCAAATTCAAGTGAATCAAAATTCACTGCAAATTAGGGGGCACTGGTTTCAGCAATGCAAAATACCACAGTTATTGGAGTCAAGTGGCTATGGCACTAACAAAATTGTACCACCGTGGACATTTATGGGCTATTGAAATTCAGAGGTGAGACCAGGTGCACGGGAAGAGTAAGAGTCTCCTGAATGGCTAGCCACATCCACCGTAAATGCCCTTACATACAAATGAAGCAAATGTAACTTAGCACTGCATATATAAAAATGAATGGGAACCAACACTTTCTAGAAAGCAAGAACTATATTACAAGTGAACGTCTCCATATACTAAATCCGTTGCAAAGGTTTCGTAGAAACCTCTTGTGTTTGTGGTAAAGTCATATAAGTAATTTCTTAGATCAAAAGGATGCCAATGTATTAGGATGTGAAATTAAAAGTCCATAGGCAGGCGAATATGTGATTTTGCTACTCAGGAAGGGAAAGTTAGTCTTATGGAAGTTTAAATTTATCATACAGGGAGATGTGTTACCAAACATTCATACCCACAGACAAAAGTAAAGTCTAGGCACGAAGTAGATGCTTGCTGTCTGTCGTGTCCTTCATCTCAAAATCAGCGGGGTACATATGACCGAGGTTATTTTTAAAATATGGATCATAATAAACATCAAATCAATCAATTATGGGTATTTTGCAACAAAAGATAAGAAAATAAATAACTATGTAAGGAACTTCCTACAGATGTATCATTTTTCAGAATTCATCACAATGTAAAATACGAAAGATAACTGAAGTAATGTCAGTGTGGTACACACAACCACGCATCGAGTCGAACATTCAGGAACCCTGTAGACCAAAAATGAATCTAGATGACAAGGAGAAGTATTTGGTCTGTTAAACCCGTCGTGAATGTCCAAAAATTCAGATTCCAGTACAGAAATATTTTTATATTGGCCACATGCAATGAATTTATGACAGAAAATGGAAAATACACAACATCAGATAGTAAAGAAAGAATAACACTACAAAATAACATATTGTTTTAAAAATCGAGTATATGGTATTGATAACTTATTATCAGGTGTAGCATTTAGTGAATTTAGTAAGATTGTGTGTAATTTTACGGCATTGTTTGGGGGTTTTTTTTACGTTCAATGAATGCCAGAATGTAAAATAATACTTGGTTTGATGTGGATTTGGTTTGGATTTATCGATCATCTTTATACTTCTTATCACTTTTAAATTTTCAAATACTAGCAGTACGCTATAAAGGATGATATTGCATAAAGATGATTGTATCTTAACACCCCTTGCTAGGATTATGAATATGGTAAGAAGTGTTCGGAAGAATTTACTTGGAAAGAGGGGGTTATTTGGGTTTTTTAACCAAAAACAATACGTAGGTTTTTCATATTTTTCCAAATTTCTTTCTAAATGAACTCTTCTTAAATGCAGTTAATTGGTGAGAAATTTTGTAGATTTTATTCGAGAACTAAATGTTCTTAAAGTATCGTCAGATAAAATTACAAGTGAAATGCCAAGGTCAATGACATTTTAACGTCTTCAACAACGTCAATGAATTTTGTAGAAATGGAAAGTGTCATAGATGAAGAGTACATATCATTTATAATGACAACATTTTCACATGAGGTTTGTAAAATGCTGATTTGTTTTCAAAATATGCCGAAATTATCAGTGACACCACTCTTATATATTTCGACAAATCAAAGGAAAGAATGATTTTTACTAACTAATTTCTAATGGGAAACATATGTATTCAGAATTAGATTGCAAATTTTAGTTCTCTGAATCTTTTACTTTTTCTATAGGCTTAAAATGTATATGGCCTTTGTTAAGTCAGAAACGTTATCTAATGACGATCAGGGATATCTGTTTTATGAGCCTTGTGCCATAAGAATAAGCTTTATCGGGATTTCAAATACGCGCTGCCTTATGGATAATGTCAAAGGTCACGGTGGATAAAAATTTAACGGCCATCCGTATTCTCTACATTGGAGATAGTTATTTAAACTCCGAAGGTAATTGTTCAGCTGAAAATCTCACCTGATTGGTCGAAAAAAACATCATGAATATTAATGAAGGTTTGACCCCGTGCATTTCCATACATGTGTAGCATACATTACAAGTGCCTAGTGTTTTCCTGTCTGAAATCGGCAATTCCGAACACTCCATTGTGTATTTCAAGTAACTTGTCTAAAACTTTATTTTGTTAAAAGCAAATGTTAAAACGATTACGTATTCTGAAAGTTTAATTCAATAACTATAAAATGGAATCTAGATAATGGAAATTGGTTTAGTAAGTTACTGAAAAGATTGTTTAGAAAAGTATGGTATTAATGTTTGGAGAATTCGCCGAACTCATCGCACCGAGCCGAGGTTACTAATCATAAATATTATGTATTGACTTTTATGACCACTTTTTAAAACTGTATACAATATTTGAATTTGGCACCCGCCATTATGTGCCATTAAGTGCATGCTTAAAGCACCCTTAATTTCTATTGTTCATACCACAAGTATTGTTTTTGACATATTTCAATATTGAATATTGTTGTATAATTCATTTGTATTATGTATAATATATTACATTTTTAATGCAAATACTTAACACGAAGTCAATGTAAACAAGATCTGTTTGTATCACAATATGCCAAAACAGCAACATAATATCTATAATAGTTGGCTTCCTCATCAAGTTGCTAGGTTTTCAATAAAGCAAGGGTAAATCCGGGTAACGTCGTCTAGGCCGATCACCTGTCACATGTGCGGCTAAATTATTACGTAATGTAACTTCAACCGGCTGTTCGACCCAGCAAATACCGTACCTTTTGTCATCTTTCAAGATATTAATTAGCGATCTTAGTATAGTACATTGGGTATTCACAGTGATGAAGGACAACTACTTATTATCAGGTTTCCTATTTATAAGACATTTTGAAGGATTATCATGAAGGAGACGTAAAGAACAGGAATTGAAATCAAACGTTACCAATTTTTACGACATTTTGTCGGTAAAGGTGTATTTCATATTTTTCGCATTTACCAAATTGTAATAATAGGTTCAATATTTTAAATGATTAATCAAGGAAAAACATAATTGCGTCAATAAAAACAGGAGAATGGTGTAATCTTATGAAAATGATGTATATCAATGTGAAACCCTTTTTTTTTATTACGACTTAAAATTGATACAGAAAAAGTATTTGTCATCTGCATTTTTTAAAATAGCAGGCGACAATTTCGATAATGCATGTTTACATCTGTTTTGCTTATCCAGCTTAGACTCTGACTCGGAAGTATATAATGGTATCGCCGACATGCGCAAATGAGATTCCGATTAGGCTTATTAATCCGGTTTAGTAATTTAATACAGTGTTCAATTGCCAGATTGCAAAAAGTTATATGTGAATAATTAACATCGGGTTGAACCTAAAACATCCTTGAATCAAACTGTACGCAAGTACGTTTTTACACATTCAACACTGCAAAGGGAATAAGCATAAAGGACTAAAATACAAAAATAATTGATGCAGTCACAGTAAACTATGATTCAACATAGTCATTTTTACGAAACTTTTTTATATTGAAATGTATATAGTAAAATACGAAAATAATTGGTGTCACATGACTATGGCAGTAAAAATAATGTACCACAGTGGACATTTACGGACACCTAAAATTCAGAGATGAGACCAGGTGCCTGGGAGGAGTGAGCGTCTCCTGTTTGGGTAGTCACACCTGCCGTGTATGCTTTTATATACAGACGATACAAATATATATGAACATTGGTGTAGATATAGATGCTTTTCTCCTTACCAGCATGCCATCTAATACTCTTCTTATTCAATCCCTTTTATAGAATGGAACCGAAATTTTCTCTGACTAAAATGTATTATTTCCGATTGACTCAATATGATTTGAAATTCTTTTTAATAGAAAATTTATAATAAGGGGACACATGTACAGTGCTGCATTGTTCTGACAATTAACCGAGGGTATGTCGTTGAAATTTTTAAGATGACGCTTTTGAATATAGATAGGCATAATATATAGGCGCACTAGTTGGAGACGTAATATAGTGATACTATATGCCTGGCCTTCTGCGTCTGTTGTCTTTGGAAATGGACACAACAGAATGAGTTACAATTGGTATGAACGATGTTGAATTTGTATGTTTGTCCATTTTATTGTCTGAGATCTGAGCAATAATTGATTAGTTAAATAATAATCTTACATATTTTAAATTCATAGGAAAATAAGTTGAGTACCTAATCTGTTTGTTATTCATGGCCATGGACAGTAGTGTAATGCAATTGATTCAAATGTAATCTAATTTCTTAACATCAACAAATATACTTTTATTATAGTTGATTATTATAGCAAAATGTATGTCATCTTAGATGGCATTGATAATTTTGTTACTGTAAAATTTGGGATGGTACAATATAAATGCCTTTAAAAGAGTTATCTCCACTTGTTATAGATATAAAGATAGTGAAGAAATACTGGACAACATCACTTTTGTTTAGGAAAATTGATACATTAAAATATAGCTGAACTTTAAACCATGATTCTCCCAAAAATTTTGTATTTTGTGAAAAAAATATGAGCCAAATATAGTAATTTCTAAATGATTCAAACATTAAATATGCATTTTTTGGATGGAATACCATCATATACGAAAACATTTTGCTAAAAGTCTTTACTCTGTCAGATGCTTCAAAATCATATATTCCTTTCAAAGATAACTTATATCTAATGAGATCTTATTAGTGCTTAGTATGGATTGAATACCTTAATAAAAAATTAAGGTGTGATATAGCATACCCTTACAATTGTCATTTTCCCCTCGTGTTTCGTGGGGTATTATTATTAAGGCGTGGCCAATCATTATTGTTATTTTGTTTTTTGCAGGGATACTTTTTATTATCCACCTAGAAGGAAAACTGGAACACCTGACTACAGTTCAGAAAGGAACTATCCTACTGTATGCGTCTATATCAGCCTCTCTGAATAGCCTCTTGGATCCAATTATCTATGCAATAAAAATTCAATGCGTGAAAAGAAGATTTATTCAAAAGTTTCCATGTTGTAAACGGAAATCACAGCTAAATTTTAATACAGTCGGAGTATTGACTAGCGTCGGTATATCCGAGTCGGTTCACAACAGGCGTTCTGTAGTACATTGTTAGTTGTTTGGTATTTAACAATACTTGGGAACACCAAAAGAAATTTCATTTCAATACATCGATAAATCATGACAGAATGTCATAGCTGTTCATTTTTCCATTATCTGTGTACAGTATATGTTGTATATTGATAAAAATATCATAATTTGGTCAAACTATTAAGATGCGGAAACGAATATAAATATTTTATATATGTAACGATGATGGACTGTAAAAATAAATGTAAGTTGTCGGAACCTTTGAACTTCCTAAGTTTGTATACAAGAACAGAAATTGGGATGGGAAATTAAATTGGATACATAATGTTGAAAAGTGATATTTCCGAATTAAGATACAAGTTCTGAATTTGATCTGAAGAATTTGCAAAATATTTTTCAAAGTTTACAATATCTGTAACCCTAAATAAAGGTTTCAGGGTTATTTGTAAATTTTTGGTGTGAAAGTCCAAAACATCAGTGCAGGCCCTGGCAATTCCATCTGTGATATATGGATGCCATATGATGGGAGTCTAGGAACATCACCATCTAAATAAAGGAAATTTATAATGAGAAATCCAAAACCGTCACGTTTGTCGTAAATATTATTATGGATTTTATTGTTATTTATTTTAATGTTTAAGGTATGTCTGAGGTAGAGATTCCTTTGTTTTAACAGTAATTACATAATAATAATCATGTAGACTCTTGATCAAATGCTTTCTCTATATGAATGATCATTTTTATATGTATGTGCTCTTTCATCGTATTCCATTTGTGGTGAATGAGAAAGGGTTTTTTGTCCTTTCTTTCCTTCTTTTACGTATTTACATAAATATAACCTTTGATACAATCATTCTTATCATTGTTCTTGCCGAACTTATGAAAGCTATGTGGTAGCTATCTTCTTGTCCATTTTGAAATCAGATTTTTACGTACAGAGTGCGCGGAGTTGAAAGGTAGAATTGTTCAATTCTGGGAAATACTGCAAAAATGCCAGTATGGACACATTACCGCATTTGAAATATATCACTCAGCAACACTATAAACAATAGCGTAACACCACACTTAATAATAACAGAATTATCATATTCTTACGGAGTAACAATGTGAAGGTGTAACATTTTCTAGCTCTTTTTTAAAAACTCTAATTATGGTTGATTTGGAAGCCCTGTTTTGGTGTTTCATTTTGCAATAGATAAGAATTCGTAACTGACAGAAACTTTAAAGAGAATAACTCATTAAAAAATGTATAGCATGGCCACATCAAATACTGTGAATTTTATTGACACTGTTTACAAACATTATCAACCTATCATGCATACATTAAACGATTTACAATTTACAATACATTGTCCCGTGTCATTCTTTCAGCTTAAATGTTTTATTTGTTGCAGTTTATGTTCGCAATTATATTATATGGAAGACATTTTTCGTTCCTTTGTTTCCTTTTATTGTCTTATCCGTAACTATGTAAACTTTACAACAACATTATTTCGTTGGCGTAGCTATAAATTTCATACATAACAATGTTCAACTATCTAATATAATGCTTTTATCAAACACGACCATTTGTCTTTTTATTCTTGTTCAAACAAATCAGTTTTATATCAATACCGACACAAAGGTATTATTATGCATCCGATCTGTCCTCTGTAATGTAAAATGAAGTTATTCATATATATTCAGGATAGTCATTGTCTATATCAAAGTTCCATGATTTTTCAATAATATCACAAAATATAATACAAATTACGTAAGAAATCATCTTAATGTAATCCCGTGCGTCATTGTTAATTTGCGCAAACATTGGAAAAACCAGTGATTAGGCGATGGTTTTATTAGCATATTGCATGTTATGAATCCTAAGGTTCATAACTATATCTCATTCATAAAATAGATCCTTCACTTGTTAAATAGGTTAAAACATTCATGTGTGGACATTAATTTCTAATAATATTATTCGTACAGTATATGTATTCAGAACTTCGAAGATCTTTGATCTTTGTTTAAAATAAATTTTGGAATGATCAATATTAGTTTCATAAAATATATGATCAGTCTTGTCCTTAATTGTGGCGAATTGTCTGCTTTCAAATTCAAACAAAAGATAGCAACTGATTTTTGTGTAAAAACTATGTGGATATCTTGGAAATAAAATGTACAATATAACCATTTTCTCAAGCTGCTATAAAATGATGGATTCAACACTGCAAGTCATGAAACCAATGGACAGGCCGAATCATTTAAAGGGTAAACAAATAGAAAACTAACCAAGAAGCGTGTATTTGAGGGGCATATGTGAACACCCTTCGCTTTACAAAATGGAGTGACCAGGAAGATTATCATCTTTTGGTTGTAAACATGACATTATATACGCCCAGTAATTTCAAGTGATTGGCAGTATGGAAGATGTCAAATTTGGCGTTCAAAATGAAATGTCTCAGCGAAGAGTTATGTACAATGTGTGCACAAATAAGAGATGACAATGTGTTGGAAACACCCTTCTCCGTATAACACAATGCAATTTTAAAGGCCAGGGTAAATTTCCAATAGAATTTCTGTAAGATCGATTTAGGGTTTTGTTGAGCAGTTAGAGGATGGAGAACAGGCGTTGCCTTTACTGATTTTCGTACATTTTATGAATAAAACACAAATAAGGCAAGTCAAAGTATAATCACCTTGTGTGAGACAACATAATGATGAATAGTCTTCATTGGTCCTTTGATTGTTCTGCTGTTACGGTGAGTGAAAAGGTGGGCCCGTAAACCCGTTAACCAAACCATTTGTTTAGCTTTTGTCAAATTAAATGACCGTCCTAAGTAGGTATCGTAATTGCACTACAATTAATTATTTTTGTAATGTGTTATATGTGCTAGTATATTATTTATATTCATGTATTGTATAGCTCCATGGTGACTTCTGCCACATAAGTGAGCCAGTAACTCCTCTTTTTTCTTTCATCTAAATTCTGTTATAGTTATATTAGACATATCATTATTGAAAACACTTTTAATAATGTAACTTTCCGCAACCAGAGGCTCTAAATTTAGAGAGTCCAAAAAGATATGAATTCTATTGAAGATTATGCCAGACGATAAACTATGCATAAAGACACGTTGTCGGAATGGCTTGAACGTGCTAGTTATTTTAAAAATTCACGTATCAGTAAAATAAAACGGGACATGCGGACTTGTCTTTCTTCTACATTTGAGGACCAAATATTATGGCAGAACTAGAAAGAATACACCACGATAACGTGTAATTGTGCCGGTAGACAAAGCCACAAACAGTGTTATTCTTAAAATTGCCTTTAAAAAGAACATTGAAACATATACTCGCCGCGCACTCTTTATAGACGAATTCCTTGAAAACCATAAATCGGTATTGATTGCCTATAATATCTGTACAAAAATAGCGAATTCCAGTAACCTTATTTGTATTGGATTCTTATTAAAATCCATACAAAGAAAGGTATCCAACCAACCTCTCTTAATCCTCTTTACAAAAATACAGTTCAGGAGAAGATTCAGAAGACCTCGGTTATTATCTACTCGAGAAGTGGTCTCAATATTTGTCAACTGTTAAAAAAGTTTTATCACTTTTCTATTCTTTACATTACAATCCCTAAAATGATCTTCATTCGTTACTACTTCATCACTAAGAAAGGTTTTAGCAGGTATGAATATTTTTTAATAGTTTCGAAGTTTAAGTACCCTGAAGATGAAATGAAGAACATGCTGAGTTTGTTGATTGACAATATGTATGTTGTATTCTGTAACAAATTAATCCAACAAGCAATCGATGTTTCTATAAACACTTGATATGCACGTTTGCTGATCTATGTATTTCTTCATTCGTTCGAAGCCGAATGTATGCAAAATCTTCTGTGTCAACATAACAAAGTGATTAAGCCTTTAATTTGAGATAAAGATATTTGATTATATAATGTGGATGGATAGTTAAAACTTGCACGCAGTATATCCTAACGTATTCGAAATCAAAAATACCATAGAATCCAATTCCTACGCTTCATACATAGATTTTCTACTTTACTTCACTATTTGACAAACATCGCGATTTCATTTTTTTTGTATTTTTCGCTTTCAATATCCGTGTTGTTATTTACGTTTATAACCCATGTGTGGCGTTAATATGTTTCAGATAATCCGGTAGACTATGGCTATGATAGAACTTCCTGTGATTCTGTTATGGCAGCTACATAGTAAAGAATTAATATCACAAGGATATGAAAAACTCAGTCGAAGTCTACGTTCCGCAAGCTGGTGGTTGCTATAAAGACATTCTTTGTTCGAACCGGTCAACCACACCAATTGAGTGACGTTTGTTACTTCAATTGATCGTCCTAAGTCGGTGTCGTAAACGCAACACAATCGAATATTTTGTAATGACGTTTTTCTGGGTATATTCTACTATTATCTGGGGGTTTTTTGTGCATGTCCTTGGTGATTTATGTCATAGAGCTTAATCAGATGTCTCCGGTTTTCTCTTTTATCATAAATAATTGGCTGACATGATGACTTCCTTGTCTGATGATAGTCCTTATCAACCGTTCATATTGTATACAATATCACACTATTTTACTTATCATGTTTCAGGAATTGTGACTGTGGTAACACTGAAAACACTTGAAATGATTGAGAGTATTAAACACTCGAATAACCCTTTAGCGTAATGTGGCAATGGTGTGACGTATCATCAGGGGTTGATCACTCCTTCTTGGCATCTGATCTCAACCTTAGTTCATCCAGGGGTCCATGAAAGAAAACATTTCTCAATTGTCTTAACTATTAAACCTTCTTCATTGATTTCTGTTCGGCATCTTATTTATCTCCTCTGAAACAAAAATTTATGTAAGATTTCCGGGCGCCATATCTTATCATTTTTCTTTCAATATGCAGTCAGATATTTCTTGCATTTGAACAATATTTCGACTCTTTATGTTCTCTTAGAGAAATGTTAGTTCTTTTATCACATCATGTTTTTGAAGTAAAAAATGAAGAAGTACCGAAGGGTAAACTATATCTCTTAGTCCATAGAATAAAAGGACACAATCGTGTATAATGTCATATTCAGACAAATGCGAAGCCCGGGAGGAGTAAGATTTAAATCTGATATCTACAGAACATTGTTTGTTTTTTTAATCCAAATCTAGGTTTCAATTTCTTTGCTGAATTCAGGTGATAATAAATCCAATATATTTTGTTTCAAATATGAAGAGAAAATGTCTGTCACAAAAGAAGATATTGAGTGATATGTTGTTTTTGCCTATACATAGCAATAAAAGAATCTTAATCAGCCAATCAACAACAAACTCCAAATTTTCATTTGATAACTGCATCAAACGTAACTATGAGTTTCTATGACAAACCATAAGAAGAAACTGGTTCAGTTTCGAAAAAAAACCCCATCTATCCTAAAACTCCTGAAAAGTAGAATATGACCTTAAATGTTGTATTGTAATGTCTACCTTCTTATAAACAAATCGAGTATTTTATAACATAATATAAGAAGCACCCTTTGAACAAGTGACAATAATTCTTACATCAGTCTGATTTATTTTTGTTTATACTTTTATTTTATTTATTTTAATTTTATACATCTTTTTTATATATTTAGCTATTCATCCTAATCATCCTAAGGTCTACTATAAGTTATTCTAGTAACATTTTTTTGCTTTTCTCTCCAGTCAGACCAATACTTACACATGAAAGGATTCAGACTTTTGATCAATGTAGATCAACTCCAGGAAATCAGACCTATACGCGTTCAATTGACAAGATATACGTCACGCGATACCTATGACCATAAACATGTCACGGTAATTCATGACTCCGTTCATATATCACAAAAATTTCTTTTTCCTATAGAAATTCTATAAATTGATACTGTATAAATTAATGTTCTTCAACTGTCAACATTTCTCCTACTAGGAACATTATACACGTATTTATATTATTGTCCTATAATTGTTATTGACAACCTTATCAATAAAGTTTATGAAAGATTATGGTAATCATTCTAAAGCCTTGTAAAATGGTTTATCGGTATACATCTTTTGGGTTTCTCTCTATATGTGTCCTTGTGATAGTTCCATACAAATATTCATATTTCTAGGAAATCTATTCCAATTCTCTATTGTAAAGATACGTGTTTAGAGAGTAGAACTGAAACGATTGAAGAAAAAAAAATGAATAACCTGAAAATCAAAGATGACAAATATCTAAAATGCAAAAGATACAAAATAGGTATAAAAGCAACACTCTGATATATAAGACATCCCACAGTGATATGTTTAGAGCACATGGTAAGAATTACCGCACAATAGTGTTCTAACTCACTTTCTTCTCCATGTTGAGAAAGATAAAGATCTTCCATAAAGACTGCCCCCATGTCGAGTAGATATAGTAGAATATAATGTATAATAAAGACTGTTCCCATGTCGAGTTTATGTAGTAGAATAGAATGTATAATAAAGACTGTCCATATGTCGAGTAGATATAGTAGAACATAATGTATAATAAAGACTGTTCCCATGTCGAGTTTATGTAGTAGAACAGAATGTATAATAAAGACTGTTCCCTATGCCGAGCAGACATAGTAGAACAGAATGTATAATAAAGACTGTTCCCATGTCGAGTAGATGAACAGAATGTATAATAAAGACTGTCCCCATGTCGAGTAGATGAACAGAATGTACAAAAAAGACTGACCCCATCTCAAGTAGATATAGTACAACAGAATGTATAATAAAGACAGTTCCTATGCCGAGTATATATAGTAGAACAGAATGTATAATAAAGACTGTCCCCATGTCGAGTATATATAGTAGAACACAATGTATAATAAAGACTGTCCCCATGTCGAGTATATATAGTAGTACAGAATGTATAATAAAGACTGTCCCTATGCCGAGTATATATAGTAGAGCAGAATGTATAATAAAGACTGTCCCCATGTCGAATATATATAGTAGAACAGAATGTATAATAAAGACTGTCCCCATCTCGAGTATATATAGTAGAACAGCATGTATAATAAAGACTGTCCCCATGTCGAGTATATATAGTAAAACAGATTGTATAATAAAGACTGTCCCCATGCCGAGTAGATATAGTAGAACAGAATGTATAATAAAGACTGTCCCCATGTCGAGTAGATGAACAGAATGTATAATAAAGACTCTCCCCATGTCGAGTAGATGAACAGAATGTATAATAAAGACTGTCCCCATGTCGAGTAGATGAACAGAATGTATAATAAAGACTGTCCCCATGTCGAGTAGATATAGTAGAAAAGAATGTATAATAAAGACTGTCCCCATGTCGAGTAGATGAACAGAATGTATAATAAAGACTGTCCCCATGTCGAGTAGATGAACAGAATGTATAATAAAGACTGTCCCCATGTCGAGTAGATGAACAGAATGTATAATAAAGACTGTCCCCATGTCGAGTAGATATAGTAGAACAGAATGTATAATAAAGACTGTCCCCATGTCGAGTATATATACTAGAACAGAATGTATAATAAAGACTGTTCCCATATCGAGCAGATGAACAGAATGTATAATAAAGACTGTCCCCATGTCGAGTATATATAGTAGAACAGAATGTATAATAAAGACTGTCCCTATGCCGAGTAGATGAACAGAATGTATAATAAAGACTGTCCCCATGTCGAGTAGATGAACAGAATGTATAATAAAGACTGTCCCCATGTCGAGCAGATATAGTAGAACAGAATGTATAATAAAGGCTGTCCCCATGTCCAGTAGATATAGTAAAACAGAATGTATAATAAAGACTGTCCCCATGTCGAGTAGATGAAAAGAATGTATAATAAAGACTGTCCCCATGTCGAGTAGATGAACAGAATGTATAATAAAGACTGTCCCCATGTCGAGTAGATATAGTAGAACAGAATATATATTAAGGACTGTTCCCATGTCGAGTAGATGAACAGAATGTATAATAAAGACTGTCCCCATGTCGAGTAGATATAGTAGAACAGAATGTATAATAAAGATTGTTCCCATTTTGAGTAGATGAACAGAATGTATAATAAAGACTGTCCCCATGTCGAGTAGATATAGTAGAACAGAATGTATAATAAAGACTGTTCCCATGTCGAGTAGATGAACAGAATGTATAATAAAGACTGTCCTCATGTCGAGTAGATGAACAGAATGTATAATAAAGACTGACCCCATCTCAAGTAGATATAGTACAACAGAATGTATAATAAAGACAGTTCCTATGCCGAGTATATATAGTAGAACAGAATGTATAATAAAGACTGTCCCCATGTCGAGTATATATAGTAGAACACAATGTATAATAAAGACTGTCCCCATGTCGAGTATATATAGTAGTACAGAATGTATAATAAAGACTGTCCCTATGCCGAGTATATATAGTAGAACAGAATGTATAATAAAGACTGTCCCCATGTCGAATATATATAGTAGAACAGAATGTATAATAAAGACTGTCCCCATCTCGAGTATATATAGTAGAAGAGAATGTATAATAAAGACTGTCCCCATGTCGAGTAGATGAACAGAATGTATAATAAAGACTGTCCCCATGTCGAATAGATGAACAGAATGTATAATAAAGACTGTCCCCATGCCGAGTAGATATAGTAGAACAGAATGTATAATAAAGACTGTCCCCATGTCGAGTAGATGAACAGAATGTATAATAAAGACTCTCCCCATGTCGAGTAGATGAACAGAATGTATAATAAAGACTGTCCCCATGTCGAGTAGATGAACAGAATGTATAATAAAGACTGTCCCCATGTCGAGTAGATATAGTAGAAAAGAATGTATAATAAAGACTGTCCCTATGTCGAGTAGATGAACAGAATGTATAATAAAGACTGTCCCCATGTCGAGTAGATGAACAGAATGTATAATAAAGACTGTCCCCATGTCGAGTAGATGAACAGAATGTATAATAAAGACTGTCCCCATGTCGAGTAGATATAGTAGAACAGAATGTATAATAAAGACTGTCCCCATGTCGAGTATATATACTAGAACAGAATGTATAATAAAGACTGTTCCCATATCGAGCAGATGAACAGAATGTATAATAAAGACTGTCCCCATGTCGAGTATATATAGTAGAACAGAATGTATAATAAAGACTGTCCCTATGCCGAGTAGATGAACAGAATGTATAATAAAGACTGTCCCCATGTCGAGTAGATGAACAGAATGTATAATAAAGACTGTCCCCATGTCGAGCAGATATAGTAGAACAGAATGTATAATAAAGGCTGTCCCCATGTCCAGTAGATATAGTAAAACAGAATGTATAATAAAGACTGTCCCCATGTCGAGTAGATGAAAAGAATGTATAATAAAGACTGTCCCCATGTCGAGTAGATGAACAGAATGTATAATAAAGACTGTCCCCATGTCGAGTAGATATAGTAGAACAGAATATATATTAAGGACTGTTCCCATGTCGAGTAGATGAACAGAATGTATAATAAAGACTGTCCCCATGTCGAGTAGATATAGTAGAACAGAATGTATAATAAAGATTGTTCCCATTTTGAGTAGATGAACAGAATGTATAATAAAGACTGTCCCCATGTCGAGTAGATATAGTAGAACAGAATGTATAATAAAGATTGTTCCCATGTCGAGTAGATGAACAGAATGTATAATAAAGACTGTCCCCATGTCGAGTAGATGAACAGAATGTATAATAAAGACTGTCCCCATGTCGAGTGGATATAGTAGAACAGAATGTATAATAAGGACTGTTCCCATGTCGAGTAGATGAACAGAATGTATAATAAAGACTGTCCCCATGTCGAGTAGATATAGTAGAACAGAATGCATAATAAAGACTTTTTCCAATGTGGAGTAGATATAGTAGAACAGAATGTATAATAAAGACTGTCCCCATGTCGAGTAGATATAGTAGAACAGAATGTATAATAAAGACTGTCCCCATATCGAGTAAATATAGTAGAACAGAATGTATAATCAAGACTGTCCCCATGTCGAGTAGATGAACAGAATGTATAATAAAGACTGTCCCCATGTCGAATAGATGAACAGAATGTATAATAAAGACTGTCCCCATGTCGAGTAGATATAGTAGAACAGAATATATAATAAGGACTGTTCCCATGTCGAGTAGATGAACAGAATGTATAATAAAGACTGTCCCCATGTTGAGTAGATATAGTACTACAGAATGTATAATAAAGACTGTTCCCATGTTGAGTAGATATAGTAGTACAGAATGTATAATAAAGACTGTCCCCATGTCGAGTAGATATAGTAGAACAGAATGTATAATAAAGACTGTCCCCATGTCGAGTATATATAGTAGAACAGAATGTATAATAAAGACTGTCCCCATGTCGAGTAGATGAACAGAATGTATAATAAAGACTGTCCCCATGTCGAGTAGATGAACAGAATGTATAATAAAGACTGTCCCCATGTCTAGTATATATAGTAGAACAGAATATATAATAAGGACTGTCCCCATGTCGAGTAAATGAACAGAATGTATCATAAAGACTGTCCTCATGTCGATTAGATGAACAGAATGTATAATAAGGACTGTCCCCATGTCGAGTAGATATAGTAGAACAGAATGTATAATACTGTCCCTATGTCGAGTAGATGAACAGAATGTATAATAAAGACTGTTCCCATGTCGAGTAGATGAACAGAATGTATAATAAAGACTGTCCCCATGTCGAGTAGATGAACAGAATGTATAATAAAGACTGTCCCCATGTCGAGTAGATGAACAGAATGTATAATAAAGACTGTCCCCATGTCGAGTAGATATAGTAGAACAGAATGTATAAGAAAGACTGTCGCCATGTCGAGTATATATACTAGAACAGAATGTATAATAAAGACTGTTCCCATATCGAGCAGATGAACAGAATGTATAATAAAGTGTAGAGATGATGGATAAATCCAAAGCACAAGTCCAAAAATCATAAAACCAGAGGACATACAAAATCAGTAAAAAATGAAAAACAAATGGAAAATAACAAAATATGTCTACTTGAAGAGCATATGTGAACCCCTGTGATGGAGTGAGATCAGGTGCCCGGGGAGAGTGAGCATCTCCTGTTTGCTAGCAACATCCGTCACATATACCCAGTAGAAAGAGTCAGATCGTGTAAATTCCATATGTATTTTATTATGGGGAAGTCGAAGTAGGTAACCTTCTAGTATAGAAGGTGTCAAATCTGTGTAAAATGATCGGAATCGGTCTCAGTCCAGAATGTCATTTAAAAGTCTGGATAACGAGATATCATATGGAGTAATAAGAGTCTCGTAACGACCATAGAATTTCCTCAGTGACGTTTTTAGTCTAGCACATATATAACCCTGGTTGAGCAGCTTAACTGAAAGTCGCCTAGCCCTCAGAACAAAGTCACTGTAATTTGAACATGCTCTGGAATAACGTATTAACTGAGATATGAATACGCCGTATGCGGGCGATGATGGAATGTTGCAACTTATGAAAGGAAAGTTTGTGATAGCGAAATTGAAATCGTCACGTTTGTCATAGAGTGAGGTCTTCAATTGACCATTAATGTCGAAAGACAACATAATATCTAAATACGAAGTAGAATTATTACTTTCTGTGGTTTCTTTGACCTCAAGTTCACTTGGATGCTAAGGTAATCCGCGAATGAAGGATTATTAATTGAAAGCAAGTCATCTATATATCTGTAAGTAAAATTGAAGCCAAGAGCCAATTGTTTTTTTCCTTGCGAAAGCAAAGACTGAATGAATTCAGCTTCGTATGAGTAAAGGAATATGTCAGCCAGAAGCGGAGCACAGTTAGTGCCCATTGGAATGCCGACAATTTGTTGAAAAACCTTACCTCCAAACACCACAAAAATGTTATCGATAAGAAAGTTCAACATCTGGATGACAGCTGTTTCAGTGTATTTATTTTTGGAATCAGAATTTTCCCTAACAAAGTAAGTTTTATCGTGGCCTATTACTATATATTTGAATTTGCGGTTTCCGTTTTTACAAGTAAATGCATTTTGAATAATTTTCGCTAATCTGTCTTTTAATTTCTGATGAGGGATCGTTGTGTAAAGAGTCGAAAAGTCAAAAGACTTGATAGAGTGAATTTTAGTAAAACTTTTTGACTTTAGATTTTCTAACAACTCTTTTGAATTTTTAAGGATCCACATTTGATTAATTCCACTTCTGGAATATACTGTTTCCCAATATCTATGAAGGCCAGATTTAATTTCTGATAATATTTTTGTGAGAAGCATCGATACAGATTTTGTGGAACACTTCGAGGAACCAGCGATAAAGCGTTGTTTGTAAGGATTTTTGGCATTTTTGGAATGCAGTACAAATATGGAAGTTCTAAATTTAATTTATTTGAGTCAATACCAAACGTATTGAGGACTGATTTATGATTCTCGAGTACTTCCGAAACCGAAAAGTTCGTGAGAGTATAAGTAGGATTTCCTGGAGCTGAATTTAATCCTAATTCTTTCACTAGGCTGTCAAAGTAATATTTCTTACAAGTAAATGTATAATTATTCGATGATTTATCTGCTGGTGTAATGTCCCCATGTCGAGTAGATACAGTAAAACAGAATGTATAATAAAGACTGTCCCCATGTCGAGTAGATGAACAGAATGTATAATAAAGACTGTCCCCATGTCGAGTAGATGAACAGAATGTATAATAAAGACTGTCCCCATGTCGAGTAGATGAACAGAATGTATAATAAAGACTGTCCCCATGTCGAGTAGATATAGTAGAACAGAATATATAATAAAGATTGTTCCCATGTCGAGTAGATATAGTAGAACAGAATGGATAATAAAGACTGTCCCTATGTCGAGTAGATATAGTAGAACAGAATGTATAATAAAGACTGTCCCCATGTCGAGTAGATATAGTAGAACAGAATGTATAATAAAGACTGTCCCCATGTCGAGTAAATATAGTAGAACAGAATGTATAATAAAGACTGTCCCCATGTCGAGTAGATGAACAGAATGTATAATAAAGATTGTTCCAATGTGGAGTAGATATAGTAGAACAGAATGTATAATAAAGACTGTCCCCATGTCGAGTAGATGAACAGAATGTATAATAAAGACTGTCCCCATGTCAAATAGATGAACAGAATGTATAATAAAGACTGTCCCCATGTCGAGTAGATATAGTAGAACAGAATATATAATAAGGACTGTTCCCATGTCGAGTAGATGAACAGAATGTATAATAAAGACTGTCCCCATGTCGAGTAGATATAGTAGAACAGAATGTATAATAAAGATTGTTCCCATGTTGAGTAGATATAGTAGTACAGAATGTATAATAAAGACTGTCCCTATGTCGAGTAGATATAGTAGAACAGAATGTATAATAAAGACTATCCCCATGTCGAGTAGATATAGTAGAACAGAATGTATAATAAAGACTGTCCCCATGTCGAGAATATATAGTAGAACAGAATGTATAATAAAGACTGTCCCCATGTCGAGTAGATGAACAAATGTATAATAAAGACTGTCCCCATGTCGCGTAGATGAACAGAATGTATAATAAAGACTGTCCCCATGTCGAGTATATATAGTAGAACAGAATATATAATAAGGACTGTTCCCATGTCGAGTAGATGAACAGAATGTATAATAAAGACTGTCCCCATGTCGAGTACATGAACAGAATGTATAATAAAGACTGTCCCCATGTCGAGTAGATATAGTAGAACAGAATGTATAATAAAGACTGTCCCTATGTCGAGTAGATGAACAGAATGTATAATAAAGACTGTCCCCATGTCGAGTAGATGAACAGAATGTATAATAAAGACTGTCCCCATGTCGAGTAGATGAACAGAATGTATAATAAAGACTGTCCCCATGTCGAGTAGATGAACAGAATGTATAATAAAGACTGTCCCCATGTCGAGTAGATATAGTAGAACAGAATGTATAATAAAGACTGTCCCCATGTCGAGTAAATATAGTAGAACAGAATGTATAATAAAGACTGTCCCCATGTCGAGTAGATGAACAGAATGTATAATAAAGACTGTCCCCATGTCGAGTAGATATAGTAGAACAGAATGTATAATAAAGATTGTTCCAATGTGGAGTAGATATAGTAGAACAGAATGTATAATAAAGACTGTCCCCATGTCGAGTAAATATAGTAGAACAGAATGTATAATAAAGACTGTCCCCATGTCAAATAGATGAACAGAATGTATAATAAAGACTGTCCCCATGTCAAATAGATGAACAGAATGTATAATAAAGACTGTCCCCATGTCGAGTAGATATAGTAGAACAGAATATATAATAAGGACTGTTCCCATGTCGAGTAGATGAACAGAATGTATAATAAAGACTGTCCCCATGCCGAGTAGATATAGTAGAACAGAATGTATAATAAAGATTGTTCCCATGTTGAGTAGATATAGTAGTACAGAATGTATAATAAAGACTGTCCCTATGTCGAGTAGATATAGTAGAACAGAATGTATAATAAAGACTGTCCCCATGTCGAGTAGATATAGTAGAACAGAATGTATAATGAAGACTGTCCCCATGTCGAGTATATATAGTAGAACAGAATGTATAATAAAGACTGTCCCCATGTCGAGTAGATGAACAGAATGTATAATAAAGACTGTCCCCATGTCGAGTATATATAGTAGAACAGAATATATAATAAGGACTGTTCCCATGTCGAGTAGATGAACAGAATGTATAATAAAGACTGTCCCCATGTCGAGTAGATGAACAGAATGTATAATAAAGACTGTCCCCATGTCGAGTAGATATAGTAGAACAGAATGTATAATAAAGACTGTCCCTATGTCGAGTAGATGAACAGAATGTATAATAAAGACCGTCCCCATGTCGAGTAGATGAACAGAATGTATAATAAACACTGTCCCCATGTCGAGTAGATAAACAGAATGTATAATAAAGACTGTCCCCATGTCGAGTAGATGAACAGAATGTATAATAAAGACTGTCCCCATGTCGAGTAGATATAGTAGAACAGAATGTATAATAAAGACTGTCCCCATGTCGAGTATATATACTAGAACAGAATGTATAATAAAGACTGTTCCCATATCGAGCAGATGAACAGAATATATAATAAAGACTGTCCCCATGTCGAGTATATATAGTAGAAGAGAATGCATCATAAAGACTGTCCATATGCCCAGTAGATGAACAGAATGTATAATAAAGACTGTCCCCATGTCGAGTAGATGAACAGAATGTATAATAAAAGCTGTCCCCAAGTCGAGTAGATATAGTAAAACAGAATGTATAATAAAGACTGTCCCCATGTCGAGTATATCAACAGAATGTATAATAAAGACTGTCCCCGTGTCGAGTAGATGAACAGAATGTATAATAAAGACTGTCCCCATGTCGAGTAGATGAACAGAATGTATAATAAAGACTGTCCCCATGTCGAGTAGATATAGTAGAACAGAATATATAATAAAGATTCTTCCCATGTCGAGTAGATATAGTAGAACAGAATGTATAATAAAGACTGTCCCTATGTTGAGTAGATATAGTAGAACAGAATGTATAATAAAGACTGTCCCCATGTCGAGTAGATATAGTAGAACAGAATGTATAATAAAGACTGTCCCCATGTCGAGTAAATATAGTAGAACAGAATGTATAATAAAGACTGTCCCCATGTCGAGTAGATAAACAGAATGTATAATAAAGACTGTCCCCATGTCGAGTAGATATAGTAGAACAGAATGTATAATAAAGATTGTTCCAATGTAGAGTAGATATAGTAGAACAGAATGTATAATAAAGACTGTCCCCATGTCGAGTAGATATAGTAGAACAGAATGTATAATACAGACGGTCCCCATGTCGAGTAAATATAGTGTAACAGAATGTATAATAAAGACTTTCCCCATGTCGAGTAGATGAACAGAATGTATAATAAAGACTGTCCCCATGTCAAATAGATGAACAGAATGTATAATAAAGACTGTCCCCATGTCGAGTAGATATAGTAGAACAGAATATATAATAAGGACTGTTCCCATGTCGAGTAGATGAACAGAATGTATAATAAAGACTGTCCCCATGTTGAGTAGATATTATAGTACAGAATGTATAATAAAAACTGTCCCTATGTCGAGTAGATATAGTAGAACAGAATGTATAATAAAGACTGTCCCCATGTCGAGTAGATACAGTAGAACAGATTGTATAATAAAGACTGTCCCCATGTCGAGTATATATAGTAGAACAGAATGTATAATAAAGACTGTCCCCATGTCGAGTAGATGAACAGAATGTATAATAAAGACTGTCCCCATGTCGAGTAGATGAACAGAATGTATAATAAAGACTGTCCCCATGTCGAGTATATATAGTAGAAGAGAATATATAATAAGGACTGTTCCCATGTCGAGTAGATGAACAGAATGTATAATAAAGACTGTCCCCATGTCGAGTAGATGCACAGAATGTATAATAAAGACTGTCCCCATGTCGAGTAGATATAGTAGAACAGAATGTATAATAAAGACTGTCCCTATGTCGAGTAGATGAACAGAATGTGTAATAAAGACCGCCCCCATGTCGAGTAGATGAACAGAATGTATAATAAAGACTGTCCCCATGTCGAGTAGATGAACAGAATGTATAATAAAGACTGTCCCCATGTCGAGAAGATGAACAAAATGTATAATAAAGACTGTCCCGATGTCGAGTAGATATAGTAGAACAGAATGTATAATAAAGACTGTCCCCATGTCGAGTATATATACTAGAACAGAATGTATAATAAAGACTGTTCCCATATCGAGCAAATGAACAGAATGTATAATAAAGACTGTCCCCATGTCCAGTATATATAATAGAAGAGAATGTATCATAAAGACTGTCCATATGCCCAGTAGATGAACAGAATGTATAATAAAGACTGTCCCCATGTCGAGTAGATGAACAGAATGTATAATAAAAGCTGTCTCCAAGTCGAGTAGATATAGTAAAACAGAATGTATAATAAAGACTGTCCCCATGTCGAGTATATCAACAGAATGTATAATAAAGACTGTCCCCGTGTCGAGTAGATGAACAGAATGTATAATAAAGACTGTCCCCATGTCGAGTAGATGAACAGAATGTATAATAAAGACTGTCCCCATGTCGAGTAGATATAGTAGAACAGAATATATAATAAAGATTGTTCCCATGTCGAGTAGATATAGTAGAACAGAATGTATAATAAAGACTGTCCCTATGTTGAGTAGATATAGTGGAACAGAATGTATAATAAAGACTGTCCCCATGTCGAGTAGATATAGTAGAACAGAATGTATAATAAAGACTGTCCCCATGTCGAGTAAATATAGTAGAACAGAATGTATAATGAAGACTGTCCCCATGTCGAGTAGATGAACAGAATGTATAATAAAGACTGTCCCCATGTCGAGTAGATATAGTAGAACAGAATGTATAATAAAGATTGTTCCAATGTGGAGTGGATATAGTAGAACAGAATGTATAATAAAGACTGTCCCCATGTCGAGTAGATATAGTAGAACAGAATGTATAATAAAGACGGTCCCCATGTCGAGTAAATATAGTGTAACAGAATGTATAATAAAGACTGTCCCCATGTCAAATAGATGAATAGAATGTATAATAAAGACTGTCCCCATGTCGAGTAGATATAGTAGAACAGAATATATAATAAGGACTGTTCCCATGTCGACTAGATGAACAGAATGTATAATAAAGACTGTCCCCATGTCGAGTAGATGAACAGAATGTATAATAAAGACTGTCCCCATGTCGAGTATATATAGTAGAACTGAATATATAATAAGGACTGTTCCCATGTCGAGTAGATGAACAGAATGTATAATAAAGACTGTCCCCATGTCGAGTAGATGAACAGAATGTATAATAAAGACTGTCCCCATGTCGAGTAGATGAACAGAATGTATAATAAAGACTGGCCCTATGTCGAGTAGATGAACAGAATGTATAATAAAGACTGTCCCCATGTCGAGTAGATGAACAGAATGTATAATAAAGGCTGTCCCCAAGTCGAGTAGATATAGTAAAACAGAATGTATAATAAAGACTCTCACCATGTCGAGTATATCAACAGAATGTATAATAAAGACTGTCCCCATGTCGAGTAGATGAACAGAATGTATAATAAAGACTGTCCCCATGTCGAGTAGATATAGTAGAACAGAATATATAATAAAGATTGTTCCCATGTCGAGTAGATATAGCAGAACAGAATGTATAATAAAGACTGTCCCCATGTCGAGTAGATGAACAAATGTATAATAAAGACTGTCCCCATGTCGAGTAGATGAACAGAATGTATAATAAAGACTGTCCCCATGTCGAGTAGATATAGTAGAACAGAATATAAAATAAGGACTGTTCCCATGTCGAGTAGATGAACAGAATGTATAATAAAGACTGTCCCCATGCCGAGTAGATATAGTAGAACAGAATGTATAATAAAGATTGTTCCCATGTTGCGTAGATATAGTAGTACAGAATGTATAATAAAGACTGTCCCTATGTCGAGTAGATATAGTAGAACAGAATGTATAATAAAGACTGTCCCCATTTCGAGTAGATATAGTAGAACAGAATGTATAATGAAGACTGTCCCCATGTCGAGTATATATAGTAGAACAGAATGTATAATAAAGACTGTCCCCATGTCGAGTAGATGAACAGAATGTATAATAAAGACTGTCCCCATGTCGAGTATATATAGTAGAACAGAATATATAATAAGGACTGTTCCCATGTCGAGTAGATGAACAGAATGTATAATAAAGACTGTCCCCATGTCGAGTAGATGAACAGAATGTATAATAAAGACTGTCCCCATGTCGAGTAGATATAGTAGAACAGAATGTATAATAAAGACTGTCCCTATGTCGAGTAGATGAACAGAATGTATAATAAAGACCGTCCCCATGTCGAGTAGATGAACAGAATGTATAATAAAGACTGTCCCCATGTCGAGTAGATAAACAGAATGTATAATAAAGACTGTCCCCATGTCGAGTAGATGAACAGAATGTATAATAAAGACAGTCCCCATGTCGAGTATATATAGTAGAACAGAATATATAATAAGGACTGTTCCCATGTCGAGTAGATGAACAGAATGTATAATAAAGACTGTCCCCATGTCGAGTAGATGAACAGAATGTATAATAAAGACTGTCCCCATGTCGAGTAGATATAGTAGAACAGAATGTATAATAAAGACTGTCCCTATGTCGAGTAGATGAACAGAATGTATAATAAAGACTGTCCCCATGTCGAGTAGATGAACAGAATGTATAATAAAGACTGTCCCCATGTCGAGTAGATGAACAGAATGTATAATAAAGACTGTCCCCATGTCGAGTAGATGAACAGAATGTATAATAAAGACTGTCCCCATGTCGAGTAGATATAGTAGAACAGAATGTATAATAAAGACTGTCCCCATGTCGAGTAAATATAGTAGAACAGAATGTATAATAAAGACTGTCCCCATGTCGAGTAGATGAACAGAATGTATAATAAAGACTGTCCCCATGTCGAGTAGATATAGTAGAACAGAATGTATAATACTGTCCCTATGTCGAGTAGATGAACAGAATGTATAATAAAGACTGTTCCCATGTCGAGTAGATGAACAGAATGTATAATAAAGACTGTCCCCATGTCGAGTAGATGAACAGAATGTATAATAAAGACTGTCCCCATGTCGAGTAGATGAACAGAATGTATAATAAAGACTGTCCCCATGTCGAGTAGATATAGTAGAACAGAATGTATAAGAAAGACTGTCCCCATGTCGAGTATATATACTAGAACAGAATGTATAATAAAGACTGTTCCCATATCGAGCAGATGAACAGAATGTATAATAATGTGTAGAGATGATGGATAAATCCAAAGCACAAGTCCAAAAATCATAAAACCAGAGGACATACAAAATCAGTAAAAAATGAAAAACAAATGGAAAATAACAAAATATGTTTACTTGAAGAGCATATGTGAACCCCTGTGATGGAGTGAGATCAGGTGCCCGGGGAGAGTGAGCATCTCCTGTTTGCTAGCAACATCCGTCACATATACCCAGTAGAAAGAGTCAGATCGTGTAAATTCCATATGTATTTAATTATGGGGAAGTCGAAGTAGGTAACCTTCTAGTATAGAAGGTGTCAAATCTGTGTAAAATGATCGGAATCGGTCTCAGTCCAGAATGTCATTTAAAAGTCTGGATAACGAGATATCATATGGAGTAATAAGAGTCTCGTAACGACCATAGAATTTCCTCAGTGACGTTTTTAGTCTAGCACATATATAACCCTGGTTGAGCAGCTTAACTGAAAGTCGCCTAGCCCTCAGAACAAAGTCACTGTAATTTGAACATGCTCTGGAATAACGTATTAACTGAGATATGAATACGCCGTATGCGGGCGATGATGGAATGTTGCAACTTATGAAAGGAAAGTTTGTGATAGCGAAATTGAAATCGTCACGTTTGTCATAGAGTGAGGTCTTCAATTGACCATTAATGTCGAAAGACAACATAATATCTAAATACGAAGTAGAATTATTACTTTCTGTGGTTTCTTTGACCTCAAGTTCACTTGGATGCTAAGGTAATCCGCGAATGAAGGATTATTAATTGAAAGCAAGTCATCTATATATCTGTAAGTAAAATTGAAGCCAAGAGCCAATTGTTTTTTTCCTTGCGAAAGCAAAGACTGAATGAATTCAGCTTCGTATGAGTAAAGGAATATGTCAGCCAGAAGCGGAGCACAGTTAGTGCCCATTGGAATGCCGACAATTTGTTGAAAAACCTTACCTCCAAACACCACAAAAATGTTATCGATAAGAAAGTTCAACATCTGGATGACAGCTGTTTCAGTGTATTTATTTTTGGAATCAGAATTTTCCCTAACAAAGTAAGTTTTATCGTGGCCTATTACTATATATTTGAATTTGCGGTTTCCGTTTTTACAAGTAAATGCATTTTGAATAATTTTCGCTAATCTGTCTTTTAATTTCTGATGAGGGATCGTTGTGTAAAGAGTCGAAAAGTCAAAAGACTTGATAGAGTGAATTTTAGTAAAACTTTTTGACTTTAGATTTTCTAACAACTCTTTTGAATTTTTAAGGATCCACATTTGATTAATTCCACTTCTGGAATATACTGTTTCCCAATATCTATGAAGGCCAGATTTAATTTCTGATAATATTTTTGTGAGAAGCATCGATACAGATTTTGTGGAACACTTCGAGGAACCAGCGATAAAGCGTTGTTTGTAAGGATTTTTGGCATTTTTGGAATGCAGTACAAATATGGAAGTTCTAAATTTAATTTATTTGAGTCAATACCAAACGTATTGAGGACTGATTTATGATTCTCGAGTACTTCCGAAACCGAAAAGTTCGTGAGAGTATAAGTAGGATTTCCTGGAGCTGAATTTAATCCTAATTCTTTCACTAGGCTGTCAAAGTAATATTTCTTACAAGTAAATGTATAATTATTCGATGATTTATCTGCTGGTGTAATGTCCCCATGTCGAGTAGATACAGTAAAACAGAATGTATAATAAAGACTGTCCCCATGTCGAGTAGATGAACAGAATGTATAATAAAGACTGTCCCCATGTCGAGTAGATGAACAGAATGTATAATAAAGACTGTCCCCATGTCGAGTAGATGAACAGAATGTATAATAAAGACTGTCCCCATGTCGAGTAGATATAGTAGAACAGAATATATAATAAAGATTGTTCCCATGTCGAGTAGATATAGTAGAACAGAATGGATAATAAAGACTGTCCCTATGTCGAGTAGATATAGTAGAACAGAATGTATAATAAAGACTGTCCCCATGTCGAGTAGATATAGTAGAACAGAATGTATAATAAAGACTGTCCCCATGTCGAGTAAATATAGTAGAACAGAATGTATAATAAAGACTGTCCCCATGTCGAGTAGATGAACAGAATGTATAATAAAGATTGTTCCAATGTGGAGTAGATATAGTAGAACAGAATGTATAATAAAGACTGTCCCCATGTCGAGTAGATGAACAGAATGTATAATAAAGACTGTCCCCATGTCAAATAGATGAACAGAATGTATAATAAAGACTGTCCCCATGTCGAGTAGATATAGTAGAACAGAATATATAATAAGGACTGTTCCCATGTCGAGTAGATGAACAGAATGTATAATAAAGACTGTCCCCATGTCGAGTAGATATAGTAGAACAGAATGTATAATAAAGATTGTTCCCATGTTGAGTAGATATAGTAGTACAGAATGTATAATAAAGACTGTCCCTATGTCGAGTAGATATAGTAGAACAGAATGTATAATAAAGACTGTCATCATGTCGAGTAGATATAGTAGAACAGAATGTATAATAAAGACTGTCCCCATGTCGAGAATATATAGTAGAACAGAATGTATAATAAGGACTGTCCCCATGTCGAGTAGATGAACAAATGTATAATAAAGACTGTCCCCATGTCGAGTAGATGAACAGAATGTATAATAAAGACTGTCCCCATGTCGAGTATATATAGTAGAACAGAATATATAATAAGGACTGTTCCCATGTCGAGTAGATGAACAGAATGTATAATAAAGACTGTCCCCATGTCGAGTAGATATAGTAGAACAGAATGTATAATAAAGACTGTCCCTATGTCGAGTAGATGAACAGAATGTATAATAAAGACTGTCCCCATGTCGAGTAGATGAACAGAATGTATAATAAAGACTGTCCCCATGTCGAGTAGATGAACAGAATGTATAATAAAGACTGTCCCCATGTCGAGTAGATGAACAGAATGTATAATAAAGACTGTCCCCATGTCGAGTAGATATAGTAGAACAGAATGTATAATAAAGACTGTCCCCATGTCGAGTAAATATAGTAGAACAGAATGTATAATAAAGACTGTCCCCATGTCGAGTAGATGAACAGATTGTATAATAAAGACTGTCCCCATGTCGAGTAGATATAGTAGAACAGAATGTATAATAAAGATTGTTCCAATGTGGAGTAGATATAGTAGAACAGAATGTATAATAAAGACTGTCCCCATGTCGAGTAAATATAGTAGAACAGAATGTATAATAAAGACTGTCCCCATGTCGAGTAGATGAACAGAATGTATAATAAAGACTGTCCCCATGTCAAATAGATGAACAGAATGTATAATAAAGACTGTCCCCATGTCGAGTAGATATAGTAGAACAGAATATAAAATAAGGACTGTTCCCATGTCGAGTAGATGAACAGAATGTATAATAAAGACTGTCCCCATGCCGAGTAGATATAGTAGAACAGAATGTATAATAAAGATTGTTCCCATGTTGAGTAGATATAGTAGTACAGAATGTATAATAAAGACTGTCCCTATGTCGAGTAGATATAGTAGAACAGAATGTATAATAAAGACTGTCCCCATGTCGAGTAGATATAGTAGAACAGAATGTATAATGAAGACTGTCCCCATGTCGAGTATATATAGTAGAACAGAATGTATAATAAAGACTGTCCCCATGTCGAGTAGATGAACAGAATGTATAATAAAGACTGTCCCCATGTCGAGTATATATAGTAGAACAGAATATATAATAAGGACTGTTCCCATGTCGAGTAGATGAACAGAATGTATAATAAAGACTGTCCCCATTTCGAGTAGATGAACAGAATGTATAATAAAGACTGTCCCCATGTCGAGTAGATATAGTAGAACAGAATGTATAATAAAGACTGTCCCTATGTCGAGTAGATGAACAGAATGTATAATAAAGACCGTCCCCATGTCGAGTAGATGAACAGAATGTATAATAAAGACTGTCCCCATGTCGAGTAGATAAACAGAATGTATAATAAAGACTGTCCCCATGTCGAGTAGATGAACAGAATGTATAATAAAGACAGTCCCCATGTCGAGTAGATATAGTAGAACAGAATGTATAATAAAGACTGTCCCCATGTCGAGTATATATACTAGAACAGAATGTATAATAAAGACTGTTCCCATATCGAGCAGATGAACAGAATATATAATAAAGACTGTCCCCATGTCGAGTATATATAGTAGAAGAGAATGCATCATAAAGACTGTCCATATGCCCAGTAGATGAACAGAATGTATAATAAAGACTGTCCCCATGTCGAGTAGATGAACAGAATGTATAATAAAAGATGTCCCCAAGTCGAGTAGATATAGTAAAACAGAATGTATAATAAAGACTGTCCCCATGTCGAGTATATCAACAGAATGTATAATAAAGACTGTCCCCGTGTCGAGTAGATGAACAGAATGTATAATAAAGACTGTCCCCATGTCGAGTAGATGAACAGAATGTATAATAAAGACTGTCCCCATGTCGAGTAGATATAGTAGAACAGAATATATAATAAAGATTCTTCCCATGTCGAGTAGATATAGTAGAACAGAATGTATAATAAAGACTGTCCCTATGTTGAGTAGATATAGTAGAACAGAATGTATAATAAAGACTGTCCCCATGTCGAGTAGATATAGTAGAACAGAATGTATAATAAAGACTGTCCCCATGTCGAGTAAATATAGTAGAACAGAATGTATAATAAAGACTGTCCCCATGTCGAGTAGATAAACAGAATGTATAATAAAGACTGTCCCCATGTCGAGTAGATATAGTAGAACAGAATGTATAATAAAGATTGTTCCAATGTAGAGTAGATATAGTAGAACAGAATGTATAATAAAGACTGTCCCCATGTCGAGTAGATATAGTAGAACAGAATGTATAATACAGACGGTCCCCATGTCGAGTAAATATAGTGTAACAGAATGTATAATAAAGACTGTCCCCATGTCGAGTAGATGAACAGAATGTATAATAAAGACTGTCCCCATGTCAAATAGATGAACAGAATGTATAATAAAGACTGTCCCCATGTCGAGTAGATATAGTAGAACAGAATATATAATAAGGACTGTTCCCATGTCGAGTAGATGAACAGAATGTATAATAAAGACTGTCCCCATGTTGAGTAGATATTATAGTACAGAATATATAATAAAGACTGTCCCTATGTCGAGTAGATATAGTAGAACAGAATGTATAATAAAGACTGTCCCCATGTCGAGTAGATACAGTAGAACAGATTGTATAATAAAGACTGTCCCCATGTCGAGTATATATAGTAGAACAGAATGTATAATAAAGACTGTCCCCATGTCGAGTAGATGAACAGAATGTATTATAAAGACTGTCCCCATGTCGAGTAGATGAACAGAATGTATAATAAAGACTGTCCCCATGTCGAGTATATATAGTAGAAGAGAATATATAATAAGGACTGTTCCAATGTCGAGTAGATGAACAGAATGTAAAATAAAGACTGTCCCCATGTCGAGTAGATGCACAGAATGTATAATAAAGACTGTCCCCATGTCGAGTAGATATAGTAGAACAGAATGTATAATAAAGACTGTCCCTATGTCGAGTAGATGAACAGAATGTGTAATAAAGACCGCCGCCATGTCGAGTAGATGAACAGAATGTATAATAAAGACTGTCCCCATGTCGAGTAGATGAACAGAATGTATAATAAAGACTGTCCCCATGTCGAGTAGATGAACAGAATGTATAATAAAGACTGTCCCGATGTCGAGTAGATATAGTAGAACAGAATGTATAATGAAGACTGTCCCCATGTCGAGTATATATACTAGAACAGAATGTATAATAAAGACTGTTCCCATATCGAGCAAATGAACAGAATGTATAATAAAGACTGTCCCCATGTCCAGTATATATAGTAGAAGAGAATGTATCATAAAGACTGTCCATATGCCCAGTAGATGAACAGAATGTATAATAAAGACTGTCCCCATGTCGAGTAGATGAACAGAATGTATAATAAAAGCTGTCTCCAAGTCGAGTAGATATAGTAAAACAGAATGTATAATAAAGACTGTCCCCATGTCGAGTATATCAACAGAATGTATAATAAAGACTGTCCCCGTGTCGAGTAGATGAAAAGAATGTATAATAAAGACTGTCCCCATGTCGAGTAGATGAACAGAATGTATAATAAAGACTGTCCCCATGTCGAGTAGATATAGTAGAACAGAATATATAATAAAGATTGTTCCCATGTCGAGTAGATATAGTAGAACAGAATGTATAATAAAGACCGTCCCTATGTTGAGTAGATATAGTGGAACAGAATGTATACTAAAGACTGTCCCCATGTCGAGTAGATATAGTAGAACAGAATGTATAATAAAGACTGTCCCCATGTCGAGTAAATATAGTAGAACAGAATGTATAATGAAGACTGTCCCCATGTCGAGTAGATGAACAGAATGTATAATAAAGACTGTCACCATGTCGAGTAGATATAGTAGAACAGAATGTATAATAAAGATTGTTCCAATGTGGAGTGGATATAGTAGAACAGAATGTATAATAAAGACTGTCCCCATGTCGAGTAGATATAGTAGAACAGAATGTATAATAAAGACGGTCCCCATGTCGAGTAAATATAGTGTAACAGAATGTATAATAAAGACTGTCCCCATGTCAAATAGATGAATAGAATGTATAATAAAGACTATCCCCATGTCGAGTAGATATAGTAGAACAGAATATATAATAAGGACTGTTCCCATGTCGACTAGATGAACAGAATGTATAATAAAGACTGTCCCCATGTTGAGTAGATATTATAGTACAGAATGTATAATAAAGACTGTCCCTATGTCGAGTAGATATAGTAGAACAGAATGTATAATAAAGACTGTCCCCATGTCGAGTAGATACAGTAGAACAGATTGTATAATAAAGACTGTCCCCATGTCCAGTATATATAGTAGAACAGAATGTATAATAAAGACTGTCCCCATGTCGAGTAGATGAACAGAATGTATAATAAAGACTGTCCCCATGTCGAGTAGATGAACAGAATGTATAATAAAGACTGTCCCCATGTCGAGTATATATAGTAGAACTGAATATATAATAAGGACTGTTCCCATGTCGAGTAGATGAACAGAATGTATAATAAAGACTGTCCCCATGTCGAGTAGAAGCACAGAATGTATAATAAAGACTGTCCCCATTTCGAGTAGATGAACAGAATGTATAATAAAGACTGGCCCTATGTCGAGTAGATGAACAGAATGTATAATAAAGACTGTCCCCATGTCGAGTAGATCAACAGAATGTATAATAAAGGCTGTCCCCAAGTCGAGTAGATATAGTAAAACAGAATGTATAATAAAGACTCTCACCATGTCGAGTATATCAACAGAATGTATAATAAAGACTGTCCCCATGTCGAGTAGATGAACAGAATGTATAATAAAGACTGTCCCCATGTCGAGTAGATATAGTAGAACAGAATATATAATAAAGATTGTTCCCATGTCGAGTAGATATAGTAGAACAGAATGTATAATAAAGACTGTCCCCATGTCGAGTAGATATAGTAGAACAGAATGTATAATAAAGACTGTCCCCATGTCGAGTAGATGAACAGAATGTATAATAAAGACTATCCCCATGTCGAGTAGATATAGTAGAACAGAATATATAATAAAGATTGTTCCCATGTCGAGTAGATATAGTAGAACAGAATGTATAATAAAGACTGTCCCTATGTCGAGTAGATGAACAGAATGTGTAATAAAGACCGCCCCCATGTCGAGTAGATGAACAGAATGTATAATAAAGACTGTCCCCATGTCGAGTAGATGAACAGAATGTATAATAAAGACTGTCCCCATGTCGAGTGGATGAACAGAATGTATAATAAAGACTGTCCCGATGTCGAGTAGATATAGTAGAACAGAATGTATAATAAAGACTGTCCCCATGTCGAGTATATATACTAGAACAGAATGTATAATAAAGACTGTTCCCATATCGAGCAAATGAACAGAATGTATAATAAAGACTGTCCCCATGTCCAGTATATATAGTAGAAGAGAATGTATCATAAAGTCTGTCCATATGCCCAGTAGATGAACAGAATGTATAATAAAGACTGTCCCCATGTCGAGTAGATGAACAGAATGTATAATAAAAGCTGTCTCCAAGTCGAGTAGATATAGTAAAACAGAATGTATAATAAAGACTGTCCCCATGTCGAGTATATCAACAAAATGTATAATAAAGACTGTCCCCGTGTCGAGTAGATGAACAGAATGTATAATAAAGACTGTCCCCATGTCGAGTAGATGAACAGAATGTATAATAAAGACTGTCCCCATGTCGAGTAGATATAGTAGAACAGAATATATAATAAAGATTGTTCCCATGTCGAGTAGATATAGTAGAACAGAATGTATAATAAAGACTGTCCCTATGTTGAGTAGATATAGTGGAACAGAATGTATAATAAAGACTGTCCCCATGTCGAGTAGATATAGTAGAACAGAATGTATAATAAAGACTGTCCCCATGTCGAGTAAATATAGTAGAACAGAATGTATAATAAAGACTGTCCCCATGTCGAGTAGATGAACAGAATGTATAATAAAAGCTGTCTCCAAGTCGAGTAGATATAGTAAAACAGAATGTATAATAAAGACTGTCCCCATGTCGAGTATATCAACAGAATGTATAATAAAGACTGTCCCCGTGTCGAGTAGATGAACAGAATGTATAATAAAGACTGTCCCCATGTCGAGTAGATGAACAGAATGTATAATAAAGACTGTCCCCATGTCGAGTAGATATAGTAGAACAGAATATATAATAAAGATTGTTCCCATGTCGAGTAGATATAGTAGAACAGAATGTATAATAAAGACTGTCCCTATGTTGAGTAGATATAGTGGAACAGAATGTATAATAAAGACTGTCCCCATGTCGAGTAGATATAGTAGAACAGAATGTATAATAAAGACTGTCACCATGTCGAGTAGATATAGTAGAACAGAATGTATAATAAAGATTGTTCCAATGTGGAGTGGATATAGTAGAACAGAATGTATAATAAAGACTGTCCCCATGTCGAGTAGATATAGTAGAACAGAATGTATAATAAAGACTGTCCCCATGTCGAGTAAATATAGTGTAACAGAATGTATAATAAAGACTGTCCCCATGTCAAATAGATGAATAGAATGTATAATAAAGACTGTCCCCATGTCGAGTAGATATAGTAGAACAGAATATATAATAAGGACTGTTCCCATGTCGACTAGATGAACAGAATGTATAATAAAGACTGTCCCCATGTTGAGTAGATATTATAGTACAGAATGTATAATAAAGACTGTCCCTATGTCGAGTAGATATAGTAGAACAGAATGTATAATAAAGACTGTCCCCATGTCGAGTAGATGAACAGAATGTATAATAAAGACTGTCCCCATGTCGAGTAGATGAACAGAATGTATAATAAAGACTGTCCCCATGTCGAGTAAATATAGTAGAACTGAATATATAATAAGGACTGTTCCCATGTCGAGTAGATGAACAGAATGTATAATAAAGACTGTCCCCATGTCGAGTAGATGCACAGAATGTATAATAAAGACTGTCCCCATGTCGAGTAGATGAACAGAATGTATAATAAAGACTGGCCCTATGTCGAGTAGATGAACAGAATGTATAATAAAGACTGTCCCCATGTCGAGTAGATGAACAGAATGTATAATAAAGGCTGTCCCCAAGTCGAGTAGATATAGTAAAACAGAATGTATAATAAAGACTCTCACCATGTCGAGTATATCAACAGAATGTATAATAAAGACTGTCCCCATGTCGAGTAGATGAACAGAATGTATAATAAAGACTGTCCCCATGTCGAGTAGATATAGTAGAACAGAATATATAATAAAGATTGTTCCCATGTCGAGTAGATATAGTAGAACAGAATGTATAATAAAGACTGTCCCCATGTCGAGTAGATATAGTAGAACAGAATGTATAATAAAGACTGTCCCCATGTCGAGTAGATGAACAGAATGTATAATAAAGACTATCCCCATGTCGAGTAGATATAGTAGAACAGAATATATAATAAAGATTGTTCCCATGTCGAGTAGATATAGTAGAACAGAATGGATCATAAAGACTGTCCCTATGTCGAGTAGATATAGTAGAACAGAATGTATAATAAAGACTGTCCCCATGTCGAGTAGATATAGTAGAACAGAATGTATAATACAGACTGTCCCCATGTCGAGTAAATATAGTAGAACAGAATGTATAATAATGACTGTCCCCATGTCGAGTAGATGAACAGAATGTATAATAAAGACTGTCCCCATGTCGAGTAGATATAGTAGAACAGAATATATAATAAAGATTGTTCCCATGTCGAGTAGATATAGTAGAACAGAATGGATAATAAAGACTGTCCCTATGTCGAGTAGATATAGTAGAACAGAATGTATAATAAAGACTGTCCCCATGTCGAGTAGATATAGTAGAACAGAATGTATAATAAAGACTGTCCCCATGTCGAGTAAATATAGTAGAACAGAATGTATAATAATGACTGTCCCCATGTCGAGTAGATGAACAGAATGTATAATAAAGACTGTCCCCATGTCGAGTAGATATAGTAGAACAGAATGTATAATAAAGACTGTCCCTATGTCGAGTAGATATAGTAGAACAGAATGTATAATAAAGACTGTCCCCATGTCGAGTATATATAGCAGAACAGAATGTATAATAAAGACTGTCCCCATGTCGAGTAGATGAACAGAATGTATAATAAAGACTGTCCCCATGTCAAATAGATGAACAGAATGTATAATAAAGACTGTCCCCATGTCGAGTAGATATAGTAGAACAGAATGTATAATAAGGACTGTTCCCATGTCGAGTAGATGAACAGAATGTATAATAAAGACTGTCCCCATGTCGAGTACATATAGTAGAACAGAATGTATAACAAAGATTGTTCCCATGTTGAGTAGATATAGTAGTACAGAATGTATAATAAAGACTGTCCCTATGTCGAGTAGATATAGTAGAACAGAATGTATAATAAAGACTGTCCCCATGTCGAGTAGATATAGTAGAACAGAATGTATAATAAAGACTGTCACCATGTCGAGTATATATAGCAGAACAGAATGTATAATAAAGACTGTCCCCATGTCGAGTAGATGAACAAATGTATAATAAAGACTGTCCCCATGTCGAGTAGATGAACAGAATGTATAATAAAGACTGTCCCCATGTCGAGTATATATAGTAGAACAGAATATATAATAAGGACTGTTCCCATGTCGAGTAGATGAACAGATTGTATAATAAAGACTGTCCCCATGTCGAGTAGATGAACAGAATGTATAATAAAGACTGTCCCCATGTCGAGTAGATATAGTAGAACAGAATGTATTATAAAGACTGTCCCTATGTCGAGTAGATGAACAGAATGTATAATAAAGACTGTCCCCATGTCGAGTAGATGAACAGAATGTATAATAAAGACTGTCCCCATGTCGAGTAGATGAACAGAATGTATAATAAAGACTGTCCCCATGTCGAGTAGATGAACAGAATGTATAATAAAGACTGTTCCCATTTCGAGTAGATATAGTAGAACAGAATGTATAATAAAGACTGTCCCCATGTCGAGTAAATATAGTAGAACAGAATGTATAATAAAGACTGTCCCCATGTCGAGTAGATGAACAGAATGTATAATAAAGACTGTCCCCATGTCGAGTAGATATAGTAGAACATAATGTCTAATAAAGATTATTCCAATGTGGAGTAGATATAGTAGAACAGAATGTATAATAAAGACTGTCCCCATATCGAGTAAATATAGTAGAACAGAATGTATAATAAAGACTGTCCCCATGTCGAGTAGATGAACAGAATGTATAATAAAGACTGTCCCCATGTCAAATAGATGAACAGAATGTATAATAAAGACTGTCCCCATGTCGAGTAGATATAGTAGAACAGAATATATAATAAGGACTGTTCCCATGTCGAGTAGATGAACAGAATGTATAATAAAGACTGTCCCCATGTCGAGTAGATATAGTAGAACAGAATGTATAATAAAGATTGTTCCCATGTTGAGTAGATATAGTAGTACAGAATGTATAATAAAGACTGTCCCTATGTCGAGTAGATATAGTACAACAGAATGTATAATAAAGACTGTCCCCATGTCGAGTAGATATAGTAGAACAGAATGTATAATGAAGACTGTCCCCATGTCGAGTATATATAGTAGAACAGAATGTATAATAAAGACTGTCCCCATGTCGAGTAGATGAACAGAATGTATAATAAAGACTGTCCCCATGTCGAGTATATATAGTAGAACAGAATATATAATAAGGACTGTTCCCATGTCGAGTAGATGAACAGAATGTATGATAAAGACTGTCCCCATGTCGAGTAGATGAACAGAATGTATAATAAAGACTGTCCCCATGTCGAGTAGATATAGTAGAACAGAATGTATAATAAAGACTGTCCCCATGTCGAGTAGATGAACAGAATGTATAATAAAGACCGTCCCCATGTCGAGTAGATGAACAGAATGTATAATAAAGACTGTCCCCATGTCGAGTAGATGAACAGAATGTATAATAAAGACTGTCCCCATGTCGAGTAGATATAGTAGAACAGAATGTATAATAAAGACTGTCCCCATGTCGAGTATATATAGTAGAACAGAATGTATAATAACGACTGTTCCCATATCGAGCAGATGAACAGAATGTATAATAAAGAGTGTCCCCATGTCGAGTATATATAGTAGAAGAGAATGTATCATAAAGACTGTCCATATGCCCAGTAGATGAACAGAATGTATAATAAAGACTGTCCCCATGTCGAGTAGATGAACAGAATATATAATAAAAGCTGTCCCCAAGTCGAGTAGATATAGTAAAACAGAATGTATAATAAAGACTGTCCCCATGTCGAGTATGTCAACAGAATGTATAATAAAGACTGTCCCGTGTCGAGTAGATGAACAGAATGTATAATAAAGACTGTCCCTATGTCGAGTAGATGAACAGAATGTATAATAAAGACTGTCCCCATGTCGAGTAGATATAGTAGAACAGAATGTATAATAAAGATTGTTCCAATGTGGAGTATATAAAGTAGAACAGAATGTATAATAAAGACTGTCCCTATGTCGAGTAGATATAGTAGAACAGAATGTATAATAAAGACTGTCCCCATGTCGAGTATATATAGCAGAACAGAATGTATAATAAAGACTGTCCCCATGTCGAGTAGATGAACAGAATGTATAATAAAGACTGTCCCCATGTCAAATAGATGAACAGAATGTATAATAAAGACTGTCCCCATGTCGAGTAGATATAGTAGAACAGAATATATAATAAGGACTGTTCCCATGTCGAGTAGATGAACAGAATGTATAATAAAGACTGTCCCCATGTCGAGTACATATAGTAGAACAGAATGTATAATAAAGATTGTTCCCATGTTGAGTAGATATAGTAGTACAGAATGTATAATAAAGACTGTCCCTATGTCGAGTAGATATAGTAGAACAGAATGTATAATAAAGACTGTCCCCATGTCGAGTAGATATAGTAGAACAGAATGTATAATAAAGACTGTCACCATGTCGAGTATATATAGCAGAACAGAATGTATAATAAAGACTGTCCCCATGTCGAGTAGATGAACAAATGTATAATAAAGACTGTCCCCATGTCGAGTAGATGAACAGAATGTATAATAAAGACCGTCCCCATGTCGAGTATATATAGTAGAACAGAATATATAATAAGGACTGTTCCCATGTCGAGTAGATGAACAGAATGTATAATAAAGACTGTCCCCATGTCGAGTAGATGAACAGAATGTATAATAAAGACTGTCCCCATGTCGAGTAGATATAGTAGAACAGAATGTATAATAAAGACTGTCCCTATGTCGAGTAGATGAACAGAATGTATAATAAAGACTGTCCCCATGTCGAGTAGATGAACAGAATGTATAATAAAGACTGTCCCCATGTCGAGTAGATGAACAGAATGTATAATAAAGACTGTCCCCATGTCGAGTAGATGAACAGAATGTATAATAAAGACTGTCCCCATGTCGAGTAGATATAGTAGAACAGAATGTATAATAAAGACTGTCCCCATGTCGAGTATATATACTAGAACAGAATGTATAATAAAGACTGTTCCCATATCGAGCAGATGAACAGAATGTATAATAAGGACTGTCCCCATGTCGAGTATATATAGTAGAATAGAATGTATCATAAAGACTGTCCCTATGCCGAGTAGATGAACAGAATGTATAATAAAGACTGTCCCCATGTCGAGTAGATGAACAGAATGTATAATAAAGGCTGTCCCCAAGTCGAGTAGATATAGTAAAACAGAATGTATAATAAAGACTGTCCCCATGTTGAGTATATGAACAGAATGTATAATAAAGACTGTCCCCATGTCGAGTAGATGAACAGAATGTATAATAAAGACTGTCCCCATGTCGAGTAGATATAGTAGAACAGAATATATAATAAAGATTGTTCCCATGTCGAGTAGATATAGTAGAACAGAATGTATAATAAAGACTGTCCCTATGTCGAGTAGATATAGTAGAACAGAATGTATAATAAAGACTGTCCCCATGTCGAGTAGATATAGTAGAACAGAATGTATAATAAAGACTGTGCCCATGTCGAGTAGGTATATTAGAAAAGAATGTATAATAAAGACTGTCCCCATGTCGAGTAGGTATAGTAGAACAGAATATATAATAAGGACTGTTACCATGTCGAGTAGATGAACAGAATGTATAATAAAGACTGTCCCCATGTCGAGTAGATATAGTAGAACAGAATGTATAATAAAGACTGTCCCCATGTCGAGTAGATATAGTAGAACAGAATGTATAATAAAGACTGTCCCCATGTCGAGTAGATATAGTAGAACAGAATATATAATAAGGACTGTTCCCATGTCGAGTAGATGAACAGAATGTATAATAAAGACTGTCCCCATGTCGAGTAGATATAGTAGAACAGAATGTATAATAAAGACTGTCCCCATGTCGAGTATATATAGTAGAACAGAATGTATAATAAAGACTGTCCCCATGTCGAGTAGATGAACAGAATGTATAAAAAAGACTGTCCCCATGTCGAGTAGATGAACAGAATGTATAATAAAGGCTGTCCCCAAGTCGAGTAGATATAGTAAAACAGAATGTATAATAAAGACTGTCCCCATGTCGAGTATATGAACAGAATGTATAATAAAGTCTGTCCCCATGTCGAGTAGATGAACAGAATGTATAATAAAGACTGTCCCCATGTCGAGTAGATATAGTAGAACAGAATATATAATAAAGATTGTTCCCATGTCGAGTAGATATAGTAGAACAGAATGTATAATAAAGACTGTCCCTATGTCGAGTAGATATAGTAGAACAGAATGTATAATAAAGACTGTCCCCATGTCGAGTAGATATAGTAGAACAGAATGTATAATAAAGACTGTCCCCATGTCGAGTAGATATAGTAGAACAGAATGTATAATAAAGACTGTCCCTATGTCGAGTAGATGAACAGAATGTATAATAAAGACTGTCCCCATGTCGAGTAGATGAACAGAATGTATAATAAAGACTGTCCCCATGTCGAGTAGATGAACAGAATGTATAATAAAGACTGTCCCCATGTCGAGTAGATGAACAGAATGTATAATAAAGACTGTCCCCATGTCGAGTAGATATAGTAGAACAGTATGTATAATAAAGACTGTCCCCATGTCGAGTGTATATACTAGAACAGAATGTATAATAAAGACTGTTCCCATATCGAGCAGATGAACAGAATGTATAATAAAGACTTTCCCCATGTCGAGTATATATAGTAGAACAGAATGTATCATAAAGACTGTCCCTATGCCGAGTAGATGAACAGAATGTATAATAAAGACTGTCCCCATGTCGAGTAGATGAACAGAATGTATAATAAAGGCTGTCCCCAAGTCGAGTAGATATAGTAAAACAGAATGTATAATAAAGACTGTCCCCATGTCGAGTATATAAACAGACTGTATAATAAAGACTGTCCCCATGTCGAGTAGATGAACAGAATGTATAATAAAGACTGTCCCCATGTCGAGTAGATATAGTAGAACAGAATATATAATAAAGATTGTTCCCATGTCGAGTAGATATAGTAGAACAGAATGTATAATAAAGACTGTCCCCATGTCGAGTAGATATAGTAGAACAGAATGTATAATAAAGACTGTCCCCATGTCGAGTAGATATAGTAGAACAGAATGTATAATAAAGACTGTCCCCATGTCGAGTAGATATAGTAGAACAGAATGTATAATAAAGACTGTCCCCATGTCGAGTAGATGAACAGAATGTATAATAAAGACTGTCCCCATGTCGAGTAGATGAACAGAATGTATAATAAAGACTGTCCCCATGTCGAGTAGATGAACAGAATGTATAATAAAGACTGTCCCCATGTCGAGTAGATGAACAGAATGTATAATAAAGACTGTCCCCATGTCGAGTAGATGAACAGAATGTATAATAAAGACTGTCCCGATGTCGAGTAGATATAGTAGAACAGAATGTATAATAAAGACTGTCCCCATGTCGAGTATATATACTAGAACAGAATGTATAATAAAGACTGTTCCCATATCGAGCAGATGAACAGAATGTATAATAAAGACTGTCCCCATGTCGAGTATATATAGTAGAAGAGAATGTATCATAAAGACTGTCCATATGCCCAGTAGATGAACAGAATGTATAATAAAGACTGTCCCCATGTCGAGTAGATGAACAGAATGTATAATAAAAGCTGTCTCCAAGTCGAGTAGATATAGTAAAACAGAATGTATAATAAAGACTGTCCCCATGTCGAGTATATCAACAGAATGTATAATAAAGACTGTCCCCGTGTCGAGTAGATGAACAGAATGTATAATAAAGAGTGTCCCCATGTCGAGTAGATGAACAGAATGTATAATAAAGACTGTCCCCATGTCGAGTAGATATAGTAGAACAGAATATATAATAAAGATTGTTCCCATGTCGAGTAGATATAGTAGAACAGAATGTATAATAAAGACTGTCCCTATGTTGAGTAGATATAGTAGAACAGAATGTATAATAAAGACTGTCCCCATGTCGAGTAGATATAGTAGAACAGAATGTATAATAAAGACTGTCCCCATGTCGAGTAAATATAGTAGAACAGAATGTATAATGAAGACTGTCCCCATGTCGAGTAGATGAACAGAATGTATAATAAAGACTGTCCCCATGTCGAGTAGATATAGTAGAACAGAATGTATAATAAAGATTGTTCCAATGTGGAGTAGATATAGTAGAACAGAATGTATAATAAAGACTGTCCCCATGTCGAGTAGATATAGTAGAACAGAATGTATAATAAAGACGGTCCCCATGTCGAGTAAATATAGTGTAACAGAATGTATAATAAAGACTGTCCCCATGTCAAATAGATGAATGGAATGTATAATAAAGACTGTCCCCATGTCGAGTAGATATAGTAGAACAAAATATATAATAAGGACTGTTCCCATGTCGAGTAGATGAACAGAATGTATAATAAAGACTGTCCCCATGTTGAGTAGATATTATAGTACAGAATGTATAATAAAGACTGTCCTTATGTCGAGTAGATATAGTAGAACAGAATGTATAATAAAGACTGTCCCCATGTCGAGTAGATACAGTAGAACAGATTGTATAATAAAGACTGTCCCCATGTCCAGTATATATAGTAGAACAGAATGTATAATAAAGACTGTCCCCATGTCGAGTAGATGAACAAAATGTATAATAAAGACTGTCCCCATGTCGAGTAGATGAACAGAATGTATAATAAAGACTGTCCCCATGTCGAGTATATACAGTAGAACAGAATATATAATAAAGACTGTTCCCATGTCGAGTAGATGAACAGAATGTATAATAAAGACTGTCCCCATGTCGAGTAGATGCACAGAATGTATAATAAAGACTGTCCCCATGTCGAGTAGATGAACAGAATGTATAATAAAGACTGTCCCTATGTCGAGTAGATGAACAGAATGTATAATAAAGACTGTCCCCATGTCGAGTAGATGAACAGAATGTATAATAAAGGCTGTCCCCAAGTCGAGTAGATATAGTAAAACAGAATGTATAATAAAGACTGTCACCATGTCGAGTATATCAACAGAATGTATAATAAAGACTGTCCCCATGTCGAGTAGATGAACAGAATGTATAATAAAGACTGTCCCCATGTCGAGTAGATATAGTAGAACAGAATATATAATAAAGATTGTTCCCATGTCGAGTAGATATAGTAGAACAGAATGTATAATAAAGACTGTCCCCATTTCGAGTAGATATAGTAGAACAGAATGTATAATAAAGACTGTCCCCATGTCGAATAGATATAGTAGAACAGAATGTATAATAAAGACTGTACCCATGTCGAGTAAATATAGTAGAACAGAATGTATAATAAAGACTGTACCCATGTCGAGTAGATGAACAGAATGTTTAATAAAGATTGTTCCCTTGTCGAGTAGATATAGTAGAACAGAATGTATAATAAAGATTGTTCCAATGTGGAGTAGAAATAGTAGAACAGAATGTATAATAAAGACTGTCCCCATGTCGAGTAGATATAGTAGAACAGAATGTATAATAAAGACTGTCCCCATGTCGAGTAGATATAGTAGAACAGAATATATAATAAGGACTGTTCCCATGTCCAGTAGATATAGTAGAACAGAATGTATAATAAAGATTTTTCCCATGTTGACTAGATATAGTAGAACAGAATGTATAATAAATATTGTTCCCATGTTGAGTAGATATAGTAGTACAGAATGTATAATAAAGACTGTCCCTATGTCGAGTATATATAGTAGAACAGAATGTATAATAAAGAATGTCCCCATGTCAAGTAGATATAGTAGAACAGAATGTATAATAAAGACTGTCCCCATGTCGAGTAGATGAACAGAATGTATAATAAAGACTGTCCCCATGTCGAGTATATATAGTAGAACAGAATATATAATAAGGACTGTTCCCATGTCGAGTAGATGAACAGAATGTATAATAAAGACTGTCCCCATGTCGAGTAGATATAGTAAAACAGAATGTATAATAAAGACTGTTCCCATGTCGAGTAGATATAGTAGAACAGAATGTATAATAAAGAATGCCCCCATGTCGAGTAGATGAACAGAATGTATAATAAAGACTGTCCCCATGTCGAGTATATATAGTAGAACAGAATGTATAATAAAGACTGTCCCCATGTCGAGTAGATGAACAGAATGTATAATAAAGACTGTCCCTATGTCGAGTAGATGAACAGAATGTATAATAAAGACTGTCCCCATGTCGAGTAGATGAACAGAATGTATAATAAAGGCTTTCCCCAAGTCGAGTAGATATAGTAAAACAGAATGTATAATAAAGACTGTCACCATGTCGAGTATATCAACAGAATGTATAATAAAGACTGTCCCCATGTCGAGTAGATGAACAGAATGTATAATAAAGACTGTCCCCATGTCGAGTAGATATAGTAGAACAGAATATATAATAAAGATTGTTCCCATGTCGAGTAGATATAGTAGAACAGAATGTATAATAAAGACTGTCCCCATGTCGAGTAGATATAGTAGAACAGAATGTATAATAAAGACTGTCCCCATGTCGAATAGATATAGTAGAACAGAATGTATAATAAAGACTGTACCCATGTCGAGTAAATATAGTAGAACAGAATGTATAATAAAGACTGTACCCATGTCGAGTAGATGAACAGAATGTATAATAAAGACTGTTCCCTTGTCGAGTAGATATAGTAGAACAGAATGTATAATAAAGATTGTTCCAATGTGGAGTAGATATAGTAGAACAGAATGTATAATAAAGACTGTCCCCATGTCGAGTAGATATAGTAGAACAGAATGTATAATAAAGACTGTCCCCATGTCGAGTAGATATAGTAGAACAGAATATATAATAAGGACTGTTCCCATGTCCAGTAGATATAGTAGAACAGAATGTATAATAAAGATTTTTCCCATGTTGAGTAGATATAGTAGAACAGAATGTATAATAAAGATTGTTCCCATGTTGAGTAGATATAGTAGTACAGAATGTATAATAAAGACTGTCCCTATGTCGAGTATATATAGTAGAACAGAATGTATAATAAAGAATGTCCCCATGTCAAGTAGATATAGTAGAACAGAATGTATAATAAAGACTGTCCCCATGTCGAGTAGATGAACAGAATGTATAATAAAGACTGTCCCCATGTCGAGTATATATAGTAGAACAGAATATATAATAAGGACTGTTCCCATGTCGAGTAGATGAACAGAATGTATAATAAAGACTGTCCCCATGTCGAGTAGATATAGTAAAACAGAATGTATAATAAAGACTGTTCCCATGTCGAGTAGATATAGTAGAACAGAATGTATAATAAAGAATGCCCCCATGTCGAGTAGATGAACAGAATGTATAATAAAGACTGTCCCCATGTCGAGTATATATAGTAGAACAGAATGTATAATAAAGACTGTCCCCATGTCGAGTAGATATAGTAGAACAGAATGTATAATAAAGACTGTCCCCATGTCGAGTAGATGCACAGAATGTATAATAAAGACTGTCCCCATGTCGAGTAGATGAACAGAATGTATAATAAAGACTGTCCCTATGTCGAGTAGATGAACAGAATGTATAATAAAGACTGTCCCCATGTCGAGTAGATGAACAGAATGTATAATAAAGGCTGTCCCCAAGTCGAGTAGATATAGTAAAACAGAATGTATAATAAAGACTGTCACCATGTCGAGTATATCAACAGAATGTATAATAAAGACTGTCCCCATGTCGAGTAGATGAACAGAATGTATAATAAAGACTGTCCCCATGTCGAGTAGATATAGTAGAACAGAATATATAATAAAGATTGTTCCCATGTCGAGTAGATATAGTAGAACAGAATGTATAATAAAGACTGTCCCCATTTCGAGTAGATATAGTAGAACAGAATGTATAATAAAGACTGTCCCCATGTCGAATAGATATAGTAGAACAGAATGTATAATAAAGACTGTACCCATGTCGAGTAAATATAGTAGAACAGAATGTATAATAAAGACTGTACCCATGTCGAGTAGATGAACAGAATGTTTAATAAAGACTGTTCCCTTGTCGAGTAGATATAGTAGAACAGAATGTATAATAAAGATTGTTCCAATGTGGAGTAGAAATAGTAGAACAGAATGTATAATAAAGACTGTCCCCATGTCGAGTAGATATAGTAGAACAGAATGTATAATAAAGACTGTCCCCATGTCGAGTAGATATAGTAGAACAGAATATATAATAAGGACTGTTCCCATGTCCAGTAGATATAGTAGAACAGAATGTATAATAAAGATTTTTCCCATGTTGACTAGATATAGTAGAACAGAATGTATAATAAATATTGTTCCCATGTTGAGTAGATATAGTAGTACAGAATGTATAATAAAGACTGTCCCTATGTCGAGTATATATAGTAGAACAGAATGTATAATAAAGAATGTCCCCATGTCAAGTAGATATAGTAGAACAGAATGTATAATAAAGACTGTCCCCATGTCGAGTAGATGAACAGAATGTATAATAAAGACTGTCCCCATGTCGAGTATATATAGTAGAACAGAATATATAATAAGGACTGTTCCCATGTCGAGTAGATGAACAGAATGTATAATAAAGACTGTCCCCATGTCGAGTAGATATAGTAAAACAGAATGTATAATAAAGACTGTTCCCATGTCGAGTAGATGTAGTAGAACAGAATGTATAATAAAGAATGCCCCCATGTCGAGTAGATGAACAGAATGTATAATAAAGACTGTCCCCATGTCGAGTATATATAGTAGAACAGAATGTATAATAAAGACTGTCCCCATGTCGAGTAGATGAACAGAATGTATAATAAAGACTGTCCCTATGTCGAGTAGATGAACAGAATGTATAATAAAGACTGTCCCCATGTCGAGTAGATGAACAGAATGTATAATAAAGGCTTTCCCCAAGTCGAGTAGATATAGTAAAACAGAATGTATAATAAAGACTGTCACCATGTCGAGTATATCAACAGAATGTATAATAAAGACTGTCCCCATGTCGAGTAGATGAACAGAATGTATAATAAAGACTGTCCCCATGTCGAGTAGATATAGTAGAACAGAATATATAATAAAGATTGTTCCCATGTCGAGTAGATATAGTAGAACAGAATGTATAATAAAGACTGTCCCCATGTCGAGTAGATATAGTAGAACAGAATGTATAATAAAGACTGTCCCCATGTCGAATAGATATAGTAGAACAGAATGTATAATAAAGACTGTACCCATGTCGAGTAAATATAGTAGAACAGAATGTATAATAAAGACTGTACCCATGTCGAGTAGATGAACAGAATGTATAATAAAGACTGTTCCCTTGTCGAGTAGATATAGTAGAACAGAATGTATAATAAAGATTGTTCCAATGTGGAGTAGATATAGTAGAACAGAATGTATAATAAAGACTGTCCCCATGTCGAGTAGATATAGTAGAACAGAATGTATAATAAAGACTGTCCCCATGTCGAGTAGATATAGTAGAACAGAATATATAATAAGGACTGTTCCCATGTCCAGTAGATATAGTAGAACAGAATGTATAATAAAGATTTTTCCCATGTTGAGTAGATATAGTAGAACAGAATGTATAATAAAGATTGTTCCCATGTTGAGTAGATATAGTAGTACAGAATGTATAATAAAGACTGTCCCTATGTCGAGTATATATAGTAGAACAGAATGTATAATAAAGAATGTCCCCATGTCAAGTAGATATAGTAGAACAGAATGTATAATAAAGACTGTCCCCATGTCGAGTAGATGAACAGAATGTATAATAAAGACTGTCCCCATGTCGAGTATATATAGTAGAACAGAATATATAATAAGGACTGTTCCCATGTCGAGTAGATGAACAGAATGTATAATAAAGACTGTCCCCATGTCGAGTAGATATAGTAAAACAGAATGTATAATAAAGACTGTTCCCATGTCGAGTAGATATAGTAGAACAGAATGTATAATAAAGAATGCCCCCATGTCGAGTAGATGAACAGAATGTATAATAAAGACTGTCCCCATGTCGAGTATATATAGTAGAACAGAATGTATAATAAAGACTGTCCCCATGTCGAGTAGATATAGTAGAACAGAATGTATAATAAAGAATGCCCCCATGTCGAGTAGATGAACAGAATGTATAATAAAGACTGTCCCCATGTCGAGTAGATATAGTAGAACAGAATGTATAATAAAGACTGTCCCCATGTCGAGTAGATATAGTAGAACAGAATGTATAATAAAGACTGTCCCCACGTCGAGTAGATATAGTAGAACAGAATGTATAATAAAGATTGTCCCTATGTCGAGTAGATGAACAGAATGTATAATAAAACTGTCCCCATGTCGAGTATAAATAGTAGAACAGATTGTATAATAAAGACTGTCCCCATGTCGAGTATATATAGTAGAACAGAATGTATAATAAAGACTGTCCCATGTCGAGTAGATGAACAGAATGTATAATCCATATCGGAACGTATATAAGTGCAATAATTTTGGTGTGCCAAATTTTCGACACATTTCGACAACTTATGCCTCTTCAGTGATGATCAGGACTTAAGCTATGGAAATCGACCATATATTAAACTGAGGAGCAAAGTCATTACCAAATGGACATAAAAGTAAGGGCCTAAGAACCCAATTCAAGGACAAAGCTATGCATAAAGCAGATGCCTCTTAGTTATAGAAAAAGTTACAATTTGAAGTATATACGTCGGACCATCACAGAAACACTGAAAACTTGGTTTCGGACACCCTCGGGTACTAACAGTCAACAAGCATGGTTAGGGACTCAGTGGTAATAATCAATATCAGTACATTTATACGTGTATCCTATCTATTCAATACCTCCAATAGCGGCCACAGAAAATATCTGTGAGAAAATTAATATAGAATATGAATAAATGAAACCTTTGGAAAGGTAAGTCCAAGGTCTTAGTTCAGGTCGAGTTAAATACATAAATAATATACATGTGCAATATAAAATATCTGTCTGTATCTGTTCATTATAACGAGTAAACTTAAAGGAGACCAAAAAAAAAAAATCCCAGACCAACAAAGCCCTTTCTCCCGGAAACTATGAAACTGTCATTTAAAATGCAATTTGTGTAATTAATAGGAGATTTAATTGATCTTACAAATTAAGTATTTAAATCCCTTCTTTGTTCTGTGTCACATAGCAATGTAAAACTTTTTCTGGTCCCACAACAAGTACCAGTGCAACACTGTGAAATAAAATGAGACGTTTATCATATCCAATATTATGAAATAGGATGCACATTCAAATATATGTTACATAATACAGAAAGTGCTTCAGCGATTGTTCCAATATATACTAATATTTATGATAAACGTGAGGGTTTTGGATTTCCTATTGTAAATTTGCCTTACTTGGGTGGCGATGTCCCTCGACTCCCATCATATATATCTATATATCTCAATTAGTTCGATTTGTCAGAGGCTGCACCGATGTTTTGGACTTTCATAAACGAAATTTAAAATACTACTAAACTTTTAACTCAGGGTTACAGATATCACAAGCTAAGAAAAACATTCGGCAAATTCTTCAGATCATATTCAGAACTTCTATCTAAATTTGGAAATATTTCTTTTCAAAAGTATGTATCCAATGGAATTTCCCATCCTAATTTTTACGGCGATCTCGTATATAAACTAAGGAAAGTAAAAGGCTCCGATAACGTTATTTTATCATGTAATAAAATAGTCAAACGTCTTCTAAATAGACAATATGATATTGAGATCATCAAAAAGACTATAGGTCTTAGGTATTTGACCCCTCTACAGCCTTATGCAGACTTTAACTTAAACGTTGTACGCTGACTAACAGGGCGGTGGGGACTATATGACGGGCCTTGTCCAAACCTCTTTCAGAGGAGACATGGTCCTGAACCTCGTCCCCTCTGACTGTTAGTCGGGACTCCTACAGATCTAGGGTCTTAGCTCGCTTTCTATTGGCAGAGCACGGTTTATCATGTTGATGTCGCATATATTTTTATACCATTATGTGTTTTACAATACCTTACGTGTTTATATTTTTATGACCTCTCAATATGCGATACCTGTTGACCTTTGTTCTTTAAATGGAGGATTATTCATAAATTTTTAACTGTACGTCCTTTGATTGTTCTGCTGTTACGGTGAGTGGGAAGGTGGGCCCGTAAACCGGTTAACCACACCATTTGTTTGGCTTTTGTCAAATTAAATGACCGTCCTAAGTCGGTATCGTAATTGCACTACAATCAAATATTTTTGTAATGTGTTATATGTTCTAGTATATTATTTATATTCATGTATTGTATAGCTCCATGGTGACTTCTGCCACATAACTGAGCCAGTAACTCCTCTTTTTTCTTTCATTCTTATTTAACTGTAGGCAATTTTTGTATTATCGCAAAATGATAATTCAATATTCATGCTCATAATTATCCAAACAACATTTGTATATCATCTACTCCTTAATAAATCGTATTACTTAAGGCCGTAAAGATCTTGGTTTTGTAAAGGAACGATCTAATTCAAACAAGTAGTATTTAAAACTGGAGGCGAAATAATTATATATATTATCAGTATAAATGAATTAACATTTATAAGTAAAAAAAAAAACAACACATATCTAAACATATTGAAAATTACAATAATTGAATAATATAAGTAACAATAGCAGTATTTCAACAGTAAAAACACTTAAGTTTAGCAAAGTGTAGCTTAGTATTCCGATATTGCTATATAGTGGTTTTAAATAACGTAAACAAGCGAATGAAGCATCAGAAGACCGTCATTAATGCCTACAAACGACGTGTTGCGATTTTCTGTCGTTGAACTGTTAGTATGTTTTACTGTTCAAATCACTTTGAATTTATTTGGAGTAGATTTTATGTAAACGTTACTTTTCGTACCAAACGTTAGTCGGCGTGTAAACGGGTTTGACATTTGTTTCACTAATCCTTTCTCAGTGACTATTTCATTTTTATTTTTGCACATATTACTTGTATAACGCTAAGATGGCTTTCTAAATCAAAGAAACAAGTGACGCCGACTGTGTTAGAATAATGGAGTAAGCGTCCCTTCTTGCATGCAACACTCATTGCAAAAGTCCTGAAAACTCTTCAAATTTAGGAACTAAACATATATATATTTATGTATATTTCAATATCAAGATCACCATTACTGGTGATCTTGATATTGTTAAAAACACTAAATTAAGAGAACTTTTACTTAAAGGTCCAAAGTGCAGAGAACCCAGATCATTCACATGGAGCCAAAATTTTGAGAATATTATGAACTGCTGAGAGGAATATGCAACACGATGGGCAAAAAGAGAGGAAGTACAGGTCGACACTCTTTCGGAATGGATAAAATCTATTGCAGTACTGCTGAGATCAAAATTTTAAAAATTACAAGGTTCTGTAAACACCAGATTCGGATCTACTTTTTAAAGATCCTAATGTTGTCAGAGAACTTACCTTCCTCCAAGAACATTATATCATTACACCAGCAGATAAAGCATCTAATAATTATAAATTTACTTGTAAGAAATATTACTTTGACAGCCTAATGAAAGAATTAGGATTAAATTCAGCTCCAGGAAATCCTACTTATACTCTCACGAACTTTTCAGTTTCGGAAGTACTCGAGAATCATAAATCTGTCCTCAATACGTTTCGTATTGACAAAAATAAATTAAATTTAGAACTTCCATATTTGTACTGCATTCCAAAAATGCACAAAAATCCTAACAAACAACGCTATATCGCTGATTCCTCGAAGTGTTCCACAAAATCTGTATCGATGCTACTCACAAAAATACTATCAGAAATTAAATCTGGCCTTCATAGATATTGCGAAACAGTATATTCAAGAAATGTAATTAATCAAATGTGGATCCTTAAAAATTCGGAAGAGTTGTTAGAACATCTAAAATCAAAAAGTTTTACTAAAATTCACTCCATCAAGTCTTTTGACTTTTCGACTCTTTACTCAACAATCCCTCATCAGAACTTAAAAGACAGATTTGCGGAAATTATTCAAAATGCATTTACTAGTAAAAACGGAAGCCGCAAATTCAAATATACAGTAATAGGCCACGATAAAACTTACTTTGTGAGGGAAAATTCTGATTCCAAAAATAAATACACTGAAACAGCTGTCATCCAGATGTTGAACTTTCTTATCGATAACATTTTTGTGGTGTTTAGAGGTAAGGTTTATCAACAAATTGTCGGCATTCCAATGGGCACTAACTGTGCTCCGCTTCTGGCTGACATATTCCTTTACTCATACGAAGCTGAATTCATTCAGTCTTTGCTTTCGCAAGGAAAAAAACAATTGGCTCTTGGCTTCAATTTTACTTACAGATATATAGATGACTTGCTTTCAATTAATAATCCTTCATTCGCAGATTACCTTAGCATCATCTATCCAAGTGAACTGGAGGTCAAAGAAAACAGAGAGTAGTAATTCTACTTCGTATTTAGATATTATGTTGTCTTTCGACATTAATGGTCAATTGAACTCCTCACTCTATGACAAACGTGACGAATTCAATTTCGCTATCACAAACTTTCCTTTCATAAGTAGCAACATTCCATCATCGCCCGCATACGGCGTAGTCATATCTCAGTTAATACGTTATTCCAGAGCATGTTCACATTACAATGACTTTGTTCTGAGGGCTAGGCGACTTTCAGTTAAGCTGTTCAACCAGGGTTATATATGTGCTAGACTAGCAACGTCACTGAGGAAGTTCTACGGTAGTCACGAGACTCTTATTACTCCATATGATATCTCGTTATCCAGACTTTTAAATGATATTCTGGACTGAGACCGATTCCGATCATTTTACACAGATTCTATACTAGAAGGTTACCTACTTTGACTTTTCCATATATAAATACATATGGAATTTACACGATTTGACTCTTTCTACGTATATATATATACTGGGTATATGTGACGGATGTTGCTAGCAAGCAGGAGATGCTCACTCTCCCCGGGCACCTAATCTTACTCCATCACAGGGGTTCACATATGCTCTTCAAGTAGACATATTTTATTTTTCATTTTCACTGATTTTGTATGTCCTCTGGTTTCATGATTTTTGGACTTGTGTTTGGATTCATCCATCATCTTTACATTCAAGAACAGAGTACAAAAGTGGACATACACGGAACCTTGGAAACCAGAGGTGAGACCGGCCACAGGCAATGAGTAATCATCTTCTTGTGAATAGTTAATGAGCCGCGAATGTCAAAACAAATCGATATTACAAATCTGGCTTTTATATTATTATCATGGTTTAAACGATCACTCACTACTTAATTTTAACACTCACAAAAGGAATTAAATGAATACATTTGAAACATTTCTCTGTTTATAAATTATATACAATAGAAACGATGCATAGCAATGTTTGCAGAATTTATCATCACCATTATATGTACCTGGTTAATTACCTAGTATGTCAATTATTATATCAACGATTTGATTTTTAAAATGCAGTCTCCGCATAGTTACAATTTATTAGCTATTGATGGACGTGGATAAAAAGGGTTTACTCTGTCTGCATTTCCTCGATTTAGCATCGCGTAAGGGTATGGCACTTCTGTTGATGACAATTCATCCAGTCTGTCCATCTCATTATAGAATAAAATCTTTATGACGTATATACAAAATGAAGATATATAAATAGTGCCTCAAGATGATTATTACTACTACACGTGGAAAGTTGATCTACTTTAGTATTGACTGAATGTTGGATAAGTAATATACAGTAGAGAGTCCTCTTTTATGAATAATGTATACACATTACAAAACAGGTGAATGGAAAATAAAGAATAGAAAAGAATGAATGGAATAAATGAAGTATTGGAAAAAGGGGAGTAATACGTTCATCAAAATATAATTGAATATATTAATACGAACATTATGAACTTCTTTTAAAATAACCCGTTCTTAATAATTTCTTTAATTACAATTAAAGATCAACATACAATGATCTGACAAAGAATCTTTATGGGTCACCTGAACTTTATTGAGGAAAGTTTCCAAATTCAAAATTATGAACATTCGTTTTACCACAACGATTAAAAATATAAAATTTTACGATGAAAATGATTAATAAGCTTTGTCTCAATGTCATTCCACATGGTAGATCTTTAGCTATTCAAAACCATTTATCATCTATATAGTCTATCGTCACAAGGCTAGGGGTGTTAAAGATACTTTACTCGTGCGCCTCCACGTACCTTCTGAAGTATTGACATAAAAGACATGCAGTGAACTAAATGTCAAAGACTTTATGTCAACCATTGGATCAAACTTTTGTATACTTCCTTAACACAACTAAACACGATATTGATAATAGACACGTTTACAGAGTATGCAGGTTACCTTTACCTGTTTCTTGGTAAGTGACCATCCCGTAGCTGCAGCACAATTCTCTTCAAGCTGTTGAATGGACGTACATCCAATGATCACTGAGGGAACAATGTCCTTCTGTAACAACCATCGCAAAGCAACTTGGGACTCAGATTTATCTATAACATGGAAGTAAATTTACAAATCAAAATTAACGTCAGTTGGTCACGTGACAGATGTGATTTCGAGCTCCTGTACTTTGACAAAATTTAGGCATTTTAAAAATGTAAAATATGGTTACATCTTTCACGGAGATTGTAAATACTACAGTGCAAAAGACTTTAAAGCTGTGGAAAAATTTTGGTGCATTTTGAGTTTTTTTAAAGGTTGCTTATTTCCGATAGTGACCAGATGAACACATCTCACTTTCTTTGTGTCATTTCCTGGATAGCGTATACCTGTATACACAGTGTGGTTTGTGAAATCGAAATCATGGACAACGGTGGTAATGCAGTTATTTGAATAGAATTGCTAAAGCCAGTATATCTGAAAAACGAATGTACAGATCTATGACACGAATCATTTTTCAGCCGTAACGTGCCATTCCGCAGAAATAATTATTAAAGAAACAGTGAAGGGAGCCCCCTTTCCTGTGGACGATATTATGAAAATGTTGGAAAGCTTCAATGTAACATTCTCTAGCGCTCTAATATATGAAAACATCAGACATCCTGAAACAAGAAATATGACTTTCTTCCGAGAACTAGTCAGTGCGCAGATCAAATTTTTTATGTATCACTACGGTCAAACATCACCAAAACGTGTACCCATTTGCACAAATTGCTGGGACAACATCCATTACAAACAGGAATGAACAATTGACGATTGCTGCAAAGTCTGTAAGAATACAGGACACAAATCAGGTAAGGCAATGAGAAGTGGAGACGTTCCGAGGGATACATCCATTCAGTCGGCTACATCAGCTCTAGACGCAAAGAAGTTGGGCAGACAAGTTAGACAATCGGATAATAATATAGTTGAACAGGAGTTCGCAAATCAAAGAAAACTACCATCTACGCAGAGTCTACATTCGGCAATTCCGGGCATCGGGTCAAAACGAAAAACGCAGTTTACTAAATGCGATAAGTGTCCGGGACAAAACACCCTTGGTTCGATAATCTGGAATGTTGTGAACCACTATCGTCGTAAAACACGGTCATGGTCCACACTGCATTCTGAACATCGGAAAGACTCCCCGCGAGACTCTAAACGAGCGCAGCGAGAGTGGTGACGAAAGTGATTAAACGCTTACATGTGAAATATTAAGGTAGTCATAGTTTTGTTACAAGAAACATATTATGTTAAAAAAAACATGAATTTCAAAGTGTGAGTTGAAAAAAATATGTATTTACATTTGTATGTATGCACATGTGTGTATTTCAGTACATATATAAATAAGTTAAAAAAACATTAATATCTTTAAATAACAATTTATATACATATCCAAATTTTCATATTTGAAAGCAACCATAAATTAGATATTGTATCTATAAATGTGAGGATTAAATACTTATGACAAAAGGGTCAAGTTATATGACTGGATAACTGATATTAAGGTAGACATTATTTTGTTACAAGAAACCCATTATGTTTAAAAGCATGAATTAAAATACAATTCTTGATGGTTCGGTAATTCCTTTCACTGCTATTACATTCTGATTCTATTTTTAGCAGAGGCATGCCAATTTTATTTCGAAAAGACTTACCACTTGAAGTAGTAAATACGCACCGGAGAAAATCTTATTAAATTTGAAAATTGAAGATACTATTTTCACTGTTGTAAATATATATGTTCCTAATGTTAAAAAAAAGGAGATTGGGAATTTTCAAGAGAATGCTTGATTTTATAAATCGGTATGGCTTGTCTGAGAACAACATTATACTATGTGGAGATTTTGATTGTTGTTATGAACGGGAAAAAAATGTTTTCAAAACTAAAAGATATATTTTTCTTGACCTGAAAAATAAGTGGTTAGATATGCTTAGCGATTTACTGGAATATACCTGGTGTGACGCAGATAATGTTCCTAAAAGCAGAATCGATATTTATCAGTGTAAATTCTATATATGTGTATAATCAATAAATTAATAATTAGAAGTATACCAGGTACCTTTAATAATGGTACAAGCTTGACTGACCACAGATTACTGAAATTTCTTTAAAACTTAGCGACTTAAAAGAGTCCCTAGTTTTTATAAATTAAATGATTCATTTTTAGAAAATGAAGAATATAAGAAGGGAGTTAATTATATCATCGATAATGTAGACAGTGGTGGCAGTGCAATAGATACGTGGGAGACAATTCATTTTAAGAAAATGAAGAATATAAGAAGGGAGTTAATTATATCATTGATAATGTAGACAGTGGTGGCAGTGCAACTGATACTTGGGAGATTTTAATGATTAAAATAAAAGATTTTTCTATTTAAATATAAGGATTTTAGAAAAGAAAGTTTTTGATATTGAAAATTCACCCTCATCGAATATCGATTTGATAGAAAAAAGGAATTAGAGAACCAATTAGATAGAATACCAGGTCAAAATGTGCTCAGATTCGCTCGCGTGCAAAATCAGTTAATGAGGGGGGAAATCTAGGTATTTTTTTGTTTTAGAGAAGAAAAATCAGTCTGATAATGTTATCAGAGAGCTTGATACAGAAAATAGTATAGTATCATCTGATGATGATGCACTGAAGGAAATGTGTTTGTTTTAGCAGCAATTGTTTACATCTAAATATATAAAGGATATTGATATAGATATTTGTCTGTGGAAGTTGTATGTAATGTAAACGAAAATGACAAGATTATATATGACAGCTTTCATACCATTGATGACTGTAAAGAAGCTGTTTTAAATATGAAATGTAATAAATCTCCTGGGTTAGATGGTTCAACAGCAGAATTTTACAAATGTCTTTTGAGATTCATTAGATAAACTTTTTTATAAAATATTGAAAGAAATTTATATTAACAAAGAAATGGAGTTTATATATGTTATATATTTTTGTAGCCGAGATATTGGCAGTTATTTTAAAGAAAAATGAAAATATAAAAGGTTTCACGTGTAATATCATGAATAAAGAAATGAAAAATATCCAACATGCAGATGATTAAACAATGGTGTTAAAAGATATGAATTCATATAAAAAATACATTAGAAATCGTCAATCATTTTTGTTTACATGCTGGTTCAAAAGTGAATATAAAACTGCATGTACCATTGAAAGGTAAGTATAAAACAATTGAAGGAATAAATGTTACTGAAAAAGCTGTTAAATGTCTGGGGATATATACAGGACATGATAGGATAGAGTTTTATAACAAGAACTGAATGAAAATTTATCATAATACTGAAAAACTAGTCGAATCTTGGAAAAAACGTAAACTAGGTATATTTGGCAAATGCTGTGTAGTTTATACATTGGCTTTATCAAAATAAATATACATTGCCTCTGTATTTACATTTCAAGATAATGAATATATAAGAAAAATTAATAAACTAATTTATAATTTTATTTCGAACAAAAGGGACAGAATAAAAGAAATAGTGATATCGGTTCGATTTCCGATGGAGGCATCGGTACTGTTGACATAGAAACAAAATGCAGACTCTCAAGGCTTTATGTGTGTCTAGAATTGTAAATTCAAATTATTATTTGTATGATGATGTGAATGGTTTTTGTACAAATCACAATATTGGTATTGATTATTTACTGAAAAATGAAAATACTATTAGAGGATATACTTTAATTAGAAAATCAAGAAGTATTAGTATCTTTTAAAAAATGTACAAAAGAAATGTCATGTGACCAAATATCTTCGGACAACTTTTTACAGCAAACTTTGTGGAAGAATAAATACATACATTATGAAGGGAAATCACTTTGTTATTATAGATGGATTAAGAGTGGAATTTTAAAGTTTTATTTGATGACAATGGTAACTTAAATGATTAGAAAATATATCTACAATTATAACCAATAAATCTTACTACCTTTGTGAATATGGAACTTTATATAGTGTATTCAAAAGACTTATGAAAATTTTTAATTTTTGAAATGCCATTTTTTAAATATCAAATCGTCACACGTTTTCCTATTTCACAATGGCTTTCATTCGATTGATAAGCAGAAGTTCAAGTACTTCTACAAAAATATATTTAGGAAAAAATTTCAAAAACCTAGTTTTCAGAGATATTGTCTAAAGAATTTCTAATTAAAGATAAAAAAACTTTGGCAGAAAAGTTATTGCTCGAAAGTAAAAGATATATTTGACAAAAGTGTAGCGGAATTCAACTATATATTACTTAATAACATTTTACATAATAATTACATCGTAAGTAAATCGAACAAAGAAGTGCAAAAATATTGATCTGTATGCCTTACATATATAGAAATTCTAGCATTTGATATATGAATGTAGAAATGCGCTTAGCATATGTAAAACTGCAAGTGTTGTTATGAATTTCAATACAACTTGGAAATATATTAAACTTGTTTTTTACTATGAAAATAATCAAAAGATTAAAACGTTGAATAATTTTATTTCCTTTATTGCATATCACATTTATAAAAGGAAAATGTTTTGAAGGCTAGAAAAGATTTCAGAATCGGAATACAGCATTGCTTCCGAATGGAAAAATTCGTTGACTGTAATGTGCTCTACTATAGAATATAGTAACGTAGACATAAAACACAAATGTATTTGAAATTTTGTTTAATATGTTGTAAATATATTCCTTTTCTAAGAGTATTATTTTGTTGTCATCAACAACGCACTCTGACTCGAGGTACGTTGAAAATGTAAATAAGGGTTATATGATTCAGTAAAAAAACAAAAACAAAAACAAAAACAAAACAAAACTAAAACCAAAACAAAACTTCATGTAAGATTTTCGTTACTGAATTCATTGTGGAATCGGTTGAAAATTGCTATTTGCTATTTAAGATACTGGTTTCAAATGTAAGGATTAAAGCATCTCACTCAACCGTATGTCAGAAGTCACCACGAAATGCACTGTCAATGATGTGATAATTTGAAAAAAAAACATAAGAAGGTCACAAAAACTTTCGATTAAAGTGTTGTTGCTACTTAGGACGGTCAATTAATTGATGTCGTTTTCCGGTTTACGGATCCATATTCTCACTCACTACAAAAGCAGGACATTCAAGTATAATCAAACACAATTTGTAAAAAGAAATGTGTATTCCTATTTATAAATTACTTTGTTCTTTGCCAATTGTTTCAAGTCCATCTCTCATATTCCAATAGAACTCATTGTCGATTTCAGACCAGGCTGGTGCACTCTGTACGGCACGTTTTTCATTTTCTGCCACTGCTCCTATGCGACCTTGACTAGCATTGGGTGTCTGGTTCCGTTTGTACTTTCCAGTCAATAGACCACTGAAGCAAACAAGAAAACATACTCCACATCTGGCTACATGGTGATATACATGCACGAGTTATTTACATATCTTAACATAACCCAATGAAAGGGATGAACCCAGAAAGTCATTTTCAATATACATGAATGCAATAAAGTATACATTAATCTCAAATGAAAAAGAAACAGTAATATTACATGAAGTGAATACATAAAAGCGGTTTCATATTACAGAGATATAATAAAGGAAAATCAAAATATCTTTATTTGTTTCAGAAATGCAACATCGTACCCCTTCAAAGGACTCCATGGAATAATGCCGACACCTTCGTTCTTACAAACTTCGAATTCTTCGAGTTCGGGATGACGACATAATAAGTTGTATTGTTGCTGTAAATAGTCTTGCTTTTAAAATTAACGTTAATACCAAAGCAAATTGTAAATACTAATTCTAAAATCAAAACAAAGCAGCATTGGAATGTAAATCAACAAAAGTGTTAATATTTAGAATATATACAATGAATAACTAAATGTCCATGCAGAAAAGATTATGACCTTTTCAATCTATATAAGTGGAAAAGAAGGAATAGATGCGATATGTATGTATTTATCACAAAAGCCAATAAATACTTAATTAAAAGGGGTAAAATCGTTTCATGCATCATATGTATGTTTGCTAACCTGCAAGCTTATAATGGGACACAAACCCATATATTTCGAAACATCAATGAGCTTCTGTAACTGCCAGCCACAAACATTAGATACCCCAACATACCGGACTTTACCGTATCGCACTAAATCATTTAGTGATCTCATTGTCTCCTCTACAGGGACCGCAGGGTCCCATGCGTGAATCTATAAATGTACAACCGAAAGTATGTTTTAGTTCGCATACATAAATATAATCCAGTTTATAATGCAAAATCGTTCAATTTATATATTTTTCGATCTTATTTAGAAGAAGGGAGATTATTTAAAATGATAATGTGTGTACCTGATAAAGATCAATATAGTCAGTTTGTAGGCGCCTAAGACTTTCCTCACATCCTTGAATAATGTGACGTCGACTTAGACCTTGGTCATTTGGGAATTTACTCATAGTACCTCGTACCTTTGTGGCTAAAACAATGTCGTGACGCATTCCTCTGTATTTTAAAAGTATAAAGAGAGTGATATCAAAATGCATATTTCATGGAAACAGTGAATGTTCTGAAAAATATATTTGTAAACTGAAAATCAATGTCATTCAATCAGTAAGATAAAAACCAGTTTTTACATATTATGCAGAGTGTGTTTTTTCTATTCATGGAGAGATTGTTACATGTATTACTTTAATAGTGTATGTCAAGAAAATCAGTGAACGTACCTTTTTTCAAACCACTTTCCAATCATCTGTTCCGATTGGCCATAACAATAAATATCTGCAGTGTCTACAAAATTCCCACCCAATTCCACATAACGATCTAAAATTTTATGGGATTCTTCAATCTTTAGCTGTGTCGCTCCGGTAAATATCTGTACGTGTAAATTTTATCACTGTCTATTAGTGCACACAAATACACAATGAATTTTGTTACTAGCTTTTTAGCTAACATCAGCAAAGGAACAATGAAAACTTTAAATTCATTAGTTTAAATTAACTTACTATTGAGCCCGTTTCAATCTGACCGAAAGTCATTGTTCCAAGGCAGATGTTGGACACCTTTAATCCAGATTTTCCCAAATGATTGTACTCCATTTTCATCTAAAGTGATGTTTTCCTTCCTAAATATCAAGAATTTAGAAGAAAACTATACTCTATATTTATTTGTATTTCATACTAGTCATCTCATTTAAACATGTTTTTATATGTTTCGGCACAGACGCTTCTCATTTTGGCACGACCCACAATACCCCCGCCTCAAAGTTTTGATGTCTCAACACAATCATATCTTCATAACTGTAATTTTTCGGCAAAAACTTAATTTTTATGGTTTATAGTATCAATGTACCAATTGACTGATTCGTATCTTTAGCGATTTTGCTACCATAAATCCTGCTTGGAATGAAAAATCCCGATCTTCTGAGTGAATACTTGTGCCAGGTTCATCTTTTTGAATAATTACTTTATTTGAACATCTCTTGACAATTCAAAATTTTAAAAAATAAGTCAATGAATCAATTTATTCTTACCAAGGTTTAAACTATTTTCAGCAAGCACATTTTCTGCGGACTGAGGGGTAAATTCAATTAAGGCAAGTTTTGAAAATGAAAAACCTTTTGTTTCTGGTTTGTTGAAAGAAAAAAAAAGAGTTACTGGCTCAGTTATGTGGTGGCAGAAGTCACCATGGAGTCACACAATACATGAATATAAATAATAAACTACCACATATAACACATTACAAAAATATTTGATTGTAGTGCAATAACGATACCGACTTAGGACGTTCAATTAATTTGACAAAAGCCAAACAAATGGTATGGTTAACCGGTTTACGGGCAGAACAATCAAAGGACGTACATGTTAAAAATTTATAAATAATCCTCCACGTAAAGAAGAAGGGTCAACAGGTATCGCATATTGAGAGGTCATAAAAATATAAACACGTAAGGTATTGTAAAACACATAATGATATAATAATATATGCGACATCAACATGATAAATTCTGCCAGTCTGAAAGCGAGCTAAGACCCAAGATCTGTAGGAGTCCCGACTAACAGTCAGCGGGGACGAGTATGCAAAGACACTTTCAAATGTTTTATGTCATAAAACATCTCAGTTTTTAATTAACTCGTAGCCCTATTGAAAACTAATTACTTTTTTGATACATTATGGATGCCCGCAGTATTTTATGTTGAATAACTGTGGTGAGATACTACAGCGAATTACACACAGTGTTTACCTAATATTGACTTTCTACATGATTAAAATGGCAGTACGAAGGCATTTATCCATTTGGTATTCAAAGAAGTGATGTCTGAAAAGGTGAAACAAGATATTCTATGTCTATCAAATGTCGGCGAGGAGGTATATAAAAATTCAAAAAGGAAAATATATTGTCCGAAGAAATTCTTTTGTGGGCACCTATGGAGAGAGGAAAACTTCAGGTATGGATTTCTAGCGGAAAGAAAATGCGTTACAGTGACCAACGGCAAAGTTTTGGAGTTAAAAGAATACCGAAACCTCTCTACAAGAATTCTTATCGTAAACCGGTTAACCACACCAATTGAATGACGTTTGTTACTTCAGGTGACCTTCCTAAGTTGGTATCTAAACCGCAGCACAATCGAATATTTTTGTAATGTTTTTCAGTGTATATTCTACTGTTATCATGTTTTGTGTGCATATCCTTGGTGATTTTTGTCATACAACTTTGTCAGATGTCTTCTGTTTTTTCTTTTATCCCTGCGCGATCTCGGCCAGAAATCAAAGTCGTGGTCAGCACTTACGAACTTTTCCTAATTCCGCGGTCACTTTTCAACAAATATGAGTCGTCATTGCATACGTCGAAAACCCAGCTTATACCTATTATCTAAAGCCAAGGACAATGTTGTATGACTAGCCTGCAAGAAAATACATCTTCTTGGGTTAAGGCATTCCATGAATTTGGAATACGTTTAGGCAAACAAGTCCCAGTTGAATGCCACACAACTGATATATCGGATTTTACAAATGTACCGTTGACAAAGCTTTTGTGCCATGTTTCCACTAAGAATGAACTCACAATCTATCTTGAAAACCATCTTCTTCAGCATTACAATCTTAGTATCCTTCCAAAGTTACTTTTGTAACACCATGAATGTTGACCATCTTAGCGGTACCCAGGAAGAGGATGTTACTATATTCGGTCGATGCCACTCGTTCCAACGAAATCAGTATTTATTCTCCCGACACTGACGTATTTTTTCTTTGTCTTCGAAAGTTCTCGGAGTTAACATTCTTCTACACCGGAACAGGAAACAATTTCAGAAAAAAAAAAATCAGCATACCACTTAGAGTTAATAGTATGTCAATCCGAATAACACAGGCCCTACCTGTACTTTATGCTTTTTCTGGAGCTGATATAACTGGATCATTTTCTAGGAAAGCAGAGAAAACATCATGGAAAGAATTTTTGGACTACGATAGTGAAATAAAAGATGCATTTATCTAGCTTTGGAATGAACTCATAGACAACAACATCATGCAACATCTTAAATGCCTTATCTGTAAGATTAAGTTGCATGGAGCGATTATCAACGATGTAGGACACTTGAGATGACATTTGTTCCGGCAGCACCAAAACGAATCTAATAAAAACTGCCACCAAAACGGGCAGCTCTTCATGGCGCCATTAAAAGGACCAATTACTGGACAACCACTTGGAATTTATTATCTCCTACTAGGTTTGGATGGAAAGAGGAATGCAGTTTTATGCTGGAGATGACATCTTTGCCGCCTGTCCCGCTTGCTGTTATACAGCTGGTACGATGTAATTGCCTGATATATCTTTGTGGATGTGAGGGGGACGAGGATGGCTGCAACAACACCGTGATCAGATATATTATGGATAGCAGTGCCAATGATGAAGAAGTGCTAATCTATTTTAAAAGATTTCCGCATAATATTCAGGGCATATTAAAATGCATGAGTACTATTAGACTAGGCGTTTCATCTTCTACTACTCTCGGTTAAAGATACTATGACATACAGTTTAGCCTTAGACGTGAAAAAAATAACATATTTCATTGCGAAAATATTGCTGCAGAAATATGGTTCATTTAGGAGTATCTCCCTCATGCATAGCTCTGTCCTTAGATTGGTTCTTTGGTTCACATTTTTTCCAGTTTGGTTTTAACACTGCTCTTCAAATATTTACATATTACGAGAATTCCAATCATTCGACCATGAGCATCATTGATGAGACATTAGTTGTCGAAATGCGCATCTGGTGCACAAAATTATATGTGTTATATATGTACTATATTTATTATAACTACTAAGCCGGTTTTATGGATTGAGCCTTCCCCCATAGCCAGACCTCCCCCCCCCGGCGGTCCTACTCTAGAGTGAGACTTTCCGGGGTGGGGGGGGGGGTTCTCACTCTAGAGCAAGACTTCCCCCGTGGAAGGCTGGCTCTAAAACAGAAGCTCCCCCTGGGGGAAGTCTCACTCTACAACTAGCTACAGAGTGAGCGTTCCTCCATAGCCAGGCTTCCCCCCGGGAACAATATATTACGTAGTGTCCATGACATACTTTGTCGTTTTAACAATGTAGTTTCGTCGTGGTCACCTTTTTCTACCATTAACAGTGTAAGGATTAGTATTGTAACATCCTTCTTAAGAACGGACATGCTTTTATTGTCGTATTGAAATGACCTAATCGAGCATACCTCTGTGGCCTAGTGGTCGAGCGCTCGCCAGACGACCGCGATTTCACGGGTTCTAGCCCCTTTCAGGTCATGCCGGTGTCTGTCTTTCGGATGAGACAGTAAAAACCGATGTCCGGTGTCACGGCAGACGTGGCACGTTAAAGATCCCTCACTGCTGCGGGTGAGTCCGTTGCAAAGGCCCAAATTTGTGTATTCTTCATCAGTCAGATACCGTCACAAAAATACGCGTAATAATCGAAGTGTCACTGTTTGACGTCAAACAATAAACAAACTAACATCTGTATTTAAATACCGACGAGTCCATATACAGGTTATGCCAAGATCACAGCCACGGGCACCAGCCCGTGGCCACGGGTACAAATTTAGACATAAAGCAAGGCACACATTAAACCAACTGAACTTACCCCGGATCGAAAGATCGGTGGCATATTGTTTTTGTCCTATCTCTTTGTTTGCCTGTCTGTTTCTTTGTCTGTTGTCAATTTTAATCTTTGCCATAGCTTTTGAACAGTGAGAAATAGGGACTTCATATTTGGCATGCAAACTCAACAAATAAAACCCTTTCACATGACACCAAGGTCGATGACCTTGGAGTTTGGCCTACTTTTAGAGAAATTAAACTTAATCATAACTTTTGAATGACAGATAATTAATATGGCTTTATATCAAGATCAAACTTGTGGTCGGGAGACAATTGTGGTCGGTAGACCACATGTGTATTTAGCAATGGTATTTATTATACATCTACAAAAAAGTCTTAGGATGGGTACATAGGAATTTTCTACAAATTCAGAAGCACCGTCCGTCTCTCCATCTATCTGTGTGTCCGTCTGTCTGTATCTTTTGTCTATCTGCTGAACTGTTCAAATCGAGTCCGGGTCATTACTTCTTTATGCTATCTTGCATAATGATTATACTTCATGCATTTCTTATCCATGGTCCAAGAGTGTGTCATGAAATTACCAAGGTCATATTTGTGAGGTCAATGTCACATTGCACATATCATCAAACGTTGTGCATGTAATTTTACAACGATAACTTGTATTCGGATGAGACTTCACACAATAATTATCAATGACCAAATGATATATCTGGATATTCAACTTAATCAAGGTCTTATCTCGTAGGTCAAGTGTACAGTGCACATATAGTCAATATCCATGTCTGAGCTAGAATTTTACAATGTTGACTTGGATTTGGGTAATACTACACAAAATTATTGTCCTGGAACTAATGGTGTGTCATGACCTTAATCCAAGGTTTAATACCGGTATCTGCATCTGCATGGTCAAGTTCACAAACTCGTGTCTTTAACTTAGATTAGGATGATATTCCACGTGATTGGCCTTGTTGTTTATGCCCAAAGAGTGGGAAATGGCTTTGAACTAATGTTATACATCTAAAGTCAAGGTCGTAGTTGTAACTGTAAATTCATGTTTGAGCCTTCAATTTCACTGCTTCGTTTGATCTGAATAAAATTTCACACAACTGTTGTTGATACCGCAGGGATTATGACCTTAACCAAGATTGTATATAAGTCAATGTTACAGTGCATGCCATGGTCAAAATTGTGTCTGGATCATAACATTGATTTTTTGTATTCTGATACTTTACTCATTTAATTATGATCCCGTGATGTTGACCGTGAATTCAAGAAATGTATCAAAGGTCAATTCACAAAATTTCTCAGTTTTCCAGTGTAACCTACAGTCAATACTTGACTGCAATATTTAGTGTTGATACAGAGGTGGGGTATTTATTCCTCTAGTTGATATCAAGAATTACGTTGACAACACTGAATTCTATACAAGCGGAAAAAGATACACAAGTTTATTTTTGTTCGTTATAAATTTACTTGATTGGTTGATGGTTAGTTCACTGTTTGGGTCTGTCGATTATTTCATCATTACTGAATATCTATATATTTAAATTACTGAATATTTTTGTGTCCAATCACGGCGTTTGCGTTAAAACAAGAGTTCCCCACTCCCCACGCCGTTTCCTGATTTAATTCAGTAGCGTGTGTCTTTCAAATGCTTTAATATTTGGTTTCTCCTTAACATATAAGGGTCCATGAAATCCTGTATTATTTAGAAATACGGTTTCTGCATTGTAACATAATGATGTATTGTTAGCAAGGTTGTCAAAAGAAATTAACTTAGGTCGTATAATGGGTCCGTTTGATGCTCCACCATTTCAAAACTTTCATTGAAGTCTAATTGGCGTTCTGCCATGAAAAAAGAAGAACAAGGTGGTCGGAGGTTAATCACTAATTAATCTGCTCCTTATAGGAAAGGATCAATGAATTTATTGACCCTGAAATGTGTACTGTCAATTACTCGTCCTTTGACCCAGCAGTAACAATGGCTCAAATATTGGGTTCAAAGGCACAGTTAGCGAAAATGGATATTTCTAATGCATTTAGGTTATTGCCAGTTAGCCCAGAGGAGATTAGTCTTGTTGGATATAAATTCTTAATAAATACACTGTGAACAAATGTTTACCGATGGGTTGCGCAAAATCTTGTGCTTTATTTGAGAAATTTTCGAATTTTTTAAACCGGGCATTAGTATATCATACCAAGTTGTCAAGTATTCTTCACTATTTAGACATTTTTTTTTGTTTGCTAGAGCGAATAATACAAACACTTATGCATTACTAATGGATAACTTTTAACAAATGTGTAACAAACTAGGTGGACAAACGATGGAAAATAAATGAAGGTCCGACTACGTACATAGTACTTTGGGTTTAGAAAAAAGACTCTGTTAATTAGTCAATATTCATACAAAATGAGAAAGTGGTAGCTTTACAGGCAGAAATACAAGAAATTCGTCGGAAATCCTACATTGTATTAAAGTAAAATACGAAAGTAATTGATGTCACATGACTATGGCACTAACAACAATGTGCCACCGTGGACATTCACGAAACCCTGAAATGAAGAGGTGAGACCAGGTGCCCGGGAAGAGCGAGCGTCTCCTGTTTGACTGGTCACATTCACCGAGAATGCCGTAACATACACACGAAACAAATATAATTCAGCACTGTGTATATACATGAATGTAACAAACGCTGTATAGAAAGAAACTTTAGTCTTTAGCGGGCACTTTAGCATGATTTACATGTCGTATATATAGGTGGATGTCCGGTGATTCTAAACCCAATCATTTTATTCGGCTTTCGAAAGAAATACACAGTGACCTACAAATGTGGTTAAAGTAGTTCAAAGGTACTAAACAATGTCCAGTTTTAGAATCCTAAAAGAAATTATAATTCTATTTAGGTAGTTCAGGAGCAGTAGGATGCGGTGTAGTTTTTTCTATGTTGTCCACAAGAATGGAATAGAGGTGCATGTCAAGAAAGGACATAACTTTTATGAGAGTTTGTTCCTTTATTTTAGGTTTTCATTTATGGGCAGAGCCATTACAAAATAGGAAATTAATATCACACCCTATGGACATGTCAGACTAGCCTTTCAAACAATACACACAATGCCTATAGCAAGGCCGTTGATGCATTTAATAACTTCAGATTACAGTTTATACTGTTCATACAGTTCATCATGGTGGCCGCATATAGAAGAAGTAGTTAATTTTAAACTTTTGCAACATCAAAAAATTTAAGCACTTCCTAAATTATAAATATCAGCCTTGTATTACAACTTACAAATACATGGTCTAGCGAACCCCAAAAGATCCTTTATTGTTAAAAGGTTGGCAGCTTTAAAAGAATTAATCCCGCAAAAGTCACTAGGAACTCTATAAATTATCAGTTTTAATGAAAATTTTAAATGTGTTGCCACTTACTACATTCACTTTATCAAAATATGAGAATTTACTGTCCGCGTCTGCTATTACAATTGCATTTTTCGGCCTACTTCGTATCGGTGAAATAACAATAGCATCAAATAACACACAAAAATATTTTACATATTTCTGATTTGATAATTACTACAGACAATATCAAACTACACTTACGTTTTTCAAAAACGGACCAGTATGGTAAAGTTGTTGTTATTACAATTAGCAAATCATGGGAGTAAATAGTATGCTTCGAGTGAGTTCTAAAGGCTTTCTTATGGCTCAGATCTCAAGTGGATGGTCCTTTATTTATTCATAATAATAATAATAGTAAATCATTAACATAATATCAATCTTCGAGTATATTACACAAAGCACTGAGAGTTTTAGGCATTGAAACTAAAACGTTAAAATTTACCTTATTGGAATCAGGACAGCGACTCACATGTTATTATCAGGCATACCTGATCAAGAAATTCATATAACAGGGAGACCGCGCTCCGCTGCATATAAATATTACATAAGACTTGAGCTGGCTATATTTTAATACCAAAGATAATGTGAAATCTGCGTGTTGTTGCATAATTTTCCATGATTTTTTGTTCCTAGATTTTTAATGCCGTACGGTTTCAGTACTGCTTATAACTCTTGTGGATTCAATATAGACTGTGGAATCTTCACTCATTAAAATAGCCGAAGAGTTTGCTACGAATTCGCCACAATTTACAATAAAGTTAAAATTACGGCTGAAAAGATAAACATATACCGTAACATCGTTCAAAAATTTTAAACCGTGAATACTGTTACATGTACATATGCTCTGCATCCTATATCAGAGTACTGTGTAAGATATATATTGTACTTTATTTCACAGATTTGCATAAGGACGGTGTTGGACCAGGAAAGTTGTTCCATTGTAATGTGTCACAGGACAAAGAAAGTATGTCAATGCTGAGTCATTTATTATTTAATTACTGATTCTATAACAAAGAACTAGGGTCAGTAAGGGTTTAATTTTGCCCCACTTTGAAAACAAAGTTTTTGTTCTTTTTCTGAATGAAAATGTTGAATTTAGGTATTTGAGTACGTTTTCATGCTTTATTTCTCATATTTTATAAATCTGAGGTCAAAAGTTTGAATTTGGATGAAAAATCATAGATTTTGGAATCTAATCAAGGTAACACTTTATCTTAGGCATGGTGTCTATATACCCTGTTGGATTTGCTTCATAGTTAGTAGAAATTGTTATTATGGGAAGACGGTGTGTTATGACCTTGAGCTGAGGTTATACCTCCAAGGTCAAGTTCACAATATATTAGATGGGTAGAACTTGTCTGGGCCATAACTTTTTACAGCCTTCGTCGATTTTCATAATATATCAAAGAATTATTGCCCATGTCTCAATGTTGTGACATGACCTTAACGAAAGTCATCCCTCCAAGATAAAGGTCATAGTGCATGCGGTTGGTCAGATCTTTTTAAGCAGGTTATATTTAGATATTTGTTGCGTTTGAAATAATATAAGATCAATAAATTATGCTATGTTGGTGTTGCTCTTGTTAATGGAAAATCATGAATTTCTGGAAATAATCAGTAAAATGTATAAGAGTGAGGTCACAGGGGTCAAGATATGTATTGATAGAATGAGTTTAACGTATACAATTTTTAATGCAGAAGAATAAATGATAGTTCTTATGTATTATAACAACATGCATAAATCTCAGAAAAAATAAGCCTATTGGCAATGGTATTTTGGCAATGATTTTTTAATATACAAAGGAAACAACAGGAGCGAGATCAACGCCAGGCGCGGCATCCCTTCATACGGCAGCAAAATTCATGGTACTACATTGACCCTAACCTTTGACCTGTTGATTCCCAAGTAAATATGGATGGTCCTTAAGCCATATGTGAAGTATATACCCAATAGGGCCAAAACTGTGACTTCTAGAATGTCTTCATGGTTTTTCTATGATTACCTCTAATGACTTTAACCATTGGCATTTTAACCCCAAAATCAATGAGATCTTTCTCTCATTATATTTAAGTCATATGTGAAGTATCATCCCACTGGGGCCAAAACTGCGGCGTATAGGGCGTCTACGAGGTTTTGTTTCAGACACATTCACCCATGCATGCACCCACGACGGTATCATTACAATAATCCCTATTACAACGCTGTTGCGAGGGGAGGGGATTAAAACTACAGTCTATGGTTTTGAATAGGTCAAAGAATGATTATTAACGAGACGTGCATGTAAGATTGGCTGATGCGCAGTAGGAAAACAGGGACTACTATTTCAATGAATCAGGAGCTCTGATTGGATGGAATTATTTATCATCAATCTATAAATAAAGACTGACTGTGCGGTAAAATCACAAATTTTAACATAATTTCGCTAATATAAAGATGTTATGATCTAAAATAAAAGTTCTTTACATTTGAAATTTGGCAATTTGGTTTTTTTTTTTTTTTTTTTGGGGGGGGGGGGGTGGTAGGTGACCCTTTCCAGCAAGATTTTTTTTCGAAATCAAGGAAGATGATCTATAGTAAACTGTTAAACTTCTGATAGAGGAAGGTCTGACAAACGTTTTGATATATGGATTATATAACGCTATGATGCAGAAAGAAGTGTAAATCTTGCTGGAAGTTTGGTAATTTATCATGGGACCCTGTAGGAAAAGGAATTACTATGCTTTGACCTTCATCTGCTACACTCGAAATATTAAGAAGGAAAATAATACGGAAACTTTTAAACGCGATATTTCTAAAAAGATTTATTTAAAGGTTGGCCCCACAAATGTCCATTCAAAATATTTTGTAGTATGATTTGATTCTTTATTTCTCACAAATATGCGAAATTTGGTAAATGAACATTCATGGAGCCAATTCTAATTTTCCTTGTGAAACTAGAAATCTCGTTAATTTTTGATATTTTCTGCTATCATGCGCTATTTCATCGTCCTGTAGTACATGAATATAAATGTTTTTGACTATTCCTTGTTAGTAAATGACAATATAAGTCTAAAATATGTAAAATAAGAAAATAAAATCTTACAATTCTCAAAACATACTGAAAATATTTTGTAATATTGTTATAGCCATGCTTTAATGACAAAGGCAATTACAATTAGAGTTGTTCTATCGGACCAAATACTCCTCGCGGCAGTAGAGTTGAATAACAACAAATGTGTTCATAAACTAACAGTGAGTTTAGGTCAAGGCCATGATACACATTTATACCGTATATGAAAACCCTAACCTTCGCTATTAAAGAAATATAATCAATGAAAAAACAACGACTCCAGACAGGTTTATGTCTAGGGATATAACAAAGTCCAAAAATTAAACAGACATGTTCCTGTTGAAATATCATTCTTGCTGTCTAGCCTCACAACGACGAAAAAAACAATGCGGACACTTTCCTCTACAGACAGACATTATAAATCGAAATCTATAATATCAATAGAATCTATGAAAGATAAATGAAAAAAAATCCAGAAAAATTCACGTTTATGGAAAACACAAGGTCCTAAAATAAAAAACATGCATTACATATCCCAACGTGTATATTTTAGTTCACACCTTGTAATATGTCTTCATTTATTAGATCCAACAAGCATTCTGAAAGTATTACTAAAGCAATACATTTCACGTATCGTACGCATGCATTTTTAAAAGGCTGATAACATTCCTGGGATTATATTATGCATTGGCCAGTCATACTATAATTGATGGATAACATTTTCTTCACTACGTGCAAGTACTAGTAGCATACAACATGTAGTTGTGAAACATGTAGTTGTGAAACAATCAAACTGTAATAAATGTACACAACAAGAAGACGGCAAAAAGGAACAGGAAAATACAGTATGATGCAATACAACATTAACCTGATTAAAGTTTGACTTCCAGTTTCTGTGATTTTCTTATACATGTGATTTTTATACAGAGTTTTAAAAATCTTAACTGCACTATTGAATCTTTTCGTTAAGCAGAGTTACTTCCCATTCGGGACGGTATCTGACGTAAAACAATTATGACGTCATTAAATTCCTATGAAAACATCATTTATGGACTATCATTTCCCAGTGTTAGATCAGTATCCATAGAATATGATGACGTTATAATTCTTTTACGTCAGATACCGTCTCAAATGGGAAGTAACTCTGTGTAACGAAAAGACCGAATATACATGCGCGGATACAGAGGGGGGGGGGGGTTAGGGGGGTCTGAACCCCCCCTAGAATCCGAAAATTTTACCTAAAAAAGGTAATATTTGGGCATTTTAGGGGTTGGACCCCCCCCCCTCGTCTAAGAGAAAAATTTACCTTTTTTGGTTGGACCCCCTCTGACAAAAAATTCTGGATCCGCGCATGATATACATTAAATATCAGAATATATATATGTTATAATTTTGTGCACCAGATGCGCATTTCGACAACTTGTGGCTCTTCAGTGATACTTATGGCCAAATGATGGGAATCCTAATAATATATCAATATTCGCAGAGCAGTGTGAAAATCAGAGTAGCAGAATAAAGTGAGCAAATGACATTTAAGGACAGAGTATGCATTTGGGAAATGCTCCTGAGTTTTAGAGTTATCTATAAAGTTTCCCAACTGAAGATATTAAGTACATAATTCACGTCAACTCAAAAGAACGGAAAATTAGACTTATGATGCCCTCAGGTGCTATCAGTCATTGATGTTATGTAGTACTGATATTTATATGGTTAGGCAAACTATCGGTTGTGGTATCATTCGATGACGTGGTCGTACACAACATTTTTAGTAGATTTACTATTTGTGTCAATATCAATATTTTAACATTCCATTCTGTGTAAAACCATCTATTATCACACTGGTCATTTTGGTGAAAATGTTATTACAAAATAAATCGAAAAAAAGCATTTCGTCATATTCCACTACAAATTGAAACATAAAAAGAGTAAAATATGAAATAAAATGTAAAATTTTCCATCATATGGATACATCATAGGGATCATTTTCCCAATATGTGATGGTATACGTTGTGATTTAAGGGCTTTGTGTTTACTTACATGAATTGTACTTGTCACATGATCACTGTGTTAAAATATCCTAATTTTTAAGCACTCAAAATTATACACTGCCTCTGATTTAGGTATTAAAATAATAGGGACGGACAATATATGTTCACACATGACCTTTATGGTACCCCAACATGGAGATTATTATTATTATTATTATTATTATTATTATTATTATTATTATTATTATTATTATTATTATGGTTGTTGTTATTATTATCATTATTATTATTATTATTATTATTATTATTATTATTATTATTATTATTATTATTATTATCATCATCATCATTATCATCATCATTATTATTAACTCGGTCATGTGTATCTTGCTGAACTTGAAATCAACAGAAAGTCGAAAGAGAGTAAGCATTACATCTGTATCATACATAGACTTGCTCTTATCTACTTATCTACGTATCTCCCTTTGTGACAAAGCGACGATTTCAATTTCCATATCGCTAATTTTCCTTTCCTGCTTAGCAAAATCTCATCATTCGATTGTCTAAGTAATACTTATTTCTTTATATACTATGCCATAGCAAACTCTCCTTATGGTGTCCCTACCCTATGGTAATGTTCCTACACTCCCGTCATATGGAATTTACATTTCCCAATTGGTTCGATTTCCTAGAGCCTGTACAGAGGTTTTTAACATAAATACAAATCTACGAATTACTACGATACTTATGACTCAGGGCTACAGATACCATAAACTCAGAAGTACTCTCGGAATTTTCTATAGTTCTTATTCGAGCTTTTATCAAAATTCAAAAATATTGCTTCTCAAAATTATGTGTTCAAATGAATCTCCCATTCACATTTCTACGGTGATCTAGGAACTTAGACGGGTAAACAGGTCCGATGACTTCATCGCATCGGGTTATAAAATAGTCAAACGCCTCTGCCATCGCCATATGATCTTAAGATCATCACTAAGAAATCGTCACTGAGAAAGTTCCATGGACAGGATAAAATTCCCGTTTCCAGAATGTTGTGATGTTCTGGAACGCAGTCATGTATAGTGACGATTTTTTCTAGCAATATGACAATTTATCACCATGACTTTACAACCGAACATCGACGTTTCTTGGAAACCACTGCAACATGTGTAGCATGCAAGCTAGCAGGATACGTTTTCAATTCTTGCTGGAACTATTACCTGGTTTTTCAGTGTTTTAATTTGACATTAAATGTCAGGCATTCAGTAGTACTCTTAAGAATTTAGACTCCGATTGCTTTTTACCATTTCTTCGACAAAACGTCAATTATTTTAACCTCATTTTAGGTCCATATTTACAAGATTCTAGTAAAAGAAATGCTACTACCGATCGTGCTATATGTTGGATTTAAATAAAATAAACAAGCGACTCCAGCTTCAGAAAACCGTAAAGAATGCTTCCAAACGACGTGTCGCGACTTTGTGTCTCCTACTGTTCAAATTACTTTGGGTTTATTTGAAATAGATTTTGTGTGAACGTTACTTTTGTACCAAAAGTTTGTCGGCAAGTGAACGGGTTTGACATTTGTTTAACAATTTCATTCTCAGTGACAATATTATGTACTTGCACATATTCCTTTTCTAACGTTAAGATGACATTCCAAGTCAAACAAGCAATTGAAGGCAACTGTGTTAGAATAATGGTCGCAAGAATAATAGAGTAAGCATCTCCTCTTGCTTGCAACACCAATTGCAAAAGTCATGCAACAACTCTTCAAGTTCAAGAAGTAAATACATGACTACAAGAAGGCAACAAGGACACTAAATCAAATTATCTCATTCACACTATGATATACACATACATGTATGCGTTAGAATTTTGTACACCAGATGCGCATTTCGACAACTTATGTCTCTTCAGTCATGTAGACATATAATTTCAAATCAAGTATAGTCAAAAAGTTCAAGATGGTAAGTTTGTATGATCAGATCCAAAAATGTCGGTTAAGATTCTTGAAAGAGAATGCTATAAAAGAACAACGTACAGTAATAGAAGTAAACTATATCTCATAGTCCATGGAATAAAGGGAACAATATCGTGTTTAGTGTCATATTCAGACAAATGCGAACCCCAATAAAATCGAGGTGAGACCAGGTGCCCGGGAGGAGTAAGCGTCCCATGATTTCTTGCAACACCCGTCGCAAAAGTCCTGCAACAACCCTTCAAGTCAAGGAGGTAAATACATAAATATACACGCATGAACATCCGCAGGAGACAGGAACATGAAATCAAATTCTCTTTCAAGGCAAGAAATCCTACCTGCCTGGCATTCCGGTGTCGGAAACGCAGGTGAACAAATATGTATATAAATATATAATACGTATTATGGCAAATCAAGTATAGTCAAAAAGTTAAGATGGTTATTTTCTATGGTGAGGTCCAAAAATATCGGTTAACATTCTTGAAAGAGGAATCTGAAATTGCAATAGATCCCTATAACGACCATGGAACTTCCTCAGTGACAATTTCAAACGTTCCTCAATATATCCTTGTGAGAGTAGCTTCGAGACAAGAAGCCTCACTCTCAGGACGAAACTGTCGTATTTAGAGCATGCCCTAGTATAGCGAATAAGTTGTGAAATGAAGACGCCATATGCGGGAGAGGAAGGTGGTATGTTGCTACTCAGAAAACGGAAGTAGGTAATAATGAAATTGAAATCGTCACGTTTGTCATAGAGAGAGGTTAATAATGAAACATCGTCACTAATTGATAGCAGTATATCGAGGTATGAAGCAGAAGATGCGCTCTGTGTAGTATCTTTTATCTCGAGTTCCTTTGGATATATGATGTTGAGTTGATCTTCAAATACAGGGTTGTGTTAATCGACAAAACATCATCGATGTATCTTTATGTAAAGTGGAACCGAGATGCTAATTGTTTATTACCGTTAAAGAGCAGAGAATGTATGACTTTTGTTTCGTAAGAGTACAAAAATATGTCGGCCAGAATAGGCGCACAATTAGTACCCATAGGAATGCCAACAATCTGTTGGAACACTTTCCCAACAAATATCACAAAAATGTTATCTATAAGAAATTCTAACATTTGGATGATCTCTTTTTCTGTATACTTGCTGCTGGAATCAGACTATTCCTTTACAAAATATGTGTAGTTGTGGCCTAAAACGAGATATTTATACCTGCGAATTCCCCCTTTTTGTTAAACAAGGCGTTTTGAATAATTGATGTTATTCTGTTCTTTAGTTTTTTATGAGGAATGGTTGTATAAAGAGTCGAAAAGTCAAAAGATTTGATGCTAGTGACATTGTTGAAAATAGGAGATTTTCAGTGCTCTGGAAGTTCCTTGGAATTCTTTAGGATCCACATCTGATCGATTCCGCTTCTCCAGTGAGCGGTAGAGCAGTATTTCTGAAGACCATATTTGATTTCTCTTAGAATTTTGGTGATTAACATGGAAAGAGGCTTGTGGAACACTTGAAAGATGCAGCTATGAAGCGATGCTTATATGGAGTTTTATGCATCTTCGGAATCCAAAAAAGGTATGGTAGCGCGAGATCAGATTCATTTGTAGTAATACCGAATGAACTGATAACTGACTTTTGATTATCCAATACCTCTGAAGGAAACAGATTTATTATTGTATAAGTTGGATTACCAGGCGTTGAATGAAGACCAAGCTCTTCTATAGACATTTAATATAATATGCCTTACATACGAACGTGTAATTGTTAGCTGCCTTGTCCGCAGGAACAATAATGAAATTATCGTGAAGTTGAGAAAGTTCTCTAACGACACTGGAGTCACGAAATATAGAACAATATTTGTTCTGACGTAGTCCTCTAAATTTTTTCTTTAGCAGACTTCTGATCGACTTCAGCCATTCAGAAAGAGTGTCTAATTCAACCTTTTCTCTCTTAGCCCAACGTCTGGCATACTCTTCACATAAGTTCATAATAATATCAAATTTTTGACGCCATGTAAATGAATGTGGCTCTCTATATTTTGGGCTTTTACTTAAAAGATCTCTAAGTTTTTCATTGCGAACAATATGGAGATCTCCTATCACATCATGACCACATGGATTATATTTAAACTCAGAAGAGGAACAAAAACACTCTATAGGGTTATGAAAGTCTTTCAGGTATACACATTTCAAATTTTCTTTAAAGTTAAAGATTTTAAAAGCAACTGTTGGTGTATATTTATAGGAAAGAAAAAAGAGGAGTTACCGGCTTAGTTATGTGGCAGAAGTCACCACGGAGCTATACAATACATGAATATAAATAATATAATAGAACATTTAACACATTACAAAAATATTTGATTGTAGTGCAATTACGATACCGACTTAGGACGGTCATTTAATTTGACAAAAGCCAAACAAATGGTGTGGTTAACCGGTTTATGGGCCCACCTTCCCACTCACCGTAACAGCAGAACAATCAAAAGACGTACATTTAAAAATTTATAAATAATCCTCCATGTAAAGAACAAGGGTCAACAGGTATCGCATATTGAGAGGTCATAAAAATATAAACACGTAAGGTATTGTAAAACACATAATAGTATAAAAATATATGCGACATCAACATGATAAACCGTGCTCTGCCAGTCTGAAAGCGAGCTAAGACCCTAGATCTGTAGGAGTCCCGACTAACAGTCAGAGGGGACGAGGTTCAGGACCATGTCTCCTCTGAAAGAGGTTTGGACAAGGCCCGTCATATAGTCCCCAGCGCCCTGTTAGTCAGCGTGCAACGTTCAAGTAAAAGTCTGCATAAGGCTGTAGAGGGGCCAAATACAAGACCTATAGTCTTTTTGTTGATCTCAATATTATATTGTCTATTTAGGAGACGTTTGACTATTTTATTACATGATAAAATAACGTTATCGGAGCCTTTTACTTTCCTTAGTTTATATACGAGATCACCGTAAAAATTAGGATGGGAAATTCCATTGGATACATACTGTTGAAAAGAAATATTTCCAAATTTAGATAGAAGTTCTGAATAAGATCTGAAGAATTTGCCGAATGTTTTTCTTAGCTTGTGATATCTGTAACCCTGAGTTAAAAGTTTAGTAGTAATTTGTAAATTTCGTTTATGAAAGTCCAAAACATCGGTGCAGCCCCTGACAAATCGAACTAATTGAGATATATAGATACCATATAATGGGAGTCGAGGGACATCGCCATCCAAGTAAGGGAAATTTACAATAGGAAATCCAAAATCCTCACGTTTATCATAAATATTAGTATATATTAGGTTGTTGATAATTTTGATGTTTAAATCTAAGAAAGGTGTAGATTTATCTCAAGTATTAGCTTTATTCAGTGTGAGCTCTGGTGGATATATTTCTGATATAAATTGTTCGAATTCAGGGTTGTCGATCACCAAAATGTCATCCAGATATCTGCAAGTATTATTAATTTGTCAATGAGGTCAAAACGTTTTGATTTTTGAATAGAAACCATAAAATCCCTCTCATAACAATAAAGAAATAAATCTGCTATCAGAGGCGCGCAGTTAGTACCCATAGGAATCCCAACTATTTGTTGATATATCTTGCCATCAAATTGCACAAAAATATTATTCATGAGAAAATCTAGTGCTTTACATAATTCCTTGCAAGTCCAGTATTTATATGAAATATATTGTTTGTTGGAAAAGAATCCAGAGTTATTGGAAGTACATATGTATGTTTTAGATTCTCTGTGAAAACACCATTGTATAAGAGACAGCAACTTGCTTTTAATCAAATCATGAGGCAGAGATGTATAAAGTGTAGAAAAATCAAATGTAGAAATTTGAGTCGCTTTGAAATTTAGCGAAAGAAGTTTGTCTATAACTTCATGAGAATTTTTAATCGACCAAAAGTAATTGATGTTACTATTATGAAATGCGACATCACAATATTTGATAATATGATCTTTTATAGCAGTTAGAGCAGACGTAATATGTTTCGATAGTACCGTAGTTGAGCAATGGCTAGAATTAGATATGAAACGTGATTTATATGGACTTTTATGTAGTTTTGGGAGCCAATACATGGTTGGTAGATCAGATTTATCAGTTTTAATTTTGAAGTCGGACATGGTCATGAGGTGATCGTGCAAGGTGCTCTCTTTTGAGGTAGGGCTTTCCACATATGTATGAGTGGAGTTTAATTCGTTTTTAAGTACTTTTGCGAAATACAAGGCGATTTTGAAGTACGGAGGAATATTATCTTTAACAGACTTATGATTTAAAATATCACTTAAATTAAGTGCGTCAATACCCTTATTTGCAAAAAAAAAATATTTTAAGAAAGGGGCGCTTCTCGTTGCCGTCTACAGGACTACAGGAATGAACAGCTTGAAATAGTCTGTTACTGGAGATGTCTAAGATAATACATAGGAGTCGATATTCTGGAGTGCCAGATGTAAGTTTCTTGTGGATTCGTACAACTCATGTAGTGTTTGTAAAGGTGGCGAATAAAGCTTAGTACGAATATAATGAGGACCTAAAATTGGATTGATAAATGGTAAAAGGCCATCGAAGGAGATGTTATGGCTCTTGATGTAGTATCAAACAAACGCATGGCACTTAGTGACCGACATCCAGGACTTGTAAGATTTCCAATACTATCAATATGGTCATTACAGCCATATGGTGCAGCTGTTCGTAATTGTCGTATCCAGGTATCCTCCCTTTTCCTTCTAAGGTAAGTGCTAAGATTTCGGTTGTTGGTAGGATGGTATATTTTCTCTAAAAAAACGTACTTTCATCGACAGTATGGAATGATCTGGTTGGTTGAAATGGCGATAAAGAAGTTGATTCCCCTATTATTTATACTGAATCTATGCCCATACATTCTACTCCGGAGTTGGCCTTTGGTTTCGCCGACATATATCAATCCATACAATGTACACTCAATGCCATAAATTTACTAAATGACTTACAGGAAAGGTTATCGAAACTATGAGTAGAAAAAGAACGTTTCGTAAGATTACTTGAAAATGTGCTGTCAGTCAGAAGGATACAACATGTTTTACACTTTTTGTCTCCGCACTTAGAAATAACACAATCGTTAGGATCAAACTGGTGATCTTTCATAATGACGACAACTTTAATTTAACAAGGTTTCATATAAATGAAACTGTCGGAATTTTGGTACCATAATTTGTTGTCTTCACTAACGATATAAGTCAATTTCGAGATGTCTCGTAGGACGACTTTGGGGACACCTATTGTATCTATTTCATCCGTGTCCTTGGATGTAATATTCTGGCACCTTTCTATAGTGGGCGACGTACCAGCCACTTTGTTACTTCTTGTATCAGACATTCATAAAATATTGCTGCCCGACAAGTGTCCTCGGGAACAATTTGTCCACCAGCAGAGGCACATGGACAGTGGTTAAAATACATAGAACCATGGAAACCATACGTGAGACCAGACGCAGGCAATAAGTAATCGTCTTCTTGTGAATAGCACACGAGCCACGAATGCTAAAACAAACTGATATTAGAAAACTACCTTTATTCTATCATTATATTATAGATGACCTCAACCATAGATATTAGACGATATATATGTATAATTTTGTGCATACGTTTTGTTATTTATTTAACACACTCATAAAAGGAATAAAATTAATACAGTTTGATACTTTTCTCCAATTATACATTATTAACAATAGAAACGATGTATCTCAATGTTCGCAGTAATTATCATGTCCATTATAAGTATCAGTTTGATCACCTATTATGTCAATATTTACATCAACGATTGGATTTCAAAAATGCAGTCTCCGCATAATTACAATTTATTAGCTATTGATGCATGTGGATGAAAAGGGTTTAATCTATTTGCATTTCCTCGATTTATCATCTCGTAAGGGTATGGAACTTCTGTTGATGACAATTCATCCAGTTTGTCCATCTGATTAAAGACAAAAACAATCTATATGACGTATAAACAAAATGAAGATAATAATATAAATCGTGCTTCATGCTCAAGAAGATTATCACTACTACTCGTGGAAAGTTGATCTACTTTAGTATTGACTGAATGTGAGATAAGTAATATACCGTAGAGAGTCCTCTTTTATGAACAATGCATACAAATGTACAAAAGAGATGAATAGAAAGGAAAGAATTAAATGAAAGAATGGAGCATTGAAAGAAGGCAAATAATATATTTATCAAAATATTATATAATAACGAATAAATAAATAAATACAAATATTATGAAGTTTCTTTAAAAAAAAAAAAACTGCTGATTTATTTGATTACAAGATCAATATACAATAGTCTGATCAAGAATCGTCATGGATCACATGAACTTTATGAAGGAGGGTTTTAGGTTTAACTAGAAGATCTAACGCCCTTCTAAATTTTGCACACTCATTTTACCACAATAAAAATGTTAAATGATAAACACTTTACAGAGAATGCAGGTATCCTTTACCTGTTCCTTGGTAAGTGACCATCCCGTAGCTGCAGCACAGTTCTGTTCAAGCTGTTGAATGGATGTACATCCAATGATCACTGAGGGAACAATGTCCTTCTGTAACAACCATCGCAAAGCAACCTGGGACTCAGATTTATCTACAGAATGAAAGTAAGCAAAATTAATTTCACGTCAGATTCGTTAAAATTAATTCATAAAGGAATCGGTTGAAAAATTTCTACTTTCTAATTAAGATACTAGTTTCAAAAGAAAAGATTACAGAATCTCACTCAGACGTATGGCAGTATGGCAATAGTCACCATGGAAATGCACTGTTAGTAATGTAATCATTAAAACAACCACACACATAAGAACGCCACAAAAACATTTGATTAAAGTGTGGTTGCGATACGGACAGTCAAGTAATATAACAGTAGTCAATAAATTGGCTTTACCGGTTTACGGGCCCACCTTCTCACACACCGCAAAAATAGTGTAAAGAAAGGACATCAAAGTATAATGAAACTCAATTTGTAGAAAAAAAATTTCATGCTTTATGTGATTATGCATTACAACGCAGTATCTATATGTTATATTACCATGTTCTTTGCCAATTGTTTCAAGTCCATCTCTCATATTCCAATAGAAGTCATTATCGAATTTAGACCAGGCTGGGGCACTCTGTAATGCAAGTTTTTCATTTTGTGCCACTGCTCCTACACGACCTTGACTAGCATTGGGTGTCTGGTCCCGTTTGTATTTTCCAGTCAATAGACCACTAAAGCAAAAGAAACATACTCCACATCCGACTTCATTGTGATAAAACATGCACATATTATTTATATATTTTAACAGAACCCAATGAAACGGAAGAATTCAAAAATTCGCTTTTAATACTAGTATATACGATAATGTAAACATTAACCTAACTTGAAAAAAAGAAACAGTAGCATTACATAAAATGAATACATAAAAGCAGTTTCATATTACAAAAATATAAAAAAGAAAATAAAATAATAATAATAATTATAAGATTTATCTTGATCTTTATTACCCCTTCAAAGGACTCCATGGAATAATGCCAACACCTTCGTTCTTACAAACTTGGAATTCTTCGAGTTCAGGATGACGACATAATAAGTTGTATTGTTGCTGTAAATAGTCTTGCTTTTAGAATTCATGTTAATACTAAAGCAAATTTCAAACTCTAATTTTAATAGCACTGGAATGTAAATCGACAATTTTTTTAATATTTACAATAAATGCATGTAAGTAAATGTTCATTAAAGCTGAGCTTCGACTATTTAAACATTGATGACGTAATAAAAAAGTTTGGCGAACGGAAATTGCCAGAAATAGATCTGGCAATCTCAGTTCCCCACTAGATATAAACTATAGTGACCTGGTGACGTATGTATGGCCTATTATTTATATTTGTTTACAAAACAATTTATTACATCACCCATGTTTAAATAATCGGAGCTCAGCTTTAAGTGGGGACTTTGACATTTTCAGTCTATATAAGCGGGAAAGCAGCTATAGACGCGATATGTATATGTTCATCATAAAGGACAATAAATATTTAAGTACCAAGAGTAACACCTAGGATGGCATAATACGCCCGCTGCTTAGTTTGAAGGGATGAAATTTTAAAGTATGGAAACATTCCCCCTTTGCCTATTATTCAAGACCTCAAGATGGCACATGTTTTGGCCATAAAGTATTCATGAAAGCAGTAAGAAGTTATGGCAAATAGAAGAATTTAACCCTATATAAAAGATACAAGAGTACAGATTGAAGGTTGATTGGTGTTTTACGTCGCTTTCAACATTATTTCAGTTATATCGCGACATGGAAGCAGGAGATTACCAACCTCTTAAACATAGTGGCGCAACCCGGAAATCGAACCAGGATCGTCGGCGTCGCAAGCCAAGCGCTTAACCACTACACCACGCCTGTCCCTTACAAGAGTACAGAAGAAATAAAATACTGTGAAAAATCAAAGTCCCCTGACTCTTTAACAACACATTGGATTTTTTCAAAATCAAAAGGGCTCTTCCTCTATGTTATTTAAGCACTTAGTATAAGTTCCACTTACGTTTACTAACTATCGCGTCCCACAGAATCTGTCATTATCTGATCAATATAAAAAATCAAAGTCCCCTTAACTTTGTAATGAGTTTTTTTTTTCAAAATCAAAAGGGCTCTTCCTCTGTTATTTAAGCATTCTGTATGAGATTCATGAAAAACCACTGACGATTATTAGTTATTGCGTTCCATAGTGGACAAGCAGACAGATGGACTGACGGATATCATCATACCGTAATACGTTCCGTCTAAACCGGTTAAATCATTTCATGCATCGTATATCCATGAATCTATTTTCTTACCTGCAAACTTATAACGGGACCCAAACCCATATATTTAGAAACATCAATGAGTTTCTGCAGCTGCCAGCCACATACATTTGACACTCCAACATACCGGACTTTACCACATCGCACTAAATCATCTAGTGCTCTCAGTGTCTCCTCTACAGGGACCGCAGCGTCCCATGCATGAGTCTATAAATGTACAAACGAGAACATTTATTAGCAAATATGCATAAATGTAATCCAATTTATAATGCAAAAATATTCAATTCGTGTATATGTCTATCTTATTTAGAAGAGGAAAGATTTTTATAATTTGTAAATTAGATATAATGTCGGTACCTGGTAAAGATCAATGTAGTTAGTCTGCAGGCGTTTAAGACTTTCTTCACATCCTTGGATAATGTGACGTCGGCTCAGACCTTGGTCATTTGGGAGTTTACCCATAGGACCGCGTACCTTTGTGGCCAAAACAATGTCGTCACGTTTTCCTCTGTATTGCAAAAGCATAAAGAGCTTAAAATCAAAATGCCATATTTTACGTACACGGCGACTGAATATTTTCTCCCATAAATCAATCCGGTGAAAAGCAATTAAATTTCACATAGTATACAGAATGTTTCTTTCTATTCATGCCGAAAATATTACATGTATTATGATTATTTTGATAGTGTACGTCAAGAAAATAAGTGAACGCACCTTTTTTCAAACCACTTTCCAATTATCTGTTCTGACTGACCAAAACAATAAATATCTGCCGTGTCTACAAAATTCCCACCCAATTCCACATAACGATCTAAAATTTTGTGGGATTCTTCAATCTTTAGCTGTGTCGCTCCGGAGAATACCTATACGAGTAAATTTTGTCACTGTCAATTATTGCACACAAATACACAACAGATTTTGTTACTGACTTCTTCAACCAAACAACGATACAATGAAAATTCAGTACAAATAATGCAATAGTATAAATCCACTTACTATTGGTCCCGTTTCCATTTGTCCGAAAGTCATAGTTCCTAGGCAGATGTTGGACACCATTAAACCAGATTTTCCTAAATGATTGTACTCCATTTTCATCTGAAGTTATGTTTCCTTCCCAAATACAAGTATCTATAAGAAGGGAAACAGAAGGCATCTGACAAAGCTGTATGACACATATCACCAAGGACATGCACACAAAACAGGATAATAGTAAAATATACACAGAAAAACGACATTACAAAAATATTCGATTGTGCTGCGGTTACGATATCAACTTAGGACGCTCATTTGAAATAACAATTGTTACTCAACTGGTTTGGTTAACCGATTTACGGATGCCCGCCTTCCCGCTCACCGCAAAAGCAGCACAACCAAAGGACATACATCTAAAAATATATAAATAATTCTCCATATAGAGAACAAGGATCAACATGTTTCTCAATAAAAGAGGTCACGATATTTTTTTCGCATGAAACGTTAATATAATAATATGTTGCTATCAAAAATATGTAAGGCGACATCAACATAAGTGAACCGTGCTCTGTCTGTCTGTAAGCGAGCTCAGATCCTTGATCAATAGGAATCCGCCTACCAGTTAGAGGGGACGAGGATCAGGACCTTATTTTCTCTGAAAAGGTTTATGTAATATATTTTTCAACAATGATAATATTATTAGCTTTTTTGTCAACAGGTACGAAGACATAAGTTTTATGTAAGTCAGCTATTTCTTTTTTATAGACTGCACCGGTATATAATGTGGCTGTTTGAATAAAAGAAAAATATAATATGCTTTTATTTGTTTTTCATACTAGTCATTTTATTTAAACATGTTTTCATATTTACACGTATGTTTCAGCAATGGCATATCTCATTTTGGCACAAACCACAACATCTAAACCCCAAAGATACGATTTTATTTAAATAGAATGGTATGACCCGAGAAACGGTAATATTTTCGGCAAAAAAACTTAATTGTATCAAGGTATAATTTATAGTATCAATGTACCAATTGACCCTTATTTCAGTATGCAAGCTATATATGGACTAACTGTTGAGAAGTAACAAAATTACAGTCAAGTTAATCTGTCAGTATGATTCTTATCAAGAGTTTACGTATTTCTTTGGCTATTTAGTGTTTTACGTTAATGGGTTTTTTTTTCTTTCCTTTCATTGAAGTGCAAAGACAGCTTCTAATGGTTTTTTTTTTATTATTATTATTATTATTTTCAAACCAACTCTCTATTACTTAAGATTAATTAATGAAATAGTGACCAACAGTATTTTGGTAACAGGTGAGAGAATACAGCGAGTTACAGCACAGTGTTGTTGATATTGAAGAACACTATGTAATAGAATTAAAGCCGTTGTGACAACGCTTTTACAATTCCTTCCAACGAATAGGCAATGTTTGAAAAATCACATATTAAAAGTTCCTGGTTATAACTTCTTCAGGGTGAAAGGAAGACTGGAAAATAATTATTCTATTTGTGTATTTTGTTTTATCTACTACATTTAGTTTCCTTTTAGCGACTAACTTTCTAAATAATTAGATTTATCACTTTAAGAAAAATCAAGATATAGAGAATGAAATCCCTTTTGAAATATACATGCAATTGCGTCTATTATTTTACCGATTTATTAAGTCTGTTTATGACAAGGTTTATTAATGCGTGAACATGCACTCTCGGCCTTTTATAATTCACCTTAGGCGAATGCAGAGGAAATCACAGATAAGAATCCCCAATCCACATTATTAACCACGCATCGTGTAAACAGTTTGAATTTCTAGTATGAGTTTGCTTCAGTTATACGTATTGAGTTTCTTCTCTTCAATTTATTCGAATTCAATTGCTGTTTTTGAAGATTTTTAACAAATTGCTTTGTACCTCATTGTGCAAACATTTGTCTGTTAGACTGTTGTTCATTTTCATTGATAATAGGTAAAATAAAATAATCAGTCAGGATTAATTTGAAACAAAAGAGATGGATAATTAATTTACAAATAATAAATTCGGCCATGAGCATCACTGAAGATTTATAAGTTGTCGAAATGCGCATCCTTTGCACAAAATTATAACTTATATATGTTCTAATATTTTAAAACGATTACATAATTTATATCCAGATCTACTGTTCGCTAGGTCAGAGCCAGAATATTCACTAATTAACAATATATCTATGTTAATGTCCATTGGTTCGTCATCCTTTACACATAATGAAACTGTAGTAATCGTACACATTTTTACAAAATTTGTCAGTACTGTTGTTTCTTTGCAGGAGTATGAGTATGAGTATGTTAAGGATTGGGTCATCAGATCACTCAAAATCTAAGTCGCTGTAAATTAAACCTCCGCAGACGAATGTTTCATAGACTAATACAGCTACCCAGTCGTAATCAGCCCAGATTGCCTCACACTCGACTACACCACATGTACCTGTCAATCTTCCCTTCTTGTTCGTTAAAAAACTGCAGCAGCAGGGTTCATTTTACCCTTACACAGCCGATAGTATTCTTTATCCCATTATCAACCTCGCAGCGGCAGGGTTCATTCCTCCCGCTTACACAGCTGATAGTATTCAACGATCCACATCATCAACCTCGCAGCGGCAGGGTTCATTCCTCCCCCTATATAGCCGACAGTATTCCACATCCCATTATCAACCTCGCAGCGGCATGGTTCATTCCTCCCGCTCACACAGCTGATAGTATTCAACGATCCACATCATCAACCTCGCAGCGGCAGGGTTCATTCCTCCCCCTATATAGCCGACAGTATTCCACATCCCATTATCAACCTCGCAGCGGCAGGGTTCATTCTACCCGTACACAGCCGATAGTATTCCACGAACCACATCATCAACATCGCAGCGGCAGAGTTCATTCCATCCCCTACACAACCGACACCATTCCACGATCCACATCATCAACCTCAGGACTCTTCCCCTAGTGTTATTACTAGAACATTTAGTAGTACTTTCACAACAAATGAAAAACATCATTTCACTATTACTTAAGGATTGCTATTCTCCATAGTGAAATGTGTTACTTCTTGTTTCCTTGAATTTGTTATCAACCGTATGGTAACTGCAATTTAAACTTTTGCCAATTGACCAGGTACTGAAAGCCCGGCTATCAGTACTATAAGTGTTTTCGATAATTTATGCAGCCATATATAATAAAAGGTTTCCGCATCATACTCAGGGCAAATTAAAATACATGAGTACAATTAGACTAGAAGCTTCACGCTCTACTACTCTCGATTGGAGAGACTATGACTTAGACGTGCAAAAATAACTTGATTTATGGAGATTGATGCAGGAATATGGTTGATTTACATGGGCCAATCAAATGCACCTGAACGGAAGCCTGCTAATGTGCATCAACACCAGCGTTCGTATTGACTACAGTCTGAAAGGCTCCTATACTTAAAAAGAGTGTAGTTTTTCTCATGTTTGTCTTACATGTGGTCAAAACTACCTTTCCATCAACTGTCACTATTCAAAAACTCATTGTCAAACTCGGGCATTCCCAATGTTAATCGTCAAAACAATACTGATTTTAATGTGACCCCTGCCAGGTTTCAAGGCCATTTCGTCAGTAAAGAACCAGGTGTTTGGGATTTAGGCAGTTCACCTATTATGGTTAACATGTTAAATGTATTATTACAAAATTATCCAGACAAAAAATGGCAGATCAGCTTTCACATGGTTTCTCGTTTGATTTCTCGTTAAAATATCAGGGTCACGAAATCCTGTATCATGTAGAAATATGTATGGTTTTTGCATTGGAACATAAAGATGATTGCTAGCAAAGTTGTCAAAAGAAATTGAATTAGGTCGTATAATGGGTCCGTTTGATGCTCCACCATTTCAAAACTTTCATGCAAGTCCAACTGGCGTTCCGCCAAGTAAAAACAAGGTGTTCGGAAGTTAATTATTAATGTGTCTGCTCCTTATGGGAAAAGTATCAATGAATTTATTGACCCCGAAATATTAACTGTCAATTACTCGTCCTTTGACCAGGCTGTAACAATGGTTCAAAACTTGGGTCCAAAGGTAAAGTTAGCGAAAATGGATATGGACATTTCTAATGCATTTAGGTTATTGCCAGTTACATCAGAGGATTTTAGTCTTCTTGGAATTAAGTTTTTTAATAAATACTATGTAAACAAATGTCTACCGATGGGTTGGGCAAAATCATGTGTTTCTTTGAAAATTTTTCCATTTTTGTTTTTACACTGGACATAAGAATTTTACACCAAAATGTCAATCATTGTTCATTATTTAGACGATGTTTTGTTTGCTAGAGCTTATAATACAAACAATTTGTGCATTCTTAATGGAGAACTTTCAACAAATATGTAACAAACTAGGTGTCCATTTATTAGTGAAGAAAACTGAAAATCCGGTTAACATACATAGAACTTTTGGACTTCGGTATAGACTCTGTTAATCAGTAAATTCTCATACCATATGAGAAAAAAAGTGGTAGCTTTACAGAAAGAAATACAAGAAATTCAAAGGAAATCCAAGATTGTCTTGTAGAAACTTTCAGTCTTTAGGGGGCTCTTTAGTATTTATCACTAATCATTTGCCAGCAGGTCGGACATTTACCAGTTGTATATGTGGGTTAATGTCTGGTGTTTCTAAATCACGCCGTTTTATTCAGCTCTCCAAAGAAGTGACCTATAAATGTGGATACAATTTCTTAAGGAATTCAATGAATAGGAATTTGAGAGGAATTTACAATTTTATTCAGATAATTCAGCCATAGTAGGAGAAAATTGGAAATTAATATTACACGTTGATAATTAAGCCTTGGTTGAAATTTTGAACGAAACAAAACTAAAAAAAACTGGTAAAAGAGTATTGACTTTGATGAGAGAAGTAGTATCATTTTCCCTAATGTACAATATATTCATTTTAAAACAGTCCATGTAAGAAGCATAAAAAATGAAATAACGGATGCAGTTTCTCGTTTACAGTGGGACAGGTTCAGGTAATTAGCACTTTGGCAAATTACAATACTTCTCAGTTACATACTAAATTTTGAAACCTATTAAAGAACATGCCAATCAATTAACTGAGTCTAGTCTTTCAAACAATACACACATTGCCTACAGCAAGGCAATTGATGCTTGCAATACCTTCAAAATACAGTTTAATCTCACTATCGTGGCACGCCGCCTTTAGACCGTGTAGTAAATTTTTTTAACTTTTTTAAGATAAAATATCGACACATTCTACAGCTAAGATATATGTGTCAGCCTTGGGTCACAACTTACAAATACATGGTCTAGAGGACCCAATAAGATCCATTATTGTTCACAAAAGTTTTAGCAGGACTTCAAAAGACGATAGAAAAGTTATTGACTCAGCCGTATGACAGAGGTCACCATGGAAATATACAAGTATACAGTGTAATATGACAAAACGCTGAAGAACATCACAAAAACATTCGATTATACTGCAGTTACGATACCGACTTAGGACGGTCACTTGATATCACAATAGTCAACCAACTGTTAATAGGTTTACGGGCCCACCTTCCCACTCACTGCAACAGCAAAATTATTAAAGAACACACATTTAAAAATATAAATATTCCTCCATAAATAGATCATAGGTCAACCCTTATGTAATATTTAATTACATGCATGTGTTTTTTTCTCCTTTATATGCATATGAGAACCATCTCCCTCATATTTGAATTTCTTGATCAGGTATGTCTGATAAATACATGTGAGTAGCTGCCCCGATTCTAAAACTATGAGTTTTAAACGTTTTATTTTTAATGCCTGAAAATCTCAATGCTTTGTGTACACACTCGATAATTGATATGATGTCAATGATTTACAATTGTCATGAAAAAAAAGAACCGTCCACTCTAGATACGAGCCCTACTAAAGCCTCTAATAACTCGAAGCATACTATTGACTCAGATGATTTGCTAATTGTAATAGCAACATCTTTACCATACTGGTCCGTTTTTGAAAAACGTAAGTGTAGTTTGATATTGTCTTTAGTAAATATCAAATCTGAAATATGTAAAATATTTTGATGCTACTGTTATTTGACCGATATGAAGTTGCTCGAATAATGTAGTGGTAAAAACAGACCAGAACAGTAAATGCTCATGTTTTGATGAAATAACTTTAGGCAACACATTTAGCATTTTTGATAAGAACTGATAAATTAAAGGTTTCCTGCTATAGTTAGTTTAAATATTTTATGACCTCTCAACTTGAGACACTTGTTGACCCCTGATCTCTTTATGGAGGAATATTTATATTTTGAAATGTGCGTCCTTTAATTATTTTGCTGTTGCAGTGAATGGGCATCTTAAAACTCGAAGCATACTATTGACTCAGATGATTTGCTAATTGTTATAACTACACCTTGACCATACTGGTCCGTTTTTGAAAAACGTAAGTGTAGTTTGATTTTGTCTTTAGTAAATATCAAATCTGAAATATGTAAAATATTTTGATGCTACTGTTATTTCACCGATACGAAGTAGCTCGAATAGTGTAGTTGTGAAAACAGACCAGAACAGTAAATGCTCATATTTTGATAAAATAACTTTAGCATTTTTGATAAGAACTGATAAGTTAAAGGCTTGAACTGGCTACATTTCTTTCAATACCAAAGATAATGTGATGTTGTTGCATAATTTTCCATATTTTTTCTTGATCCTAAAATTTATTTGTATTTTAAACTGTTTGAGTTTTAGTACCGTACGGTTGAAGTACTTCTAATAAATCATGTATATTCAATATGGACTGTAGGTTCTTCACTAATTAAGTTTCCTAAGAATTTGACAGAGTTTCGTATCAACTTTTCTCTGTCAGGTGCGGAATGGGATATCGGGTCTGGGTTTTCGTAAATTGATATTATGATACTATTTGCGATTTCTACTCTACAAGTCCAATTCCAAGATATTTTATTATACATGGGTATTGTAATAGCTCACAACGACGACAACAAAAATTCATGAATATAAAAGTATAACAATAAATTAAAATTTGATATGCCTTCAACATGTAAGGTCTGGTCTCACGTATTACCACCGTATGGGGTCATGTCATTTCAAATAATTCTGCAGAAAAATCCAGGCGTAATATAAATAATTCTATTGCCAGCTTTGTCATAAAGTTAGGTGTCGCCTCCATTAAATGTAACGATATGTTTAACTTAAAATAAACTTTTCCTAAAAGATATAGTCCATTTATCATTCTTGGGCAATCATGTATTCGAGTCAACAAATCAGCCTGCCCTAATATATTTCATAAGTGGTGTTGGTTTACCATATCCATCAAAGCCATGATGTGTAAATGTCAGTGAGTTGAGGAGCTGTTTGTGGCTTATGTTATTTTGCATAATTTTGCATATATGTGATCGATATGTTAGGTTTGTATATACATTAATATGTTTGATATGTTTTCTTATTGGTCAAACTTCAGCTGCTTTCTGACGGTTGGATTTCATCACGCGTGAAATTCAACTGAAATCCATTTGCTGAGGGATAATGTTGTCTCCAGGTACCCCACCTCTAATCTTGTTTATTATATATTTATATTTGTGATTGTGAATACTATGTTGCCAAAAGATTATGTATATGAAAGTTGCATCTTAAATGTGAATACACATGTATTGAGAATTCTGAATTGAACAGTCATGACATTTCCGACAATACACTTTGCGTTAGTTTTTCATTCTGAAACATCGAGTCTGATGTGATTACTTC
>CM068583.1:32226504-32274004 GCA_035048485.1 Pteria penguin
ATCTTAGTATTGTGTTAAAAGCCGTCCAATACACAAACTACTCCCAATTATTTATACAGTTTATCATATTTGGTATACGTATTTGTATGTTTATTTTTGATTTTTGTTCTATTTCAGCAACTGTATCAGCACGTATGTATACCTTGCTCTTTTAATATAAAACTATAAACTATGTTGTTTTCAATTATATATATATGTATATGTTTATGATATATTTTAAAATTAAATTGAATAGTGATATACAATTAATATGTCATATGTCTTTGGAGTACTAATTGTTCGAAGTGTATTGACTCCAATATCGTTTCCGACCAGTCAAAATAATATTAATATATCAGCATCGCATATTCAGGTAGTTATGATTATACTATACTGTTAAAATTGAATTCGACTAAAACTGGTTTTTGTTGTTGTTTGGGGGGGTTGGGTTGTTTTTTTTTTTGGGGGGGGGTTTGTTTCTTTACTATTGTACCTTTAATAAGGATTACGATAGGGTATGTGGGCGTTTCCTTTTCATTATGATAAGAATTACGATAGGGCATGTGGACGTTTCCTTTTTCATTATGATAAGAATTACGATAGGGCATGTGGACGTTTGCTTTTTCATTATAATAAGAATTACGATAGGGCATATGGACGTTTCCTCCTTTCTCTATAGTAATATTAGTAGGACATGGGGGCGTTTGCTACCTCATAATGTCACGTGCCTCATTGTTTATTTACACCACAGAAAATAAGATTACATGAATTTAAATGTAATGTAAATGTTTTATTTAAACTAAATATTAAAACGGATTTTGTCTGAGATCTTAATGAAGATGGTTAACAGGAAAGTCTTATTAGTATTAAAATTACAAATATGTGACGGAGAATAATTTGACTCATAGAGTTTACTCATTATTGGATATCTGACATTGATATATTTAAACTATTCATATTTTTATTCATTAAACATGTTAATTTAACTCGACTATTTTAAATAAAATTTGAATTTTGAAGAATTAAAATTTAATTGATGGTAGAGATTTTAGACTATTTAGTTTGATGACTGGTACATGTCATTATTGTTTGTCAGATTTTGACATCGTTCAAGTGACAGTGTGCATAATTATTTCGAATTTTTATAGCCTGAAATGAATTCAAGTTTTAAATTTAATTAACATAGACAATTAAATCTGTCAAATCATAAAATGCAGATTCCTATGCAAAATCTCATTACTGTCAGTTTGATGAACGAATCACTCTTCAGGAACTTGCATAATAAATATACCTTTCAGCTTTCACATGAACAAGGTCAAAAAGACGTCACTGATTTGATAAAAAGGTAGACATGACATTATCTATGTCTGTGAATCCGGCCTATCATTCATTGGTGACGCGACGCAATGTGCCTCCATGTTTGATGTCAAATCGAATTGTTCTTACATCAATCAAGGTTTTATGAAAATTAACTATGTTTTCAACTTGTATATGCATCTTATTTATGGAGGAGTGTTTGGCATATTACTTTAACAAGAATGTATCTATTGATTGATAATGAATTTGTTTTTAAAATATAACGCATATATAGTGTATATAGTACTTCACATTTGGTTTTTGTCTTTTGAGATTAAAATTCCGAAAGACACATTAAAACCTCCATTAATTTCTTTCTAACTGTAGCAGAATGTTATTAACCAAAAGCACCAACCTAGGTGTATGAATAAAAACATATGATACATTAACTAATGACACGTAATATCAGGCGGAAAGAGACCTTTACCACTATAAGTTATCTCTCATTTTTGTGCATTGTACAACAAATTACCAAGATTGAATTCATCTGTCTTGATAAATGTTCAGTAGACATAATGTTATAAAGTACAAACCGAAGTATAGTGTGACCTCTGACCTTTACTAGTACATTACTTATAACGCAGTGCTGATATTTCTCTCAATCATGATGAATCAGGAGGCTAAATCAATGTTCCATAGTGTTACGCTTTCTTAAACACAGAGAACTGATGGTTACAGGATGACGTGTATAGGTGGTGTAATCAACACATTAGGAATACATACTTAATTATTCCCCTCCATCATACTCATGCTTTGTCATTTCTTGTTCTTGTGGGATTTATTTTAGCTGGATGGCGTTTTACAAATGTGGCACTGCAACGATTAAAAAGTATAAACAATCATAAAAAATATCGTTGCACTAATTTCTGTTACAACAGAAAGCTCATATGAAAAAAAGTATCCAAACTTTCAGAGCTTATTCCCTTCGAGATACTTGTATAGGATAGGATATTTGTTTAGGCATTTCGAACAATCCGTATGTATTAACAATACTGTACTCCAATTTGTATTACCAAATTCTTTTTTATGGTTAAGTCACACATAAGTTCCTGAAACTTTCTATACCTAAATGAAGTATACATATATATGTATGAAGAAATACAAGACATCCATTAATTAGGATAGGGGCTACACATGTTCAAATTATATTATTCAGTTAAGATCTCCTGATTTCTTTTTTTCTTTTACAGAGAGTTATGGAGGAAGCGACGGTAAGTGTATATTAACATCAGTAAATCGTGACATTCTAGCATAAAGATCCTGTATTCATAAATCATTTTTTACAGAAAATATTATTGTGTATGGATAGAAATGATAATGCTTGAATTAATAGTCATTTAATGGATCGGTCTGTCATTCACGGATCAATAATCTTGCTTATACGCAATGAAATCATCATTGACCAGTTGACTGACCACTATCCTTTCTTTGGTTGTCATATTTGCCATGTCTTTTAAGATGTCTTTCTTTCTTTTTCAGTAAAAATCGTGCGTAAGTACCTGTCTAACCACTACAAAACAACTTATTAATCACTACTTAATTCAGAGTCACTGAGGTTTCAAGTATATGCAAACATAATAAAGAATATCCACGCTTTCTTCCTCTCATTGTCTCATCATTTAAGTTCAAACTGATACAAAGAAAATGAAATCTCTAGGTATCTATCTAAAGAAAGAACACTCATTGTTCATTTTAATTTGTTAAAATACATCAAATATTAACATTATATTTACTTAATTCATATTTTCTGCATTCAGCACATGCTAAAGCAGTTGTTCATGAAGAGGCTAGACATGAACATCGACAAGGTAAGCGATTTACGAAATAGAACACACTATGAGTTAGTAAGGAACAAAACAGCGACATTTAAAGAACTGTTTAAGACATATGTACAACAACAGCCTGAGGACATGGCTATGACAATCTGCTTAACTGTAAATTTTGTTTAACACAAGTGTTTTTGATGATGCGGTAATACTTTACAATCTATATCTTTGATATGTTAACATGGGCATTAAGTATGTATCTGCATGAATTCGCTTTACGATGTGTGACTTTACTTATTTTGCAGTACCTCTTGTCAAGCAAGTTCCTGTTGTACAAACAAACGTGCACACGATCGTTAACGAAGTACCACGCATTGTGAAAAGTAAGTACGCTGTAAAACTCCATATGATGAAATATAATATAGTATAATAAAAATATAATAATATATACATTGTAATTCGTGGTGTGTGCAGCTAGACAAATACTAGTAGATTTTTCATCTTCTTAATACGCGCCCTTTCCCTCATTCTAAGGGATCATTGCATCTTCATCGAGACACCTTGTTGTGGAAGTCTCAGGGACCATGTACTCAATACTGTCGTAAATAAACATCTAACAATATTTCAACACACATTTCAGAACCAAAGATCATCAGGAAGACGAGAGTACACAGACAATATTGTAAGTTAACTTTCCTTGAGCAATCTGTTTAATTGTATTTATATTTTGTGAAACAGACACAGATAGATAATGTTAATATGATGAATAAAACCAACTCATTAGGGAAAATCACAAAAGGCATACAATTTTAAAAATTGGAAAATTTAAAAAGAAACAAACCGAAAGACAACTAGTAATGTGTACAAGTTAACCCCATAAAGAGAGGAAAATTAGCCTCTCCTGTTTGCTACCAACACTCGTCATGCAAGTCCGGTAGAAATTCTTTAATAATGTTGATACTTAATATAGGTATCAAAGGGTGTGGTTTGGTGTTTAAAATTATCCAAGTAGGCTTCAGCCCAGTATATTATACAATATTCTGGATGATAATATGTCTTATTGTATAATAAAAGTAAATCTTCCTAAGTGACTGCGTCAGATTACTACCGACATATCTCCAACTGAACAGCATATCTGAAAATTACTTTTACTTCAGAACAAAGCCTTAGTTATTTGAACTGACATAACCTATCAACTTACATATGAATACGCCTTAAGCATGATGGAATATTGTTACACATGAACAGAAAGTTTGTGATGCTGAATTAGAAAATGTCACGTTTGACATAAGCCGGCGTGGCCTAGTGGTATCGCGTCGGACTCCTGATCGGGAGGCCGGGGTTCGAGTCCCGCTGTGGCCATGCCGGTGTCATGTCTTTCGGATGAGACAGTAAAAACCGAGGCCCCGTGTCGTGGTATGCATGGCACGTTAAAGATCCCTCACTGCTTCGGGTGGGTCCATTGCAAAGGTCAAAATATGTATGCCCCGCATCAGGCAGATGCCGTCACCATATACGTGAAATATTGGTGGTGTGACGTTAAACAAAAATCAATCAATCAATCAATCAATCACGTTTGACATACAATGGTGTGCTTAAATGACCATTTGTAACATAATACGATACGTATTCAAAGTAGAATTGATGCTCTCCGTAGTTTTCTAACATACTCATTTTGACAGGTGGATGTCCGCTGCTGACTCTTTCGATGGAATGATATACTATTTCTTCATGTTTTTCATTTTCCCTTTTCTTTCGTTTAGACCCAGTTGATGTTCCACATATCAGAAAGATCACTCGTAAGTAACTGCTTTTAATAAACAAAATAGTAGCTGAAAGAAAAAAAACTTATATACATTGATTTCGTGTTTTTCGTATGATGCAAAAGGATGAATTACAATATTCATGTTTGAACATTTAAGGATTTTTCTCTCTTTAATATAGGATACAGTACTATGAATTGTGCATTAAGCAATAGTAAAAAAATCTTTCAGACAACTCTCGGAAAAAATAATGAATTACTGTATATGTGAAAATCTATGATTTTGCAGACGTTAAACCTATCCACTTAGAAAAGAAAGTAGGAGTACCAAGGAGAGTGGTTGTTAAAGGTAAATATTATACAATAATTATATAATATTTTAAAAGGTGTGCATGAATAAGGAAAGACAAATGTAAGTTTGGTTGTGAGTGAGTGTGATGCAAGAGTTATCTGTAGATCCTTGAAGCAAAGCCATAAAGGGTAAGAGGAGTAGAATAGATAGACGCGATTAATAATGGTATGACATACGCCAAGCTACTAAAGCACACGACTACTTACTACTTACTACCTGGTATAAGGTCAACGGGAGATAAATGTCAAGATGAATAAAATATTATATCTTCCTTATGTAAATGTTAAAACACAAGAAATAAATGTGAATAACCATAGACTATAGCGGTAAATCGAATATGCATACAATATGGTAAGGTTGATGTGAACGCTAATCATTTCTAAACCTGAGCGATAGTTGTAAACAAGACTTATTAAGTAAGATTGATTTGAAATAAATGAAACATTTAAAGAACTGAATTTTCATTCATATTATTCGATTATATATCAGTTGATGACTTTGTAAATTTTCTTTTACAGTACCAAAACATATTGTCAAAACACGTAAGTATTTCTTTTTAGTATTGAATAATATTTTGAAAGGAATAATTCGACATATACATGTAGTTTAACAAAGAAAACGAACTCGCATGACGCTATATATCACTTTATGTAAGATTTTATTATTTTGAAAATATATTTTTGTTTCTGTTGTGTAGAACACGTCGACGTACCAATTGATGTTCCAGTTAAAAGGATTGTCGAGAAAAAAGTAGTGCGATATGTTGAAAACAAAAGTAAGTTTAGCTGCATCTCAATCATAGTCTGCCTAAAACAGAAATATCAACATGATTGAAATCAAAATCAGACTAATATCTACTTCAACCTGATATAACATAGATACGGTAAATGTTGCATCAGAAATAAAACATTGATATGTTCTAAGACAATATTTGAAATTTATTAATTGGTACTTTTCATTAAATGACAAGTAATAGGTATTTAGAGACAAAATGTAATATTTCACATTACAGTACTGATTCAATCTGTTCTTTTTCGTCGTTACAGTCTTCAGACCAAAGCCTGTTGTTCAAGATAGAGTCAGAGTAGGTGAGCAAACCTCGTTTTATATATTCATGCACTCAATATATGTTTGTAAATCTGTATGATAATAGTCTAAAACAATGACAAAATGCGATCAAAACATCACTTAAACTCATTAAAAGAAATTTTTATCTTTATTTCATATGATGAATTCATTTAAAGTTTGATTCTTTTATTCGCAGTCAATGTACCAAGACCATGTGAGTATGGAACCTTTAGAAATAATTATTATGTTTGTTCTAATATGCTATTGATGAAATGACACTTCACCGAGTGTACTTAATAAAACATAATTAATTAAAAAAATTATTTATATTTGGTATAAATTCATAGTAGTAGATATTTTACTTCATCATTATTTTATATAAATTTATATTTGGATACAATACAGATAGTAAGTCAAACCATAAATGTAATTGTATAATCGTTCATTCATGTTTATTTTTCTTCTTTGCATGACATAAAGTCCCTGTTGATCAAGTTGGTGAGTAAATGTTTTTCTTTTGTTCGTATTTTAAACTTACATGATTGTAATGTTTTTTGTTTGTAAAATACCATAAGCTAAATAAAGTCAATACACCATTTGCAGATATATAAAGCATTCAAAATAATTACTGATTTATATACTTATCGATATAAACTAAAGATATAACATTTTGTAGTTGTGAAGAAGAACCCCAGACCAAGGCTTGTTGTTGAGAAAAGACCAGGTAAGTAAACTAAATTATAGTGTATATAGAATTTAATGAATTATATAATTTATCAATTTACACAGATAATATCAATAAATATGAAGAATTCAAGCATGTTAAAATGTCTATGCCACAAATAGTTTTAATTTAATAGTACATATATATATATATATATATATATATATATATATATATATATATAATATATATATATATATATATATATATATATATATATATATATATATATATATATATATATATATACATGAGTATCTAATTAACATGCTCGTTTGATCTTACAGTTCCAGTTATTAGGAACATCCATACTCACAAAAAACAAGCTGTTGCAGGTAAGAAATCACAGAAACATTTCATGTAATTGGACGTTCTTATTTAAAAATTCATTTGGTCTTACACTGATTGTGTTTTAATATGTTTTTCACCAACTGTATATGTTTATTATTGCAGTTCCACGGGTAAAAACAGTTGCAGTGGAAGGTAAGATTAGTATTTGCAAGTTACAATTCATGACAAATGCAAACCAAAGTCCTCTTTTGACTTTTATCTAATTTCTATTTTGAAATTAAGATTCATTGCTTTCACTCTTAAACCTTATCATTCCTATGACATATATATATATATATATATATATATATATATATATATATATATATATATATATATATATATATATATATATATATATATATATATATATATATATATATATATATATATATATATTTGACAAAATCAGGAAAGCTATTTCAATGTAAATTATGAACTCATACTTCTTGTCAAAGAACCAAAAATCTAAATTTTGAATTTTTGTTTTTGTTACAGTACCAAACATTGTTAGACAGAAGGTTCCATACCCAGTTGGAAAAGGTAATTTTCAAATAATTCGATTTTCCATTATGAAAACTTAACTTTATAATTTGTTCTGTATCTATATATTATTCATAAAGCTGAAATGATAAAACTGAAATTTCCGTAATATAATCTATTTTATTTAATCATACAGCTCCAGGATTCCACCACGGTATGAAATATTTTCATATTTGTATGCTTTTTAGTATCAATATTATCGTTCTCTACCTCAAATAATCATCTTGCTATTTATATATATTCACGCCTCATATTGAATAACGTGCGTTTATGACATTGTCTCAGCATATCAACACTGCTGGTGTTCCATATGTTTCCACAATGTCTATACAAACAATGCCTTTCTTGTTTGATATCATTTATTATTTCAGCAAGTCTTGTCTTTATCAAGGAATGTTTATCATATATCAAAATGTATGCTTTTTATTGTACTGCTTTTGTGGAGAGTGGGAAGCTTGACCCGTATAACGCTAACAATACCAACAGAGTCAAACATTTCACATAAACGCTAACAATACCAACGGAGTCAAATATTTCACATAAACACTAACATACAAACGGAGTCAAAAATTTCACATAAACACTAACAATACAAACGGAGTCAAAGATTTGACATAAACACTAACAATACCAACGGAATCAAAGATTTCACATAAACGCTAACAATACCTACGGAGTAAAAGATTTCACATAAACACTAACAATACCAACGGAGTCAAAGATTTCACATAAACACTAACAATACCAACGGAGTCAAAGATTTCACATAAACACTAACAATACCAACGGAGTCAAAGATTTCACATAAACGCTAACAATACCTACGGAGTCAAAGATTTCACATAAACGCTAACATACAAACGAAGTCCAAAGATTTCATATAAACGCTAACAATACCAACGGAGTCAAAGTTTTCAAATAAACGCTAACAATACCAACGGAGTCAAAGATTTCACATAAAAGCTAACAATACCTACTTAGTCAAAGATTTCACATAAACGCTAATAATACCAACGGAGTCAAAGATTTCACATAAACGCTAACAATACCTACGGAGTCAAAGATTTCACATAAACGCTAATAATACCAACGGAGTCAAAGATTTCACATAAACGCTAACAATACCTACGGAGTCAAAGATTTCACATAAACGCTAACATACAAACGGAGTCAAAGATTTCACAAAACGGTATCACGACTGCATTTAAATCGATTATTTTAGTGATACCTATTTATGTGCATACTTTGTGCATGACGAGTTTTTTGTACCATATCCATGACGAGTCTTATTGTACCATATCCATGACGAATTTTATTGTAACATATCAATGATGAGTTTTATTGTATCATATCCGTGACGAGTTTTACTGTACAGTTGATTCAAATGTCTTTTTCCTTCCTTTTCTAAGGAATATTACAGTCTTTTAATGTTGTATTCGATTTCGTATCAGAAGAATGTCCTTCAAGCATTTAAATCTGAATAAATGTAAAATGTTACTGAATATTTTATGAACTTTAATATTGTTTTATGGTGTAAAGTAATAAGTTATTTCATATATGAATATTCGTTTTTGATGAAATCAAAATCGATAAAATATCAACACAACGAGTGCATTGTATCTGTTGAATTGTATTTTCATTCTTATTTTATTTCAGGGCATGGTTCCGTTCAAGTAGGTGTGGGTAAGTAGATATTTTTAAGAAAGAAAATGCATTGCCAGATTGTCATTCATGGAATCACTAAAAATGGTATTGTTTTATTGGTTAGGCATTGATAAGTGAAAAATTGGGAATAAATGACACCAAAATCACACTTTTAGGCGGTGTTGCTGGTGGTCCAGTGGTAGGTGGTGCTATAGCCGGAGGAGTCGGAGGTGGTTTCGTTTCAGGTATTGAGAGATTTCAGTTTCACGCTCTACCTCCCTGTTATATTGGTCCTTACAATGTATATTTTCCTTGCTACATTTTCTGCTTATGGATCAGGGCACTTTCCCACCAGTATGATTTTCAGTAACATATAATGGAAATCTACCCTTACTTTACAATATCAATTTGTTGTGTTTCTTACTATTCTAACTATATCTTGCGCCCATTTTACGGGATTTAATGATGTTAATTGATATTCCTTTGCTTCCCTTCCTTTACCCCCGCTTCATGGAAGAAAGACCTTGGTGTTTGGATTTATATATTACCTCTTGTAATTCTATCCGTCTCTTAGTATGGGCAATGTACATACATTTAAAATCTGTTCATAATTTTTGATTTGCTATCATCATTTTTATGTTATGTATTGCATGTCTAACATAAGCATCTGTTCATGCTGAACATTTCTGAAGGTTGAGAATATATATTTACTGCGTAATAAACCCATCGGCAAGGTTACATCCGAAAATCTAATTAATATTTAATGATAACTTTGAAAAAGTACAGATACATTAAAAGTTGGCATTCCGCAAGCTGGTTTGTTTCATTGGTTTTCATAAAAGTTTTCTTTGAATAGGAGGTATGGGTACAGTTGTTGGCGGAGGTGTCGCAGGGGGAGCTGTTGTAGGTCAGTCGTTTCCTCATAACTAAACATGAGTGCTTCACACGTAGTGGTAGTGTTACCCATATCCATCGAATCCATTTAACTTAATCTGTGCGGTACATTGTGATGTTGAAATTTATGTACAATGTATGAGGACATTTTATTTTGTTATTCTAATACTGAAATATAAAAATAAAACTATAATATATTTTTAAATTTTTCTGTTACTTTTTTATGTTGTGATTTGGCTTTTCCTTACTCAAATATCCTTGAAACCTTGCACCGAATGTATACCTTATTAAGTTCCTCTAGTTCTCGTTGTTTTATCCCTTTCTGGATTCCTTTACATTTGTTTATACCCTCCTAACTTTGTGTTGGATTACACTTTCTCCCCTTCCTCCCTTTGTCATGCTTTGTGTGTTATCAACTTTTGTCATAGTAGAAAGTAGGCACTGTAGTGTTTGTGACATGATCCACCCTTTAGCTTTGAGTGTCCATACCTTACATTATTGATAGTATCACATATTTTATTGATACAGAGGGGTTTGTGGATGGCGGGTTTGTGGCGGAAGGCGGTGGTATAGGAGGTTAGTCACTGGTTTAGATCTGATATTTGTACAAATATAATTCAGATTGAAGAAGAAACTTTGATTGAGTTATATGGTAGTACTTGGAGACGATCTAAATACTTTAAGTTGTATAAATCTAATATTCTTACTAACCATACATATATCGATCATATTTTCATATCTCATTTATCTAATATATGCTATTAAACGATTACACAATTCCTTTTGTTTGATATATGATATAAGAAGATATAACATTATTCTGTAATATAATATTTTATTTTGGCAGGTGGAGCCTACCCAGCACCAGGTATGCCCAAATTAATAAATATATAATAAATTAAATTGTTGATATTACAATACATCTCTTTAATTTTTATTGAATCTGATTTACTTCGTTTTAGCAGAAATAGGTTAAATGATATCACTTTTCGACAATTTGTTTCTTTCATTATTTGAGCTTCTGTTATATTTATCATTTCATTATTTCATAATTAGGACCAATGATCGGGTATCCAAAAGGACCCCTTCCTATAATGAAGCATTAGTTAGCTTTATGGGTGAGACAAACTATACATCGATTGGGAACCAAATCTAATCTAGTTCTACAGTCTGATTGCATGGATCCTCACGTAGATCTTTACTACAATGTGTCATCATTACTTCGATTGATTGCATGTTTAATGGTTTTCATAAATTATTGAGTAGAGAAATCTTAGTAATATAGCAATTTGGTCATAAATTAATTTATTAACAAGGTTCAGAATTTACGGGCTCACCAATAACCCACTATCCGAATAGGAATAACGATTATCAATGTCGGATCATATCTAACAATAATTAACACAATCAAAACATATCTAGGAGCCGCAGGAGGTCTAAACATCCATGGCAAATCCCTCTACAGAAGCCAGGGAGGCGGAGGTAGTTTTGAAGAAGCACCCTATGATATTATATTCAATACTCATTTTCCCACTGCGGTAATCCATAATATCTATTTCAGTATGAACCTTATCCTGCTGCAACCCTGAATACTCAGTTTCCTTGTCATAAATTGTCTTACCTACTCTTTCTACCTCACTTGTTCTCCATGTTCGGACACACGACATGAACTATTCTCTTAAATATTGATTTTCTCTTCCTCATATTCCGACCTACAGAATGAATCATGCGCTTGAGTATTGTTTTCCCTCTCTCGTTATGAACATCTTGGTCACTTTCATATTTGGTCATTGGTGTCAATCTTTTACCTTTTCCCCCTTTGTTACTTGGCTTATGTTGTCAACTTCCGCTCCCTGTTTCATCAATCATACTCCGATTTCTCATCTAGAAAACCCCTTTGCATACATAACAGTTTTACCAACTTTTCATACCAGTATTTTTGTGTGTCTACCATCTATCCTATGCACGTATCACCTTTCCTTTGTTCTGTTCTATTCACAGCTCAATATACAGATTCGGATAAGAAGTAGTAAGTGCAATACAAAAAGAATGTATTAAACGGGTACAGAAATAACCATAAAAACAAACATTATTTGTAAAATTTTCAAATAATATCACTTGATAAGTCACAATGATATATATCAATACTTTTCAGTGTTAGGATTCAAAAATTTACAAATTCACATAATAAATTTTGCATATAAATTACTTTGATGATAATTCATAAAACTATTACAGTTTTCAGTACATAAAATATCATATTATTATAATAAAATAGAATTATATTTATCGATATAGATGAACAGAGAAGAGAAATAAAAATCGAAAGTAAGTTACTGTTAATTTGAAATCACATATTTTAGACTAAAGTTTATGAAACTAATTATAACGTTCTTATTTCAAATAACAACAATAATGATGATAATAAATCAATATTAAATTATTTAATAATATAAAAGAATAACATACAACAATATTTATATAAATTTCAAATCAAAAGAAATAAAAGTTTCTTTTTACAAGCTTTTGTCTTAAAACTAGAATATATAGTACATAAAATAATAAAATCCTTTTATAAAACATAAAACAACTCTCCTAATGAAATTTTGTTTATTCCTAAATAGACGATGGGTCAATTTATGGTAAGAGTACAGCACATTATATACAGATTATATAATAAGCAGAATATGTAACCGCTTATACAATATATACCTTGCGTCATTTTACACAATTAAATTCTTTACATATCGCCCATAGACTTTATATTTTACATGACATAAGCGGCCCGACATACAACTCTTTGCCGGGATTTTAACTTTTACGTTATTGTTTAACTTGTGACGTCACTATCTAGTTCTGTACGTCAAAATGAAAACCCCGGCAAAAGGTAATATGTCAGGTCTTGGGCCGCTTATATCATGTAACATATGAAGATCGCCTATTTTCTTTCACAACACAAAGCTCGAATATATACAACATATACATTAATCTTCATTAAATAATACACAATTCATATCTCATATACTCATGGCTTCCTGCACTTATATCAAATGGTTGTTATCATACTTTGTTTTCAGGTTATTGCACAAAATTGGTATCGGCGAATCATTCCAATGTATTTGCACATCCATTCTTATTGTTGTATTGAAATTAATTTCTTTAAATGTTTGTTCCAGGTGATTCTGCTTTTACACAAACAGTTCATTATACATGATAAAAGTTTTTATATCTGCAATCAGTTCGCTATGAAACTATTCAGCATGCTTTTGTCGTTGAAAATGGAATATTTCTTTTGAAATGTGTTTCATGTTGTTACAAAACAGAAATATAACTCATAAAATTTGCCTATTTATTTATATAATAACAATAATACATACCATGAAAATTGGTGCTTTACTAATTTCTGGATTTCTTTTACAGAGAAGTTTTAGATGGAACTCTGCTGGTAAGAAATTTTTCATTCATTTTTATTATATAAAATTATTTATTTTATGAGTAACATTTCTCAAAGCTCAATACTTTGGTAAAGTGACACAATATTTGACCTATAGTCAATGACACATACAACTGATTTTTGTTATTGTTTTTTTTTTGGGGGGGGGGGGTGTATTTTTTTTTTTTTTTTTTTTTGGTATTTTGTTTTTTGGGGTTTTTTTGGTTTTGTTTAGTTATGTATTTTCCTCTTCATTTCAGATCACGGATGGTACTCATCGCTGAGATCGACCATTTCTCATCCATAGATTTTCTGTATTGAAAATTAGATGTGTATATAAGTTGAACCGTTGGTTTACATATGCTATTTATATCATCCTCGGGCGTCTAATGATACATAAATATTTTACAATAAAACGAGTGTTTGATTTGTTTAAATGATTCTTGATTTCTGATAACACAATCATGAAATATTTTAAATCACGATACCATCTGTTCATCTTAAGGGGTTTACTTTTAAGTGACAATATAAATAGATTTTTATATTAATCGAAATGTGTTTCATTGTATACTATTGAAATTTTTTAGTGTTGACTAATTACTCTGCCTGGTACCTAGTCACACGTCATATTTCCAACGGCCTATGAATGTTCACCATGGTATGTTGTTGGTGAGCTTTCAACAGTAACATGGCAGAAGTTAGTGCAGCATTGTACACACTTCGTTACATGATATGGCTGAATATAATCGTTATAAATACGTGGAAAAGGACGTGAGAGTTTGGTAAAGAGTATAACGTAATCGTATTTCATATAGTATCAAAGTTTGGCTAAAGTAGTATGATTCAAATAAATATAGAACATACATACCTTTTAATTTTGTGCACCATATGGGCATTTCGACAAGTTATGTCTCTTCAAAGATTTATACTATCAGATATACAACCTTGTCGGAACATGAAAATTGAAGGATGTTTGCGTTTTCGAACCAAAATGAAATCATCCTTTTATAGCTTTATGACTTTTAATGTCGTAACTACGTGTAGGAACATTATCACAGAATCTATCATGTATGTTTCGAATCACAACCATATAACAAAAACACATATACATCTATGTGTAATTGCTAGTAATTTACAAATACAAATGATATAGAAAATACATGAAAATGAGAACAATATTATAGATAATTAAAATTTCAATTTGAAGTAGCAATGCAATTTCACCGTTTTACATATGAATCTGCTTAGCATAAAACCTGACGATATGAGACGTTTAGGTGTCACGTCACACCAATATTAGCAGCATCTGTCTGGAGCTAGCTTCTGTGCTATGGACCAAAGCAATGCAGGGTCTTCAACGTTTTGACGTGTACCATGACACATTTCTCCCATTATACTGCCTCATTGGAAGTGACAGAGAAGGAGATAGGGAATAATAAATCAATTTATAAAATGGCTGTCGACGGCTGGCATCAAACCGGGTTCTCAGTGTTGAATTTCAGTGTGATACCACTAGACCATCCTGTTTACTGTATGTGTGTGTGTGTGTGTGTGCTTATGACTTGTACTGTAGTATACACAACACACGAACATAATATCAGTGGACCGCTAATGTGATATTGATAATCTAGTCGCCAATACTGATGACGAACATTTGTTAAAAAGTTAATATAAGCAAATATTTAAGATGTGTAACAATATAAACCCTATACCTGCTTCAGTACAAGTATCGTCCCCTCCATGTTAATTAACCGGACACCTTGTCTCACCTTTTAATTTTAGAGGTCCTTGAACGTCCACTGTGGTACATTATTGTTAGTGCCTTAGTCATATGACACTAGTTATTTTCGTATTTTAAAACTTCACCTCCTTAATGCTAATTTAGACTTCTAGAAATTTAACATCAATAGGATTGCAGATTCCCTCATTTAATTCGAGTTATATTTCTTATTCATGGTCAGATGTATTCTGTTTTTGGAAGTTTCTTTGCATGGCACTCCATGCATTTCACACATATTTTAAAATCTAGATCGTTGCCATGGCCACAAATTGATGATATCGTGACTGATGCGAATTGTCTTTATACCAAACTATTCTATAGTGAATACTAGTATTGCTTTAAATACAATAGTAAATAAAGGTCTTTAGAATAAGCCTGCAATATTTCTGCTTCGTATATTTTTAAGCAAGCTTTTGATTCAGTTGACAGAACAAAAAGCAAACCTTCATTGTTAGATTTAAATGGTAAAGTGTTTATGGTAACCAAGTTATTGTATAATACTATTAAAGATAGTGTTTCACTAACACCTCCCCCTCCCCAATGAACTTTTTGAAAATAACCTCGGCATTTTACAAGAAAAGATAATCTCGTCAACTCTTCTTTGCTTATATGTAAATGTCTGCGAGATGGGGTTTCATATGCCAACTGAATAAAAAGAGTTATTTCTCTTTATACTAATGTGTGTATTAAATGACATTTATTTTATTCTAACAATTTCTTTTATAATCAAAGTACTTATAGTACAGACAGATGGGGACATTTACCACTTTTGTTTAAAAAGTTTGAATTTTAAAAATGATAAATGTTTTAAGAACGTCACACACACCGTCGGCGTCAATATAGCCAGAAATACCGCGTAATCCTATATTAACGAAAGTTTGCAAGATGATCTTGATAAAATTCCGGAGAGAAAAATTATATAGATATAGATATATAGATAGTATTTGAACTATGACTTTGTTGATTCGGCATTTATGACATTCGCCTTGACGTTACTTTGCACAGATTTACTGAAACTTGGCTGATGTATAAGATGAAAGTGTAGACAGTTTTCTATATTTCTGATACTAATCAACAGATCATTGTATCTGCTCTTATATTGGCATGGGTAGTAGGTAATACACTGAAGTTTTATAAAATACTTGAAAATTAGTACATACTGGTGTTCTTATTATGAGTAACGCTGTGGATTGCTTTGTTTTTACGATTTTTTTTCTTAAAACGGGACATTGTTTGGCTTAAATCTAACAACTTCATTAAGCGCCATTTGAAAAAATAATGACATTACAATATAAAGGAACGTCATGGGGGTAAAAACGGAAGTACAGAGCTGTCTCCCTGATGTATGTTGAACGGCCTTAACCTTTCAGCGTAACACATATCATTATATCTATAGTAGAATATCAGGATATCTTAGTGATTTAAGTCTGCATACTAAACATAATTGCGCACCTGGACTGATAGAATTAAACCATATCCTGAAGTATTGAAATGATCATACGTTTTTTAGCTGAATTTCATTATTTGTAGCTGACCCAATCTAAAAATAGCCTTTATATAAAACCGGTTACATAACACTGACCCAATCTAATCAAAGTATTTGAAGTACTGATAGCCGAGTTTTCAATAATTGATCAAGTAGCAAAAGATTAAATTGGAGGTAAAATACAGTTAGCAACAAATTCAAGGAAACTGTGGAAGGACAATTCTTAAGTATAGTGAAATAAAGTCTATCACTGGTTAACTTTGATGAATGTAATTACAAATTGTTTCAGTATCCTCATAAATCCTGCATTTAACAGAAAGCCATATTTTAATTATTTAGATATTGTCTCAATGAAAATTCCAAGGAGAGATATCAATGTGTCGCCCTTAGTGGCTTATTTGTCAACAAATTCCATAAGTTAAATGGCAGATACAAGTAAATTAATAAAGTAACCACATTTACTGATGCTTCGTCTGAAACACGACTTGTGACAATTTGAAAATAAAATTTGTAAAAGACTGTTTCAGCCGTTATGAAAGTATACGTAAGCATGACTTTCTTTTCCATGACTTTTCTTTCTTTTTACGTTAACTAGTAGCAAAATTTATCGATTGTCAATATCTAGTGACAGTAAACCTGCATTTTTGGTACCCATTTTATAGACAAATCAACACTGTATAAATCTCAGAAAAGAATATTGATATATAATTGTTGAAAGTTAATGATAGGAAAATTGAATTTATCACATATATTATACAATTTATAAGACATTTGCAACTAATATTAGATTTTCAGGATCCTTTGGATGATTTTTGGGATCGAATTTATTATTTACATTTAAAAAAGTAATACTAATATAGCAAAATTATATAAAACCCCTGTTCTCTATATGGAAGATTATTTATAAATTTTAGAAGGTGTGTCCTTTGATTGTGGTTCTTTTGCGGTAAGTGGACGTGTAGGCGCCCGTAAACCGGTTAACCGCACTAATTGAGTGACGTTAGATACTTGTATTGACCGTCCTATGTCGGTATCAAAACTGCAGTACAATCGAATATATTGTAAGGTCATTTTCTGTGTAATTTGACTATTATCAAGTTTTATGTGCATGTCCTTGGTTATTTATGTAATACAGCTTTGTAAGAGGTCTTCTGTTTTCTGTTAAATAAATGCGAAAAATTGCTTGAATTTATCAAAAACAACATGTATGTTTGTAAGAAGTTCTTTAATGGTCTTTTGCATACTGACTCAAAACCATATTGTAACAATCGATTATTTATGATACACGTTTTGATAACCTACAAAGAAGGAAATTGTACCTGATGAATCCTTGTGAGAAACCTACTTACATATCAATAGTTCTTTAAAAAAAAAAAGTATTGGTGTCAATGAACATTAACAATAACAGAATATACAATTTTCATCTAGGATTTATTCTAGTCTGAAACTCTATATGAATGACAATGTTAGATTTGAAAGAAATGATTATAAATGAAACATTTTTCACAAGTTAATAACAAGTTATTAAACTGAAACGACTTCCTGACATATAACAATGTAATACGACAAATGGGACATTAATTGGAGTGACTCCTTGTAACATTGATATGATATAACATAAAAGATGTTGAATCTGGATTGCCATCTTATTTCCTGAACATTTGTCCCGGCGACAATCTATGTTTGTAGCTATGTGTAACTCCTCTCCATCTAATCTGTAATAAATAGTATTGCATGCATGATCTATATTACCAAAATTAAGTTTTTGCGTTTTAAATGCATTTAATTATAATTATCATAATGAATATAATATACACATTTCTTTTCTGTCTGTCATTATAACTAACTACAAAGTGCGTATTGTCGTACTTAAATAAATAATAGAAATTTTGTTAAAGTACTATAGTAGTTTTCATTCTGTATTACATTAAAGCCACTTTTCTGGAATTGAATTCTTGATTTCTTGGTAATTTCGAAAATTAAAAACAATGTTGAAAGTCTCTGGAGATATACAGAGAATATACGACATTTTTGTGTGGTTAATGTACAAATTATTAAGATATCGTTTGCAAAAATAATATTCATTATTTATGGACAACACAAACAGATTTATTCATGCAAATTTCCAGTATAGCGAATGGATTTCGACTGTATGTAACATTGTCATTTTCGCACCATACGTTTCCTTCAACGAAAATGTGTCTTGTCTGTGTTATATGATCTTAATATCAAATAATCTTACTATTTTCCGAGGGACATTCAAATGTAAAATATTAATTGGCATTTACTAGAAAACTGTGCCTAGAACAACTTGTCGCCAATAATCGATTTTATTATGTTTTTTTCGTACATCGATTTCTTTATGAACGAGTTGTTTGTTAAGTTTAAATGAAGAGTAGGAAGGAATTTGTATAGTCTGTCTATCTCCTACAGCGTTCCTTTCATTATCGAAATTAGAAATAATCCATAAAGAATGTCTCTTTCATATTTTATCACATTTTACTCTACTCTCTAAGATTTCTACATACTCGTCTTAACATACCGTTTCATTGGATTTTCATCCCAACATAACTGTGAAAATAGAATTAGAATGCAATTTAGGAAAAAGAAAAAACAATATAAATATTGTACATACTTGTATGCTTTATCTAAAATTAAGATTACTTCAAATACATAAATACAATGAATACTTCACTCTGTGTCGTGTTCCTTCACTAAGATTTTACATTTTTCTGAGAACATATTACCTATTTGGTGATAATTAACACTTTATATAACATTTATTACAATACGCAACATAGACTTCAATCATATTACTGCTTTGTCTGTAAGCTATATACAAGTAGGTCTAACACTTACAGTTATCCGAGTCTGAAAAGAAAGAAATGCTTAATTAAATCATTATTTTCACTTCCATTACGGCACATTCAAGATACGCATCAGTGATTCCATTTCAGTGAAATATAGGGCATTCTATGTCCGGTATAATATAAACGGGTACAAGCGTGACCAACAACACTTACGGAAATTCTTCAAAGTGATGAAAATAAGAATTTTAATGATGTGATTTTATGTTGTATTATTAAAATATGTTTATAAATATTATTGTACAAACAAATATCCACTTCCCCTGTCTTTTATCTTTCGTACCTCAGAAGTCCCGTATTATTTTGAATAAATCTTTGGGATATCAAAATTTCCTTTAAAGTACTCCAGGTTTTAGATATTTATTTTAGGGAAAATGAATTGCTAGTTTCGAAATAAATAAACATTTCATAGCGTCGAAAAAAATTACTTTAAGTATATCACATAGAAAAGAATGCACAATAAATTTCATCTACACTTTATGAATATTCTCAGTGTCAATGCAACATAAATATGAACGTCAACAAGACTTACCTCCTCCGAAAAATGCCCCTCCTCCAATACGTATAGAGGGAGCTGCAAAAAAAGAGCATGAAGTATAATCTTTTCAAATTCTTGATTTTCTTCATAATCTATGAAGTCAACTCAATGCATGATATAGCCTAACATTTGTAACAAATTATGACATGTTTGAGGATCAATGAGTAACAATGAATGAATGTACTGATTGTTCCACTTACTTGGAAGCCCAAGTCGTCGAGCAGCCAACGCATTTTTGTCTGAAAATAAAATGAGATGTGCTTATTATTCTAGTGAACAGATTATTCAAAATCATAACACTGTTCATTTTAAATAAAACTAGAAATGAAAACTGTAGGATACAAATAAATTGAATGATTCAAACTATTTATGTATCTTGAAATAAAGCGTTTGGTAAAACCTAGCTTCAAGTAAAATATGTTTATTATTGTATAAAATACTTACAATAGTCGGGAATATCACCTATAAATAAATAATACGAAAATCATGGAAATACTGTTTTCAATACATGAGCATAACATACACATTTTGAAAATGCAAATGTAAATTTGAAAATAAGGTTTGTTTTAATCAGAAATTTAAATTCTATATTGTATCTCATAGAAATATTAAGATATTCATGCTACTCAGAAATGATACTCTGAAAGATATATCAAAAATTATGTATTGCGGTATCATTAAAATATGAAAACAATAAGTATTATCATTCTAAAATGGAATTGTACAGACTTACCGTACATCATTTCGTAAGGATTAACTGAAATGAATTTAATTTTCTTGAATATATCATGTACGTATTAATATTATATATAAATCTTTATTTATATACATTTATCTTTATTTTTATTATTATTATCATCATTATTTCGTTTTCATCAATAACAAATGATATGTACAAATATGAAATATCAGTATGAACAGTCCTTGGAAAGAGGAGACAATATATGTTTTAATTTCAGCGCTTCACGATTTAGGTAGATATTTGTGATATAAAATGGAAGTAATGAATAAACATGACTTATTACTTCCTTCATTAATTACTGTGAATAAATCTGTATCCATGTTCTCATGAACTTATACCTCACACTTACTAATTTTGCTAAAGGGAGCATATTGCCGGTATACCCGATCCGAACAATGTACACTGTACTCACGCCTTATCTAATGAGCTATTTCTAGGTAAGTTTAATTTCATTTATAGTAGAATTATCTCAAATTTTTATTTGTATACAGTTTTCTTCGACGTTAAATTCTATTTTCATTGCTAACAATTTGTATGTGAAATACTTACAGATATCTGGGGAATCCGAACTGCCGCCTCCTGAAACAAAAATTGTCAACTATAAATCCCAACCAGATTAATGATGAATACGTAGACATGCAATACGGAGTATCGCAACTACTAAAATCCAGCCACAGTTTGCATTTGGTCACCTACCAAACCCATTGTTCCCGATGTGGGCACTTTTATGTGGGCAACTCGCGTTATAATCATATGACGTCATGACAATCACAAAGTGCGCGTGTATGTTGACGTAACTTTAGGTGCGATATTCCGTATTATCTGCCAAACCTTTCTAGATATCTAGTCGCGTATGCAACAATAACAAAAGTAACTGATGTCATATTTTTACGGCTTTCATAAAAAAGTAAGCGTCTCCTATTTGGTTATCCATAGCCACTATGAATGCCCAAAATATACACACAAAACTAACATAATTATGCAAAACCTTCTCGACCGAAATGAATTTGGTCCAAATTTTACAGGACATTTTAGAGCTACAAAATAACAAAATAATTATGAACTTAATGAAAACTTTCCGCAGGGAACTTTTCAGAAGAGTTCCAATTTGTAATAACTAAAAATAGTAGTGACAATAATGTAAATTAAGGTTACAATATCACTCACAATTCACAACAAAATACAAACTCAGCATGGATGTTATTTCCTCTGCGCAAAATTTACCATAGTTTATCAATATTAGAAGATTTATAGCCGATCTGATAGGCATTTGATATCAAAGCATTGAAAATCTGATCGACTGCGTCATTATACAAATACTGATCGTTGGCTTATTTCAGGAATACACAGAATTGATGCCATTTTTTTATTTTAAAAGTACTTGAAAAGTGTTATTTTTATAACGGAATATTATTGTACACATTACCAGAAGATCTATGATTCAATTTAAGGATTTCTTAAAGACTTCTTGCACTCCCACCATTTGGACACAAAATGTAAGTTTGGCATCGGATACACTTTTTTTCAGTCGAATATCTTAAAATTCGGTTCCCTTATTTTTATTTATTTCCCGCAGGAATGTCTTTGTTTCAACTTTCATGATACGTTTCGAGTCATACATGTGTAAAGTAAATAGTTCAAACGTCCTTAATCATACTGTTTTACGATAGTTTTCAAAAAACACATGAAGTTATTTTATATACTATATCTTCGCATAGATTTTAATTAAGCCACTTTAAGGTCCGCATCCGGTGTTGAACAATAACTGTGTTGAACTGATCGAGGGCATTGCTACACAATGAACCTGTCTAAAAATAAATTTTACTTTACAATTTTACAACCTGTTAATCATTATAGTAACATTTTTATTAAAATTATTAGTTAAGAAATATCAAAATTTTATATTATCGCAGAAAAACAGTTAACTGCCATATATAAATCGATAGCTTGATAACGTCAAGTCAATAGATGAAGAAACCAGAGAGGATTTGATAAAAGTACATTGACGAAATATAATGGTCTTACCAACGAGGTACAGATTATTCCCACTTCCTGAAAGAACAATAAAAGGAATATATATATTACATAGACATTATATATATTACAAAGACATGTATAAGTACATTGTATATTAATGTACGAACCAAAGAGAAAACAGAAAAAATCTGACAATTGTGACAAAAATCACCAAGGACATGCGTACAAAACATGATAATAGTAAAATGTACATGGACAAAATAGCGATTAGACAAAGTTGAACATTAATCATAGTATTGGCCATACCTCGTAAGACGGCACTGTCTAGTGAAGAAATTCCCAATCCGGAGAAACCTGTTAGAGCTGTAAATATCACCATAACAATATTTATCATTACATGCCATTCTAAAGAACAATAAATCATAATCAGTCATTATATAAGACAGCGATAAGACAGCATAGCACTAATTGGCACATATAAGTTAATATAAATAATGTCATAGAAATTAGATACATTATTTGGAGAAGATGAAACTTTACTATTTTATACTAAATAATATGAGAACCAAAACAAGGTTACTAACATGTTTGATTTCAGTATGCCTATTTAGTATTGCCTGAATGTTATAATAGGATTAGCCGATCCCTATAGTCTATAGTGAAACGAAACTTTCCGTATTTATTTATGGTTTTTTTACTTACATCTCCCGACATTTAGATCAACAAAGTCCGAATCAGAAACTGAAAACAGAGAAAAGTACATTTTTATTATTTTTAATGCTGTGTGGTTATGACTTCTAAAATGTATGTCCAGATTAACGTCATATTGCGTAAACAAAAATTATATTGTGTATACGTTTTTGGACTCCACACCGGCAGGGGTAAATAAGAAAATTTCTTTCAGACACCGGATATCATGTCTGCGTCCCAGAAGACCATGGTAGGTAATTGTAACGTAGTCACGCACAATCACGTTCTCTTGTACTTTTTTCATATATTGCTCGTTTGCCATAGAAGGAAAATATCTCATCTTTATAGCTGGGGATGATACGTAATTAAGAAATACTACGAGTTAACAGACAGAAGCTTTGTGAGTTGCAATGCTTTGATCTCCTCGGTCAATAAGAGTCGCATTATCTACCTGTTTTATGTGTAAGGGAGAAAAACAAACAACAAAACAATGTCCATTTCTGGCAAAAAAACCAAATCTAAAAGCAATGCTATCAAAAGAACAAACGCAATAATACAATATTTACTTTTATAATATTTTATATATTGACTACGTATCTTATTTATCTTTTCCCGAGACAATTGTATTCTAATCCTTTATATAAGATAAATATTTTGTAAAAGGAAAGCTTTAATATTTTTTGTTATAAATACATTTTTCATGAATATGGACTTACAACTTATAATAAGTTTAATCACGTCTCTTTCAAATAAAGTGAAAGACAAAGTGGCTCATCGTTCTTGTCAATTTCCAACAGTTTGTCCTTGCTGTAACAAGTCCTGGTGCAAGTAGGATTTTATATCGCCAGTAATGCACATTCCTATGCCAGACAGATGACAGGCAAGTATTCCTGTATTACTCGGACCACTAAATCATGGAGATTTTAATATTTAACATAGATGAGATCATAAGAGGCAAGTCAATATTACTATCCTTTCTGATACATTTATATCACGTGTTGTGTTACCTTGGAAGAATCCAGTTGATCCGGTGAGAGGTCTTTGTCGTTGTCTGAAAATCTGTCGTGCTACAATAACAAACGTACATTAAAACAGACTGCATGGATATCATCTGTATCCTATTGAAAATTGTCAACGTCATATATAAATATTGTGGTCTATTGAAAATTATGAATAAAGATGTTAAGTACTACTAGTAATATGAACTATACTAAATAAATATTATATATATTAAGAGATAAGAAATTACAGCATTTACAAAGGTTTTAAGCCTTAAATTTCCCATTCTATGGATTCCATTTTGCAAAGAATGATTCGAAGAAACGAAAAAATTTAACTTACACATCGGTGCTGATATAACACGCATTACTGAAAAATATACAATAAAAAATATTAAAACTTTTTTATGTAGTAAAGCTTTGACGGTCAGTTGACGTGTATTCACGAGTGTTTTAATTTGGCAACAACAGTCCCCTCTTGCGACTAAAAAGAAGCAAACAAATCCCTTATTAGGTATTAGGTATAAAACGACGCGAACAAATCCCACATTAAGTATAAGGTTTAAAGTAAAATTCCAGACACAACTTTCTTACGAATACAAAACGACGTGAACAAATCCTAAATTTAGCATAAGGTTTTAATTATTGTCCAAGAATGACTTAATCACGACAATAAAATGGGGCAAATATTCCTATATTTAGCATTAGGTGTGAAATATAACCTTGAGAACAACGTTTTGCGAATAGAAAACGCCACAGACTAGTACATATTATGTACATGTATGAGGAATATAATCCCAGTAACAATTATATGTTGTGATTTTAAAACAAGTCCCATGTTAAGCATGCGGTCTGAAATATAAATCAGGAATAGCTTTATCGCGAATATATATAGACGTGAATTAAATTCCTGAATAGAAGTTTTCTAAATTTAATTCCAAAACAAAAGCGATTTTTCAATGTCTTGAAACAAATTTTACAATATATTTGCATTCTTGACCTTAATTATACATTTGTTATATTTGTTATCGTGGCTCGATATGTGTTAATCTTTCGACTTTAATATCATTTACGACAATAAAGTATTTTGGCGTAGCATGAGTATAAAACACTGGTATATGAACAGAAGTCATGGCTTATTTATGACAGACCGTCGGTTCAAGATCATACATTACTAGAATCAGCGATGTATAGACAGCGCACGGTCAATTGCAAGCTCTTATTAATGTGTACATTTATTGTACAAAAAGAATTATGCATCGCTCGTGTTGTGAGACATTGGCGCCATCGGAGTTAACTTATGTATTTACCTGCATATTATGACGGATTGAGCTGACATAGCATATTGCATTTTTTCATGCACACTGCTGTGTGATTTGTCAGCAAGTTAAATTGTTTTGCTCATTATGCTAACAATAACGATAGGTCAGACACGGAGTAACAACAAGATCAAAGGACCACTGATCGTAAACCTTACATGTACATACTTTTTATGTAATGTATGTCAAATAGCTTAAACAAACAATTTATTAAATAAAAAATAAAAGTGTCAATTGATGACAAAGAAAGTTTTCATGAAAATTTGTTCAAGACAACACATATAAAGCATATTATACGTACTCAAGAACTGAAATATATATAAATATATACAATGTATATAACCGATTGTTCCGATAAAGAACAGAATTGAATATGACTGATTTTTTTATAAGGAACTGACAAAAATATGACTGATTGTTCTGACAAACTGTAATTTATTTATTTATTTTTGTTTGTGTGTATGTATGTTTGTTTTGGTTTTTTCCCCTTTTGGGGGGGACTATGTTTTGATGTCAATTTGAGAGTATGACCAAGCGCGAAAATAAAGTTCTCGTTTCCTTTGATTTGATAAAAGTCACTATATTTACATGGTTCGTTTTATTGGACAGAACAACATGTATATAGAAAATATCGTACTTTTTTACTTCATTGACGGAAGGAACTTCATATATAGGGAAAAAATCTTAAGTCATATCATAAAGGGAAAAAGATGATGACCAGATATACAGTTATTTTTCATTTGTGTACATTTTCATATAAGAAAATATTTACAAGACTATCTCACATGCATTTATCAAAATTTACATTTGTATACAGCACAGTAGATCTTTACTCGTGAATAGAATCTTTACCATCTAAATGTATAGTACAAAACAAGGTTGTACGACATAATTATATATAGAAGCCTTACCATTTATATGTATGGTGCATAACCCGGTGGTACGACATTTAGGCCTTCCTATCTATATATATGGTACATATCCCGGTGGTACGACACAGAAGCCTTATTATACATATGTATGGTACATAACCAGTTGATACTTCATAGAAACCTTACCGTCTATATGTATGGTGCATAACCAGTTGATACGTCACAGAAAAGTTACCGCCTATATGTATGGTGCATAACCAGGTGGTACGACATAAAAACCTTACCATCTATATGTATCGTGCATAACCAGGTGGTACAAAATAGAAGTCTTACCATGTGTATGTGTGGTACATAACCAGGTAGTACGACATAGAAACCTTCCCATTCATATGTATGGGTCATAACCAGGTGGTACGACAGAGCCTTACCATCTATATGTATCGTACATAACCAGGTGGTGCGACACAGATACTTTGCCATCTATACGTTTGATAGTTAATCAGGTGGTACGACTTAGCCTTACCATCTATATGTATCGTGCATAACCGGGCGGTACGACATACAGTGCATATTAACATACTGTGTAGATCATGTTCAATTTACAAAGCATAAATTCTAGGTAAGAAATATGAAAATTTTATATATGAATACTTCCCATACATCATCAATACAGCGAAGCATTAATATCCTAGCACTACCAGAAATGACCAGAAGAAAGTCTTTGATTCCAGATATCAGAACAACAAGCATTTATCGCTATATGCCTGGATAATAGTTTTATTAAGATAACACCATCAGGAACCATACATAAGCGATGTGTACTAGGATTCCAGTTAATCTGTACACAAAGAAAAAAGAATGATTGCCTACAATCTAAAAAAAAGACATCTACAGTAACCACGACAGTGTCAAAACACTCTCAACCACAATTCAACAATAAAACATTGCAGTTGTATCTAGAAGGCAGTCAGTAATTCACTTTTTGGTCTGTTTGTTTTGATTTATAAAGGGGTGGGGAGAGGGGGTGATTTATAAAGGGGTGGGGAGAGGGGGTGATTTTAATCCGAGATCTCATACCATAAGCCCATTTTTGAAATTGGCGTTGTATGAGTATTTTTCTCAAAGCGAATATATTCATTCGTCAAAAGTACAATACGTGAAATTTTGTTTTCTCCTTCGGAAGACACAGCGAGAACCGAGAACTTGTGTCATGGTAGGCGTGGCACGTGAAAGATCCCTAAATTTGTGTGCAATGCATCAGGCAAATGCCGTCACCATATACGTGAAATAATTGCAGAGTAACATGAAGCGATAATTAAACCATCAATATAATGAAAAAGACACTCTTTTCACGTATCATTCGACCTTAAAAGAGAAAAAGTTTAAAACTGTAGTGAGACGTGAAGACATTGCAGTTTTATAATCGGTCAGTCAATGAATCACTGTTACGAACAGGATGCATTAGAACTATTTATTGTAATTTTCACTCCTATGATTTATAACGTTTTCATGGAGTTTACTTAGCTGAAAAATTAACTTCGATTATTTTATTTTGTTAAGGCCAAGTGGCCAAAAATTTCGATAAGAGAGTGCCTTTTATTATATTATACAATGACCGCCCTACTCCAGACCTTTGTTCACTAATTTGATTTTGTTATGCATGATAACTTACCTTCATTTTATTGTGTATAGAAAACACCTACGCGAACTGAATAATGTCCTTTCATGCTGCACATTAGAAAGTCGAAAGATCTGTTATAATATACCTGTCAACTATACGACTTCAGCGAATCTGAATACCATCTCTAACAGATAAATATACACACGGACACCTTGACATAGGCAGTACTGTGTCAAGATGACACCTACGCGTGCAATATAAGAAAGATATCTCCATATTCTACAATTCACCACCTGGCACGATCAAACTTAGTACTGTACTTCAATCATGCAGAACACCGATTTGGTTTTGTACTATGAAACAGTGAACATGGCACACAATAGACATTTTTTCATATTTATTTCATGTCTCATTCAATACAAGATGATTTGGCGCTCAAAGTTGCATCATTCTGATGTGACGTTATAACACAAACATTGGTGTCATAATGAAAATTCCGGCCAAAAAAAGTAGTTTATCGGGCATTAGACCGCTTATATTATGTATTGTTGTAAAATATGAAATTCGTGTATTAAACGGACAAACGCGCCAGTGTATTTGAGAACTGCTCAATGGAAATTATTGATGTTCTTTAAAAACATCGGAAGAAACATAAATATTAATACAAATAATACATTTCAATAAGGTGCCCTATCTGCCTTCGATAAAGACTCTCACCTTTTTCACAGTATTGAGTCTTTTCGTTAAACAGAGTTATTTCCCATTTGGGCGGTATCTAACTTAAACCAATTATGACTTCACTTACATTTTCTTTAGAAACGTCAATTTTTGGACAATGATTTCCCTGAGGTTTAGACTGGTTTCCATACAATTTGATGACGTAACGATTACTGTATGTCAGATACCGTCCCAAATGGGAATTCACTCGGAGTAACGAAACAGAATATAACAGATATTATAACGGCCTATATACTTTTATTGGCAAATTAATGAAACTCCTCAGCTTGAAATATTTCGATATATAGTCTACCAACGTTTCGCTATTATTTTGTGGAGAATTCGTCAAAAACCTAAAAATAAATTTTCTTACGCATCATCTATCTCAATATTCTTCACACTTATACACCTTCTCCCCCTTTTTCATTTTTATTTTTGATTTTTTGTTTCTGTCTTTTGGTTTCCTTTCAATGACATAACAACATTATTTGAATATACCAAATTATAATACGATATCAGCAAGGAAGTTTACATGATGTAATGATCTGGTTATCGCTCGAAGGGAGTACAGCTAGGACGATTACCTACAATTCTAATGGTCTGGTTACTGTTCGACGGAAGTCTGACTCAGCTAAGATGTTTCCTGTAATGGTCTAATTACCGTTCGAGGAGAGTCTAACTCAGCTAGGAAGTTTACTTTTGATGGCCTGGTTACCGTTCGCAAGGATTTTAACTCACAGTAGAACGTTCACCTGTTATAATCTGGTAACCGATCTAGAGGAGTATAACTCAGCTAGGAAGTTTACCTGTAATAATCTGGTTAACGTTCCAGTAGAATCCATCTCAGTTATGAAGTTTACCGGTGATTGACTGGTACCGTTTGACGGAAGTCTAAGGCAGCGTGGAAGTTTACCGGTGATTGACTGGTACCGTTTGACGGGAGTCTAAGGCAGCGTGGAAGTTTACCGGTGATTGAATGATACCGATAGAGGGGAGTCTAAGGCAGCGTGGAAATTTACCGGTGATTGACTGGTACCGTTTGAGGGGAGTCTAAGACAGCGTGGATATTTACCGGTGATTGACTGGTACCGTTTGAGGGGAGTCTAAGACAGCGTGGAAGTTTATCGGTGATTGACTGGTACTGTTTGAGGGGAGTCTAAGACAGCGTGGAAATTTACCGGTGATTGACTGGTACCGTTTGAGGGGAGTCTAAGACAGCGTGGAAGTTTACCGGTAATTGACTGGTACCGTTATGGGGAGTCTAAGACAGCGTGGAAGTTTACTAGTGGTTGTCTTTGTACCATTCACGGGAAGCCTAACTTGGCTTAAAGTTTATTTGTTATGGCATGTGTACCGTTTGAAGGAAGTCTCATGCATAGCTTAAGAATTATCATAGAAACCTCGACGTCATAACTTTAAGATTCATTTCAAGTTGAAATTAAAACACCTAAAAACTGTGTTTCTTGTTACATTTCACTCACGAGTGGCACAGTGGAAAACCATTCCCTTAAAGAAAAGGGAAAAAACAAACAAAACAAACAAACAATACAAAACAAAACCCCAAAACAAAAACAAAACCGTTAAAAATAAATTAAATAAAAATAGATAAATAAATCTAAAAAAACCAAAACATTTCAATATTCGAATTTCAGAATAGAACATAACAATAAATCTAGCACGAGGAAGTAGAATGTGTGATAAACATCCCCCTCTACATCTGATGAGTACGTTCTCTGGTTAATTCTGTGTCAGACGGGTGATGCGTTTATACATGTAGTACAGAAAATTGCTGAGTAATGAGGAAATGACCATTGCGTTGTATTGTAGTTGTATTGAATAGTATTCTACAGTTGTGGTGAAAAGCAAAGGTAATTCTATGAAAATAATGCGGTCTTCTAGTTTAATAACAGGAAGCTGTGCGATTGTTGTATCATGAATTGCTTCTCTCGGCGCCATCATAAACGTGAATATTTTCTGTTTACATATGCTTAATTATGAAAACTTAAATTGATTTACCATGTGTATATTAAGTACTCACACTGTGCAGATGAATAACCTGAAATAAAAATAACTTCGATTAAAAATAAACCTTAAATATATTTGGACTAAATCACAACTCGAAATCACCGTTCAAAATACACTAATTCTTCCAAAATTTATGTTCTTTCCCCTTCAGATTATTCTATCAAAATGTTATTTACACAGAAACGTATTTTATTTAGATTTTTTCGAATGGAAATATAGGAAAATTCCACAGAGACACTACTACTACCATGTAGTAAAACCCTCATCAGTACTGTAACCAATCGGCAATGGGACCAAAGAAACATTGAGTTGTATTACCCTGAGGCGTCATACGTATACCAATTGAAAATCCACGTACGGATGCTATAAACCCTATGCAGCGGCAATTATGTAACATGCAATTTAAGTTTTATTACGCACAAAATCTCATTGAAATATTAATGCAAAGGAACTTGTATCCCATACATATTTAAGCTTTTTTTCACAACAGCAATGTTCAAAGAATATTCATATTTAGAAAAAAATATAACCAATACCTATATTTAAATCCTGTTCAAAAGTAACATTGCATTTTACATAACTGTAAACCAAATATATAAGTATCTCATAGAAAAGTTTTCAGAACTGTTTTCTGAACTAAAACATCTACCTACCCCAGATCACCAATAAAATACAGAATCGTAATCCGCTGGTCATTGTGAATAATGTATATAGCAGCACTAGGTCTCTAGGATGGGGTCACTCGACTATCTAAGTACCTCAGTTTTGTAGCACCTCCTTTATATAGCGCAAGCTATTTTATTACCGTATGTATACCGGTAATCACCTATTTTTTCTCCCAGGTAGACCCATGACGCACTAGACTTATATATACTACGAATATTTACGGTAAATAACCAAAATGTGTTTTTGGATGGTAAACAATGCATCAGATATTATTGTCATTCATGATGTACAAGGTATTGGCCCTTAGCTATAGTGTGTTCGGATACACATTGCACGAATAACCATATTATAGGGGCTTATAACATTAAAGCATGTATTTCTTCCCGTTTCCATAGGGAACATTGACATATCCATTGAAATTTTGTCAAGATACATAAAAATTTATACTAGATCTAACAAGAGTAATGAAAAAAAAATTCTATTCCAGCATGACACATCTGTTTTCGTCGACTAATCGATATAAGGTATTAGTGGATAGCATAACATTTTAGTTTTTGATTAGATAGGGTGGTCAATATACGTTTGTAAAAGAAAGAAAGCAAGCGACATGATTTTGTCCTAAGTTATTTTTAGGCAAAGGAAACTTTCTACAGACAGACTTTTAAAACAGAAAATCTATCTACCTGTGTGTGTGTGTGTGTGTGTGTGTGTGTGTGTGTGTGTGTGTGTGTGTATGTATGTATGTATGTATGTATGTATGTATGTATGTATGTATGTATGTAGTAATCTATATATCTATCTATCTATCGATCTATCTATCTATCTATCTATCTATCTATCTATCTATCTATCTATCTCTATTATCCCAGTTTATCTTTTTTTACGTGAGAAACTAATTTGAAAAAAAAAATAATTAAAAAATGATGATGATGATGATGATGATGATGATGATGATGATGATGATGATGATGATAATAATAATAATAAAAAAAAAAATAATAATAATAATAATAATAATAATAATAATAAATAATAATAATAATAATAATAATAATAATAATAATAATAATAATAATAATAATAATAATAATAATAATAATAATAAAACAAGTGTGTTTATAATGATTCAGGAATATTGCAATTATGTCAGTAATTAATCTACTACACTCGAGGACTGCTTTTCTTTGAATTTATCACATGTACACCTAACCGACAATGGAGAAATGGGTCTGAATATAATCCCAGAACGCAGACTGGAAATATACACATCATTCGCCAACATTTCATAAAGAATTTGTAAAAGTACGGAACACTAACTCTATGGAGGAGTTCATGATTGCCCCCATTTCTTGACTAATTCGTTATCTGTGTGTAATGATAAAATAAATTACATACTTCTTACTTGACAAAGCTATCATAGAGTATGGTGTAAACAAATACCTAGACCGTCATTGATTGGCATTAGTCATAAATCAAGGAAATTATGGTAAGAACATATTTACTGTCAGTACCGTCCACTGTACATGATAGTGTACTTCTCTTGCCATCATTTATGGGTGATAATTGATACTTTATCGTCACTATTTGCACGCACATTCTGTCATTCTATATATAATCGCTTTCTGAACCACTGGAATAGCATAACATATTCCAAGTTATCTTAAATGCTACACTGTTTTTGTACATCTTGCTACAAATTTAAAATCACACAGAACTATCTTCTCAAATTTATGAATAAGCAAATTATTCGATTAAAGATTCTGGAGATATAAGAACGCTTAGGAATATACCTTTAAATAAAATACTACAATATTACAAAGTAGGTTAAAACAAAGTTGTTTTAACATAATAAGTGCATCAAGGCCATCGGACTTTCAGTCTTTGCTGTGCACAGTCCGAAATACTAGACTCTACCACAAAACTTCGAAAACCGAAAGAAAATTTGCTTCCTTATCAAAACTACTGCTATAAGATACTGATGTTTACCGGCAATCTACGTACACAAAATATTTACATATACTATTTTCATTTTCAATGAAGAACTACAATTTTACTACCGTTTTGGGGTTCAGTGATTTCTATAAAATGCATAAGTCTGTATTGAATGTTCAGTCTACAGAATCGAATTGATCCGGTGTTATCCAGCTTGTGGCACGAAACCTATTGTTCCGAAAATTAACGAATTAACGTTATCAAATATGCCCGAACGCGCACGTTCAGTCACACATCTACCCACCCACACACAGATATATATATATTCAATGAGGTTGTCCCCCTCCATGACCTGTCTCGAATTGTTACTCATTTATACAAAGCTGTATACAAACTTTCACGTCAATAACTTCAATAGTTGCAAAAAATGTCCGGAAAACCAAAGTGTGGCAGACAGACGGAGCGGAAACTTATTGTTCCTTCCGGTTCTAAACCATTGAAACATTAAAACTCATTTTACAACGTATAAGTAGACATTTCCCTTTTATTTCCAATATAAAAAGTGTTCATTTTCTTTGATTACATATCGCCACAGTATTATTATAGGTAGATATTGAAAGAGATACAGAGATAAATCTATACGGTAGTGGCATACTTGTGTGCTCTCCTTCTCTATCCTGTCTGTACATAAATAAATTGAGCTTCTATAAATAAATGTAACCAATTATATCTTAAAGTCATCCTTGGATCGTAAACTACCAACCATCGTGTGTCATTTCTAACATAGAATGTCGTAAAGAGATGTCAATAAACACTCGCGGAAACCACAGGCTGTTGACATTCAATGTAGAATAACTGTATAGGCATATCGATGACTAATCATGTAATTTTTAACCTCAATTCAGTCTGCTACTGCCTTACTGACCATGGCGGATCAAAGGGGCGGGTGTTCCAGTGATTGCAGGGGCCTAAAATTGTGCATTTTCACTTCAATGACCGTTCTAAATCGGTACTGCAGCTTTTTGTGATGTTATGCATGGGTTGTCCGTATCTTGTTATTCCTGTAACACAGGTGGCGGATTGTGTCATACAGCCGACTCAGATCTGATCTTATAAATCTGATCCACTATCATCACCTTTAGTACACAGAACTGAAGCACTTATACCATACTATAGAAATGTTTGAAAAAGGGTTTTTGACTTGCCATGAATGTTTTTCAGACGGGAAAGGGTGGTGTTGGGTTTGAAGCCCTTAACCTAGCAAAAACGATCTTTGTTGGGCAAAATTTTTCGACCAAAGGGGTTGCAAGTCCACATTCCTTACTTACTACCGGTTTATCACCGCTTTTATTTAGGGAACATGCAATATTTATCACCGGTGTGGGACCGGTGCATTTGGAAATTTGATTTTAAAAAATGTATGTGTCCCATGCATACTTCTTCCAAGAAAAGTAATTGTCCCATATCAATTCTAAGTAAAAAAAAGTACATGTCCCATCACAAATCACAATGATTGGTATAGTTTTAATGTTTATGTATGTTTAAACATCTTATCAGCTAACATACAATATAAAATGTTTGTACATGTATGTGTATTTGGAAATATCCATAAGTAAATTACTTTTCCTAAAGCATTGTGTAATTTATACTTTGTAAAAATATATTATTGTATACATATCATTTATTGAAGCAAAAAAATGACACTAATAACAAAACTGTTCAAACGAAACATATTATGTCTTATGTGAGAGTGTGACCTCTGGCCATTCTTCCTATGGCTTTTTTCTATCACACAAACAAATACTAGGCAAAGTGATCCATTATTATTATACTTTACATATGATACAATCACACAGAGTATAATTATAAGCACAAATTTATGACTTTGTTTCATGAAGTTACAAAGGGTAATCTTGCAATATCAGTGGTAAACGGATGGAACGGCGTGATGTATGGGAAACAACAGGCAGAAATGAAGATTCACGTTCTTCAGATTCACTTTCTTTCCACTTTTATGTATTAATTCTTGTGATTGTATGACTTTATGTGTTGGATGATATTTCATATTTCAGTTATTTATTTTTATGTTGCAAAGCCAAAGAGTGGTTGTTTTACGATTTTGTTTAAGTTTATCGAGGTTTAGTTTTATTCTTATGTTATGGTTATCCATGTTTTCGTTGTTCAAAGTTTATTAAATAATTAAGAAAAAAAAGAAGTGCGTTGTTGTAAAAAACAAAAAGTAGTCGTCCCATGTAGAATCTTTGCGGAAAAGCTCTCTGACCCATGTTGTATGGTCATAAAAAAGTGTGTGTCCCATCACATTTTGCACTGGTCCCACCCCGGTGATAAATATTGCATGGCCCCTTACTCATTAAACGTGTAGGCGGAGCTTAATTGAACGATGATTTGAAATGAATTTTTTTTCATTCGGATGATATCTATTGATTATTGAGAAAGAAATCAAGTCATATTCGAGTATACAATAATAAACATCTATATTAGAAAAGAAACCATAACAAGATTCTACACCACACCTATTTCCCACTCCCGAGGTACGGGCTCAGGTTCAAAATTACAATGTACTAGATCATATAGGGAATACTTCTAGCCCATAATCAAATTTTAGAGGAGTAGTGATAATGAACATTTGTTTACTGATGGACGAACGGACGACGAATAGTATCGCATAAGCTCTGGCCAATGCAGCTAATAAAACTGAAAAAAGATAAACATTTATTTATATACACGATCACAACGCAATTAAAATATTTTTTTTTTATTCTGTAACCTTACACTGAACAAAACCAACTTTACTCAAAGAGATTTGTGACCTGATCATTTTCTGCCGTATATCTTGAAAAATGGACTGTACACCAAAAATTAAGCGGCAGACACGTCACAAGAAGAAGGGGTGTTAGAGTTCGCAATTTTCGAAAAGTCGAGTAGACGTACGATTATGGAATAAAAATAGTATGCCGCGTCTCTCTCTCTCTCCCTGTCTTTTTCTTTCATTCTCTCTCTCCTTTTTTTTTCTTTTTTTATAGGCGGGGGGGGGGGGGGGGGGGGGGAAAACGCCCCTTCTGATCCTCTGAATCCGTCACTGGATTGGAAACTATTGTTCCTTAGAAAACCTCCCTCCTCGCAAAGTTTTGTGATGGAATTAGTCAAATAGCCACAGTCATCTTCGCAAAACACACCCCTCTAAAACAGACCGGCCAATACCCCTGTGCATGTAGATAGGGAATCGCTCCACATAATATTCATCATTCATCAAAATGTGACCAAAGATTGCCACATTTGCGAGGGCGTTTTCTTCCTGTGGACATAATACATGTCAATTCCAAGTAAAACATCGGTCGACATTGTGGTTGATTATTTTGAACACGAAATAAAAATTGTCTTTCGATGGTATTTCTTGGAATAAAGTATATATATACAATATAAAGTATATATATACAATATAAAATTTACTACATTCTCATAGTTCATAGTTAGGTAATTAAACTAACCAGTTAAATAGTCATAAATCTCCAAATTAGTGAAACAATTTGTCAAAGATCTCGACTTTAGTCCAAATGCAAAATACTTTTTCAATGAACTAAATGTTAATTTATATCCGGATTGACAAACCTGTTTATAATTCCTTCTTTTTTCATTTCTTTGTTCAGAGAAATACGTCTTCATGTACCTCTTGATCCACCTGTTATCCTTGATCCAACCTTGATTCGCCTTCATATGCCCCTTGATATAACTTACCCGTCTTCGTGTGCCCCTTGGTGTGCCCCTTGATACAACCTACTCGTCTTTTTGTGCCCCTTGATCCAAACTCTCCGCCTTCGTGCCCTCTTCCCCCCCCCCCCTGATCCAAATTATCCATCTTCGTGTGCCCCTTGATCCAAACTCTCCGTTTTCGTATGCTCCTTGATACAACCTACCCGTCTTCGTGTGCCCCTTGATTCAACCTACCCGTCTTTGTGTGCCCCTAGATCCAAACTATCCGTCTTCGTGTGTCCCTTGATCCAAACTACCCGTATTCATATGCCCCTTGTTCCAAACTCTCCGTCTTCGTGTGCCCCTTGATCCAAAGTATCCGTCTTTGTGTGCCCCTAGATCCAAACTATCCGTCTTCGTGTGCCCCTTGATCCAAACTATCCGTCTTCGTGTGCCCCTTGATCCAAACTATCCGTCTTCGTGTGCCCCTTGATCCAAACTGTCCGTATTCATGTGCCCCTTGTTCCAAACTCTCCGTCTTCGTGTGCCCCTTGATCCAAACTCTCCGTCTTCGTGTGCCCCTTGATCCAAAGTATCCGTCTTCGTGTGCCCCTTGATCCAAACTATCCGGCCGTCTTCATGTGCTCCTTATTCCAACCCATCTGTCTTCATGTGTATCTAGATCTAGCCTCATCCATTGTCATGCGTCGTTATGTGACTCTTAAGGTGGCCTTAGGCTTATCCATTTTTATTTATCTCCTGATCCAGTTTCATTCGTCTTCGTGTGCCCCTTGATCCAACTTATCCGTCTTCGTGTGCCAATTGATCCAAACTATCCGTCTTCATGTGCTCCTTATTCCAACCCATCTGTCTTCATGTGTCTCTAGATCTAGCCTCATCCATTGTCATGCGTCTTTATGTGCCTCTTAAGGTGGCCTTTGTGTGCCACTTGACCAAATCGATCCGTCTTCATATGCTCCTGAATTCATCCTCTCCATCCTCCTGCGCCCCTAAATCTAACTTATCCGCCTTCGTGTACCTCTTGATCAAGATATATCAATCTTCATGTGCCTCTTGATCCAGTTTCATCTGTTTTCTTATGCCTGGTGTTTAACCTTTATCTGCCCTAAGCTGTCTTCATATGCCTATAATCCAGCTTCTATATCTTCCTCGTGTTTAACCTTTATCTGCCCTAAGCTGTCTTCATATGCCCCTAATACAGCCTCTATATCTTCATCGTGTTTAACCTTCATCTGCCCTAAGCTGTCTTCATATGCCTATAATCCAGCTTCTATATCTTCCTCGTGTTTAACCTTTATCTGCCCTAAGCTGTCTTCATATGCCTCTAATCCAGCCTCTATATCTTCCTCGTGTTTAACCTTTATCTGCCCTAAGCTGTCTTCATATGCCTATAATCCAGCTTCTATATCTTCCTCGTGTTTAACCTTTATCTGCCCTAAGCTGTCTTCATATGCCTCTAATCCAGCCTCTATATCTTCACGGTATCTCGTGATCAAGATTCACCCTTGTCATATTTCCTTAAATTTAGCTTCATCCACCTTCATGTGACCCTCAATCTAACTCTTTCTTTCCACATGTATTTTACATCCAGTCCTTACTCGTTTCAAATATTTCCTTATCCAGTTTCATCTGTATTCACGTGCCTCTATATCTTCCTCGTGTTTAACCTTTATCTGCCCTAAGCTGTCTTCATATGTCTCTAATCCAGCTTCTATATCTTCCTCGTGTTTAACCTTCATCTGCCGTAAGCTGTCTTCATATGCCTCTAATCCAGCCTCTATATCGTCCTCGCGTTTAACCTTCATCTGCCCTAAGCTGTCTTCATATGCCTATAATCCAGCTTCTATATCTTCCTCGTGTTTAACCTTTATCTGCCCTAAGCTGTCTTCATATGCCTCTAATCCAGCCTCTATATCTTCACGGTATCTCGTGATCAAGATTCACCCTTGTCATATTTCCTTAAATTTAGCTTCATCCACCTTCATGTGACCCTCAATCTAACTCTTTCTTTCCACATGTATTTTACATCCAGTCCTTACTCGTTTCAAATATTTCCTTATCCAGTTTCATCTGCCTATAATCACGTGCCTCTATATCTTCCTCGTGTTTAACCTTTATCTGCCCTAAGCTGTCTTCATATGTCTCTAATCCAGCTTCTATATCTTCCTCGTGTTTAACCTTCATCTGCCGTAAGCTGTCTTCATATGCCTCTAATCCAGCCTCTATATCGTCCTCGCGTTTAACCTTCATCTGCCCTAAGCTGTCTTCATATGCCTATAATCCAGCTTCTATATCTTCCTCGTGTTTAACCTTTATCTGCCCTAAGCTGTCTTCATATGCCTCTAATCCAGCCTCTATATCTTCACGGTATCTCGTGATCAAGATTCACCCTTGTCATATTTCCTTAAATTTAGCTTCATCCACCTTCATGTGACCCTCAATCTAACTCTTTCTTTCCACATGTATTTTACATCCAGTCCTTACTCGTTTCAAATATTTCCTTATCCAGTTTCATCTGTATTCACGTGCTCCTGATGCAGCCTAATCTGTCTTTATATACCTTTTGTTCCAGTCTAATTCCTCTAAATCTTAATCTTGCTACACTCCTCTACATGAGTCTCTGGGTCCAGCACAAACCGTCCTCATACGCTGCTTTATCCAGTCTTATCCGTCTCAACGTACTTTTACATCCAACTATGTCCGTCTTCTTATATCTCTTTTCTCAGCCGAATCCGGCCTAATGTACATCTTACTCAGTTACATAGTTGCATCCGTCTTTATGTGAACCGTAATCCAGCCGCGCCCTCCTCTTGAACCAGCCTCATCCGTTTATTGTACTCGTCATATTTATATGCCTCTTAATTTAGTCACATCCGTCTTCATGTGTCACCTATGTTTAAGTGGCGTATGCTTTATATTCCTCAAAAAGTAAGATAAGAAATAAATGTAAGTTAATCGAAATTAAATGTAAATTAGATAAACGACATTTATTATGATGATGATGATGATGATGATTATCATTATTATTATTATTATTATTATTATTATTATTATTATTATTATTATTATTATTATTATTATTATTATTTGAGGTGCTAACCTTAAATTTGGAAGGAAAACTGCATCAGTGCATGAAGTGCATTAATGCAAAAGTTTTAGATTGATACCTTAATCAACAATAAAAATAAAGGATTAATTTCTTATCATTGTATTTCACTTCCATACAGAAAAAAATATCCTAATTCATTATGGCACTACATTACTATTTTGTCCCTTTTACATGTGACTTGGTCGCGTAGTGATATAATGACAATGTAAAAAACATTATGAAGTCAATAATGGTGGCAAATTCGAAGTTAGAAAATGTTATCCCTGTGTCCGTTGAAAGTATTAGAAGTGAAATAGAGCAAACAATTACTAAAACAGGAATTACTGAAACATGGGGATCACAATCTGTTACTTAAGATATTTGTATTTAATGTGATATTAGTATTATTAGAAATGTTTACTAGTGCAGCTGCGGTGGACAGAGTAGGTTCAGAGAATTGAACTGGAGGCAGTACCAACCTTCTGCTCTGGTGGAAATCCCTGCTCTGTCTGCCTAATCGGGCATGATGTGTAGAAAACACCAAGGATTGAGTTACTCCGGCCAGAGTGTGGGATAAGTCAGGGTGATGCTTCAGTTGTGTTTCTATTTCATATAACCTAGTAGTTATTTTGAAGTTTATCTTTATTGGATAATGGTAGGAATTTATATCTTTTAATTAATAGTTCCTAAAGAGAAGTGTGATTTCTTTTGCACTTTGCTATATATGATGAAACAGCATGTTACGCAATCGATTAACAACATGAGAATCACTGTTCTATAAATAAAACAAGGTTTCGCATTCCAAAGAAAAGTAGTTCCAGCTACTGTGAAGTATCTGCCCGCCATATTTTGTCGGTGCAGAAATCACATTAATTTTTAACCAATCAGATTCGCCACAAGACGATCAACACAAAGACAATTGGATGATTCGTTATAAAACCGTGTTAATATTGGACCATTGAGCTTTGATTCCTGTTGTAAAGTAACCAATATTTCTTGAACCTTGAAATTCTCTATTTGTGTCTCCTAGTGTGATATATTTTTCTTTTGTTTTATATTATAGCTACGCTTTGTATTGTAAATTACATTTGTATTTAATGCTCTGGTTAAACTTGCACTGGCAGTCGGAAATGGTATAATGCTAGTTGACTAGGTCCTTGATACACTGAGAATGCAGGGTTAAGAAAAAATACCGACTTTGTGCGGGAAGGTCGTAAGTATTTTATTACAGTTTAATTATATTTTCTCATATTTACCGAAAGAATATAACATTGAATTTCGAATAAAGGCTTAACTTCAGGAGAGGTTCTAAAGTTAAAAATTACAACATTATTTTTAATCTGAAAAACAAAGCTAGTGCAACTTTAAGCTAAAGTTCAGCATTTTTGTTTTTAAACATTAACAAAAATGTAATGAAATTTATAACTTTGTGAATGCCTCTTGGGAAATAGAGAGTTGTAAACAAAGTAATCGATTTAGTTCAGTCGTATCCGATAGAAGTGTAAGGAAAATCATTTATTCCAAATATTACGAATAGGACATGATTTATTATACAGTGCCAGTCGAGATTTCCTATTAATTGATGCGTCCCATGTCTAATATACAAGGTGATTTGTAAGGAAACGATTTAGCATGTATCATACATCTATAACTCATGTTAACATAAGTAAATACATTTCCAGTTACCCTATGCATTAGAAAGCTTTATGTACGTAGTATTTGTTTGGCATGCTTGCCTTTAATGATGTTTACTATAAGACGATTGTATAACCAATTATAGATAAAGTTGATTATCAACAATTGCAGTAAAATGTGCTTTTGTGTATACGATATTTGATGAAACGAACTGTGTGCTTTAATGTGCACTGACCTTGGATCACAGGTGCCACTTTTGAACGACAGTGCCCTGATATGCTGGTATTAGAGACTTACAAACAACAAACATTAGTTGTAATTTCAAGGTAAATTTGATCAGTGACGAAGTAGCAGATTCAGAAGGGGGGGGGGGGAGGTAAATTCCGAAAGAGAGAGAGAGAGAGATTATCTGTAATTGTCTACGAGATAGACTAGTATATATCCGATAACTACATCTACTCGATTTCGGCTAGGTTGAGGGCTTCAACCAAACTCCTCCCCTTTCCGGACTGAAAAGCATTCATTGCAGGTTGCAATCCCCCCCCCTTTTTTTTTAAATCCGTCTGTAGATGCTTCTAAACTGTCTACCAGAGGAAATGTATATGAGGAAAGGCAAGAAATGATGGCCAATCAGATATGACAAAATCCACCAGTTACAACCAGAATACCAATTTTAGGTATGGAAAAGGTATGAACAACAATACAAAAAGCTTCAATTGCACAGCAGCTACGGTACTGAACTAGGCCAGCAATTGTCCAGTTTTTAAGCCATAAACCTGGATCCGCCCCTGTTTATTGTCAAAGATCTAACGTATATAAACATTAAGCAAACGATCGGCAATAATAACTTACCCCCAATCAGTCGTCTGAGGGCTGTACACACATTTTTTCTCTACCTGTGTCAAATTTGCCGGTTTGTTTATATGTAGTCTGAATCATCCAAATGTTTGATTCTGCAGCCGAGATGCAACTACGCAAACGTGTGGGTGATTCAGACTACATATAAACAAACCGGCAAATTTGACACAGGTTGGGAAAATGTGTGTGGAGCCTTCAGACTACAGATCGGGGACAAGTTATTATTGCCGATCGTTTACTTAATCTTTATATATGTTAGATATTTGCTCCATTTCATGCCGGAATGCGTAGAATTGTGCCGGTCATTCCGTATATCAAAATTGCAAGTTTACGTAACGTAAGAAATTGTGGCCCTATTATTCATATAGGGCAACTATTTGCGGCTAATGCAGCTAATGAAACAGTGGGCGCATATTACTCTGGAATGACTAATTGTGAGTCAGACCTCCACGGTTCAAGAAATGTCCATCACAGCACGTTGACATGGTGGCTACAATGAAATAGTACCATTTCCTCTCGTACTTCCGTAATTATTAGTGCAGCAGTGTAAAATGTTCATCTTCATGCTGATTTATAGTAATAACGACTTTTCTAACTAAAGCTTATGCATAAAATGTAGTATATAGTCATCTTCTCATTTGTATAACAGTAACTAACTATCCTAATTATCTAGCTATTTTGAGTGACAAGTATTATTACATCCCCATTTTAATGTTGTGCGGCTGGCATATTTTCTATACACTATTAGTTCATTTGTGTGCAGTACTGAAATGTTTGGTATTGTATTTTTGCACTTATGTCGGGTATGGCTAGCCAAGCAGGAGATAATTACTCATCCAGGCATCTGATGCCACCCACGATTTTCAGGAATTCATGAATGTATACTGTGATACATTACTGAGTATTATGATCATATATCACCCGCTTCGTTTTATATTTCTAATTTAGTGTTGTGTGGCTGTAATATTTTATACAATGTTTACCACATTCATCTCGTCTGTAATCGTTTTGCCCTCGATTGCAAATGCGGCTTTCCAAACAGGAGATATTTACTCCTCCAAAGAACTTGGTATTAACCAAGAGTGTTCACAGTTACATAAGTAACACAATATTATCATTATATTTTTTTTATTCGTTTTTCATATTTTATACAATAACATTACTTTCATCTTTCTACTAGTGCAGCAGTACAAAACATACAAATATTGCAGCAGTATGACACTATCTCATCTTACTACTAGCGCAGCAATACAACATACAACTTGCGTAACAGTTTAACAATGCCTCATCTTACTACTAGCTCAGCAGTATGACAATATCTCATCTTACCACTAGCGTAGCAGTACAACAATATAAAACTAGCGCATTAGTATGATGATGTCCCATCTTACTACTAGCTCAGCAGTATGACAATATCTCATCTTACTACTAGCGTAGCACTACAACTATATAAAACTAGCGCATTAGTATGATGATGTCCCATCTTACTACTAGTGCAGCATCATACACCTATCGCATTAGTATGAAAAAATGTCTCATCTTACTACTAACGCAGTCGTCCAACAACATACAACTAGTGCAGAAGTATGATATTATCTCATCTTACTTCACACATCAGCGCAGCAATACAACATACAACTTGCACAGCAGCAATTTGACAATGTTTCATCGTACTTCGCGCAACAGCACAACACCATACAACTAGCGCAGTTGTATGACATTGTCTCATTTTACTACTAGCGCAGCCGTCCAACAACATACAACTGGCGCATTAATATGGCAATATCTCATCTTATTACACACATCAGCACAACATACACCTAGTGAATTAGTATGACAATATCTCATCTTACTACACACTATAGCACAACAACATACACCTAGCGCATAAGTATGACAATATCTCATCTTACTACATACATCAGCACAACAACATACACTTAGCACATTAGTATGACAATATCTCATCTTACTACACACATCAGGCCAACAACATACACCTAGCGTATTAGTATGGCAATATCTCATCTTACTACACACATCAGGCCAACAACATACACCTAGCGTATTAGTATGACAATATCTCATCTTACTACACACATCAGCACAACAAAATACACCTAGCGTATTAGTATGACAATATCTCATCTTACTACACACATCAGGCCAACAACATACACCTAGCGTATTAGTATGACAATATCTCATCTTACTACACACATCAGCACAACAAAATACACCTAGCGTATTAGTATGGCAATATCTCATCTTACTACACACATCAGGCCAACAACATACACCTAGCGTTTTAATATGACAATATCTCATCTTACTACACACATCAGGCCAACAACATACACCTAGCGTATTAGTATGACAATATCTCATCTTACTACACACATCAGCACAATAACATACACCTAGCGCATTAGTATGACAATATCTCATCTTACTATACACATCAGCACAACAACATACACCTAGCGTATTAGTATAACAATATCTCATCTTATTATACACATCAGCACAACAACATACAACTAGCGCTTTAGTAGGACAATGTATCAACTTACTCCTCGAGCAGCAATCCAACAACATACAACTAGTATGACAGTGTCTCGTTTTATTGCTAGTCCATGACTTCATCACTTTCCTGCTTTGTTTACGTGATATGTACAAACTGTTTTGTCATTCTGCAGTGCATGGATTAGCATGTAACAAATACCGCAAACTGTGTGATATATTTTATTGTGCTTCCGTGGTTAATTACTCATTAGGTTGACCACATCTTAGCATTTTAAGGTCATGGTAATAACAAAAACAGAATAGTTATCATGCAAATTGTCAGCGATATTAACATCAAAGTCAGCGAGATCTAATGTCTCTATATATGATAACACTGCTATTAATAGAGTTGTAAAACCTTGGACACCGAATGGACTGACCTCCTATGCTAACCAACTCTGTATCTTATCAACAATAGTACTAAGTCCAGCAGCCTGTGTCCCTGAACAATCGTGAGTCGTTTCGTAAGCCTAAACGTATATTACAGCTAAAATATAAGCGTTTCACTAAACATCGCAAACGTACGTTATGTCGAAAGTTAGTCGTGGTTTACGATAGGACTGTACATGATTCAAGTCGTAAATATGGCGTCCTTTGTAATGATCAGAGAGTGCAAATTGATCGGAGAGATCAAGTATTTTGCGACAGGAGGCAGCTTTACATTGTGACTTGATAGCTTTCCCTTTTCTTAGATTTAATTGATGAAACATAGTACGTTGCATTTTGGTCGAAGTACAAGCGGTTGCCTCATCTCAGAAATACAGGGTACAAAACAAATACATAAAATTATAAATTCACAAATAAAAACATTCTAAGCTTTGTTCTAGCTAATCATTAAGAAGAAGTATTTATCCCTTTGAAATGTATTGCAAAAGGTTATGTAGGTACTAAACTTCATGTCTACCAAGTCTTTTAACTGTGTACAATTATCAGTTAATAAATCAATGAAAACTTGAAGAACATTCCTGTATTTGAAAGACTCCCCGTGTTTGTGGAATGTTGGTAATTGGTTCGGGCTACTTGGTAAGTCTCGAGCTTTCTGGTTTCTTTATATATAGATCTATATGTACATGTACTGATATCTAACAGTATCGTGACCTAGATAAGGTGAAAAACATTTTCGTGGTTATGTATTAGACTTCCCGCGATATGTAAAAGAAAAATAATAATAAAATAATAATAATAATAATAATAATAATAATAATAATAATAATAATAATAATAATAATAATAATAATTATTATTATTATTATTATTATTATTATTATTATTATTATTATTATAGTAATTTACACAGAGCAATCAAGGAAAACATTTTAGACAAATTAAGTCCGATATCAAAGGTTGAACATCTATTTTATGCATACTCTCTTCTGGCATGCTTGTATAAATGCCCAGGGTTTTTCAGTGTTTCAGTGGCGAATTCAGAGGGGGCGGACAGGAGGGCGTTCTCCTCCGCTAAAATAAGAAAGAAAAAAGACGAGAGAGGGAGAGAATATCTTCTATAATTATCTACGCGACAGACTAGTATGAATCCGATA